>OZ005652.1:252664484-253154484 GCA_963930645.1 Salticus scenicus
AGTGCCTGATTTAAGGCAGGGCATTCGGGGCATGTGCCCTGGGCCCTCACACTGAGGGGGCCTCCAAGAAATTCCATCATACATTTTAAAAAATAGTTTAAATGAAAAATTTCCAAATTTTGCTATAATGATCGTTGTTTTTTTGTTTTTTCGTCAAGGGATTATTAAAATTTATGCTGCACTGTATTATACTACATGTATATTACTAATTGTATTACCGCACTGTTTTATAAATTGGCGGTATGATCTTTCAAGGAAACTATCAGCACGCCGAAAAAATTGCAATATTTTCGTTAAACGCAAATTCAGCTGCATACTACCGATACTGCATTCCAAACTCTTTTTAAGGCTAATTAAATCCGAGGCACGCACTGCAGCGCAGATACATGGGCGCAATGTACGTTGATCCGATAAACAAGCATCAGTTCTAGTTAAGCCTTACTCCTGCCAATAAAATGAAAAGTGAAGTGAAGGGAGTTTTTAGACGGGTGATTCAAAAATATGCAGTTTGTTTTGTTTGTTGTAATATTAAAGTACGAAGAAAAGGGGCCCATTGAACTTGAGTGCCCTGGGCCTCCAAGTGATTAAATCGGTCCCTGATCAGATGTGTTTCGGAGATATATACACAGATTAACAGCTAGAACCTTTATTTCTGTATTCAGAGAACCACAAAGCGCAATTACAGCAAAAATTCAGCATTGAATCTTGCAATCTAAACTATTAAAAAGTAAAAAATAAAAAACTTTGAATAAACACCACAAAATCCAAAAAACTCGTAACAACTGTTTGGAGTCTAAATATAAAATCCGACCTTTCTTTAGGCGAACAAAATAAGCACTATTGCTGCAGACACAGCGGCAAAGTAAAAAGCTGATTCCAGTGATGAGTCAAAACAAACAAAACTGAATATCCTCTTCTCATTTGGATTTCTATGAAGTTTTATACATGTTTAAAAACTCGAAAAATCTTGTTAATGGTATTTCACCTACGCCTTTCCTCTCTAATGCTTAGAAATTACTCACATAACTTTCTTTTTTCGTTTGTTTTTAGTTTATTTTTATATTTATTACTATTTTCTTTATTATATATCATTTCCCCCCTCTTTCTTTCTTTCTTTTTTTTTTTTTTTTTTTTTATTATTCTTGTCACACTAGTATTTATACTGACATCAGGTTTTAATTGATTTGGCTCATCACTTGAATTTTTTTTTTTTTTTTTCTGCATCACTCTTGCCTACCTTGTTCGCCTGACGAAGGATTATGTTTTATTTCGACTCGAAATAATTTTTCATATGGGTAAGAGAAGGAAGTAATTATTATTCCTAATTGTTTTTTCTGGACTTGCTAAAATTTAGAAAAGCACTTCTATCGATTACATTCAATAGAAAAGGTTGTATTCAATTAATTTTAAGTAACCCTGTATATTGCTTAGAAACTGTCTATATAGGCATCATACAAAATACTTAAATTCAGCACAATATAAAAAACGCATAACAAAACTTGAGATGCACTTTCAGCAACTTTAATGTATATTCTTAATATATACGAATTCATCTGGTGTGGCTCTGTAACCGAGTGGTAAACGATTTTCACATCACGTACTAAATTCATATTAAACATCATTCATACTAAACATGGTTTTATGCATATAAAAATATGTGCTCATTTTATTTTGTTTTGTGCAATGGAAAGATGTTGAACTGTACCTTCTAGAAATTTGGCCCATAGACGTAACGTTATCGAATTCCTCGTGTTTCCTGTACATGAAGCATTAGTTCGATTTCAAAAAAAAAAAAAAAAAAAAAAAAAAAAAAATTACAAGTATGTTACCCATGTCAAACATATTTTGATTTTTAATGCCGAGATTGGACTTCCTTGAGTTATGCTCATAACAGTCTCACAGACCAACCGTTAAAATCTTGATTATCTGATGCAGGAAACCTCAAAACAAGTAAATATAGCAAAACTGAATTTCGGTAATTTAATTCAAACGGAATACTTTCTCTGCCATTATATGGATAAGAGAAAGTAAAAATTGCAGACCGAGCTTCTTCATTGTTATTTATCCATGAAAAAGGAATATAATTTTAAATTCCCTTTTATGGCTTAGTAACATAAGTGTAAAGCTAGTTTCATGTACGTATTAAAAAAAAAAAAAAAAAAAACCTTTGAATTTAATTAAATATTATTTTTCTATAAAATATGTAATTTTCAATTGGAAGAAAGCTAACTCGGTCTTGAAGTTAATTAAAAATCAATTTTCTTTAAAATCTCTATTTTTTTAACGAAATGTAATGATTTTTGCACTGTGAACGCCTAACTGCTATTTTTAACGAACCGAATATTAATTTTTGCCAAAATCGGTTAAAATATCACGGTTAAAAAAAGTATAAGTAAAAAGACTTTTTTATATTTTAGTTCAAAAGGAAGAAAAATCAAGAACAAAATAATCATGCATTTTGCATCGATTTTTAACACTCTCCAAATGAATGTACTCATTGGATCGTTTACCTTTCTTTTCTGTATACTTTATCTATATGATCACTCAGGGAGCAGACAGAAGGACTAAAATGCAGATAGACAGACTAACTGAATTCATAATCACTTGTTAATTTGTAAAGTTTTAAAAACAGAAATATATTTCACTGAGAAAAAATTCTGTGATTGACATCTAGGAACTAAACCATGACCGTAGTAAAAATAGTTCCATGTCATCCTTATAAATTCTAGTTCCCTTTGCTAGTGAGTTCTAAAAACTCCTTTTAGAATTCTAGAGCGTTTTCCTATATTATCAGGGACAATCTCATTTAAAAATCTCTGAAAATGAATGTGAATATCAGAGGAGAGTTTTAGTAACTATTTTTTTTTTTTTTTTTTTTTTTTTTTTTTATGACCTAACTCTGAGAAATAAAGCGAAATTTTTCGCATTTCAAAGGATTCATAGTAAAAATAATATTCTTTCATCATCTAGAAAAGTGTAGACTAGAAATTGTCAATAATTTCGTCTATTCAGCCTATTTGTTTATCTTGCACGCATAACTCGAAAATCTATATTTGTAGTTTAGGGATCCAGAAAATGACTACTCATTCATTCTAGATGAAGACGGTATATTCTTTTTCTTAGTATTCCAGAAATTGTAGACTTTTTCAATTGTAGCCTTTTATATACCTCAAAATTTTTATGTATCCCTGAAAATATTAACGTTAACCATACCTTATTCTACAAAAAACACTTTCTTTCGCATATGAACAACAGATGTCAATTTCATTATGATTTGTGCAGTACAAAGTTATTTAAATATATTTATAAAAATGTCTCTCATAGAACGCAATACATTGGTATTTTTTTGCATGCCCCTGTATACAAACTGTTTATGCTACTTATACCATTTTAAATAGGGAACATCTTATATTGAACTTGAATAACATATATTATTTTGAAGAAATTTTGGAAATATGTACGAACGCTATAGAAACGAACGGAGAAGTAAACAGACAGATATATTAATTGAATTCATAATCACTCTTAAACATTGTGGGGAAATGTTGAAAATTTTTAAGACAACTGCAATTGAAATTTCAGCAGTTTCTAGTTATAGCCCTTAATGTAACTGAATACTTTTGTGTTGCCCCGTAATTTTTAATATTAATCATACTATATATATATATTGTGTCTGAGTGAGTATGACTAATAAATTCCAATTTCATTATGATTTGTGCAAAATAAAGGTATTAAAATATGCCACATAGAAATACCTTTCATAGAACGAAATGCTTTTGAATACTTTAGGGCATCCCTGTATACAAACCAGTAGTGGTATTTACTCCATTTTCAATAATAAACATTCTATAGTGAACTTGAACAACAAATAACAATTTTAAGAAATTTTATAAATATTTATGAAAATTAGAGCCTTCTAATTTTTAACTTAATTTCTTAATTTTTCGATAGTTTTCAACCGATTTTAAAGATTTTTGAATAATAAATTCATTCTCCTCATTTATAAGCAATTTTTAACTTTTTTCAAAAACTGTTAAAAACTAGCTTTTATTATTACTATTATATTCCATTCGAAAAAAATCAAGAATGACACATTATCTAATTATCTAATAGAATTTGGAAAATGGCTAGCTGTTAAATTTTTCTGAGTATATTGAAAATTTGCCGATTTGCAAATTTAAAAATATTAATGTAAGATGGTCTAAAAAATTAATTAATTAAAAAAGATTTATAAATCAGATTAAAAAAAAAAAAAAAAATCTGCATTTTCCGAACGTAATAAACGACTGTTTAAGTAAATTTAAATAAAAGACATAGATAAATAAACGAATGAGAAAATTATAGTAACTTGTTTGAGAACTTCTGAATAGGTTGTATGCTGTTTAATGCTGTCGTAATGTATACAAATTCGTTTTTACGTCCTCGTAAAAGATATATAAATGCTCGCAACATCAAATATTTGTCTATTATTTTATGTTTTAAACAGTTTAGAATTAATTAAACAAACTTTAAGTTGATTGAACCCATACTTAGTCATGCCACAAATTCTGTTACACCAAAATGTGTCCCTAAAAAATTACCAGCACAAGATTTTTTTTTTTAATTACAACCTTTTATAAGTTAAAACAAAAATGGAATTATTCAAAATGTGCCCCTTTTGCTTCGACACAAGCTCTGAGTCTCCGGGGCCAATCATCTATTGCACTACGCAGCACTTCTTGTGGGAAATTGTCCACTGCTTTTACCAAAGCAGATTTTAGACTCTCCAAATTGGTGTGTCTTCTGCGGCAAGCCATCCCCTCAAGGTGAGATCACAGTCGATAATCCAGGGGGTTTAAATCTGGGCTTCCTGAAGGCTAATCTGAAGCCTTAATGAACTCTGGAACATTCATTGCCAACCACTGTTGAGTCGTCCGAGCTTTGGGTGCAGGAGCCGAGTCCTGCTGGAAAACCCAATGTTTTCCGGCAAAGAGGGTTCCACTCAGGGGTTTCACTACTTGTTCTAAAACATCTTCTTGATAGTTTTTGGCTCGAGTTTTAACCCCTTGTTCAAAGAAATGGAGTTTTGTGGTGCCATCAAAACTGACTCCCCACCACACCATCACTCCGGTTGGATGATGGCCTCGTTCAACTCTCCCAATTTTTTCCTGAGCTTCCAAAGAGTTGTGAGCATAAACTTTGTCGTTCTGGCGGTTAAATTTTTCTTCAACGTTGAAAATTTTTTCATCTGAGAACAAGATGCTGCGATTGAGACCATTAGCATACGGGCTCAGGAGAACCTTGGCTCTTTCAGCCCTAATTTTTTTAGGGACTCTGTGAGTCTTTGTCCAGTCTTTCTACGATATGCACTTATCTTAAGGTCTTCTTTAATTACCCTGGACATGGATCTTGGCGAAATATTTATTTCCCGGGACATGTTTTTCTGTTTTCGGAGTGGATTTCTCCGAATTCGATTTTCCACAACTTTGATGGCATTTTTCTCCTCACAGACCTGGGACGATCTGATCGGGGCCTATCCTTGACAGATTGGGTTGCTCTGAAACGGGTTATGGTGCGCCACACAAACATACGGTTTATACCCGAAGATTTAAGCAACTTGAAAATCTCAGAGTTGGATTTAACTGCCTTATGAAGGGCAATAACTGCATGACGGTTCTGTTCAATGTCTCGCTCCATTTTCCTGCAATGAAAGATGGACAAGAAATGAGTGGCATTTTAAAGCTATATATCAAACATAAGCACTGGACAAAGGATAGGTTTCTGCGGGATGTTGTTTCTTTTCATTTATAAATCTAAAAGTTGTAACAGAACTTATGGCAAGACTAAGTAGATTGCAATATATAAAAATTCTACTTTGCATACCGGCTTAAAAAAAAAAAAAAAAAAACTAAAAACTAAAAACACTCATATAAATCTGTACAATTCTTGTGATAATAAACTATAACATGCCTACCAATTTCGATCTTAATCGAATGTTGTGCCTAGACTTGATGCTAGCGCACTTCAAACAATTCAAGTCTACAGTCCTTAATGATAAATAATTCCTTTTTGTTTCCCGTGAAAGAACTACAAGTGCTAGATTCAACAAAAACTATACAGTTCGTCCAATTGTTATCTATAACATGTACATAAATTTTCAGTTCAATCGAATAAAGCATTTAGATAACTTAAAATAACTTGAACCCATAGACCGTAATGATAAAGTATTTTTATTTGTGCCTCTATAAAATAAATAAATAATTGAAAAAAAAGTAAAAGCTATACAGTTTGTTCAACGGTGACCTTTAATCTATAAATAAATTTTCAGCTCAATCGATTAAGACATTTTGACGCTATCATACTTAAATAATTTTAGCCCATAGGCTATAATGATAAAGAATTTTTCTTAGTGTCACTGTAAAAACTATAAGTGTAAGATTCTCCAAAGTCTATATAGTTCGTGCAACGGTGGTCTATAACATAAATATAAATTTTACGCTCAATCGAAAAAGACATTTAAACGATATCGTACTTTAAGTGATTTCAGCCTATAGGTCTTATAATAAAGAAATTTTCTTTGTGTCTTTGTAAAAAGCTATATGTGCTAGATTTACAAAAATCTATACAGTTCATGTGAGGTAACCTATAAAATGTATATACATTTTCAGTTCAATCCGAATAAGGAATTTAAACGCTATTGCACTTTTATATAATTTTAAGAGGTAGGCCATGACAGTAAAAAAATTTTCTTTGCGTCCCTCTAAAAAAAAACTATATGCGCCAGATTTATAAAACTCTATACAGTTCATGCGACAGTAACCTATATTATGTATATAATTTTTCCGCACAATCTAATAAGGAACTTAGACGCTGTTGCACTTTAAATATTGAGCCCTTAGGCGATAATGATAAACAGTTTTCCATTGTGTTTCTGTAAAAAGACTAGAAGTACTATTTTAAACAAAATCTATACAGTTTCTTCGACATTGATCTATAATATTTGTGTAAATTTCAGCTCAATCGAAAAAGGCTTTTTGACGTTATCACAATTTAAATAATTTCAGGTCGTAGGCCATAATGATAAAAAAAAAAATAAATAAATAAAAATTCTTTGTTCCCTGAAAAAAAGGAAAAAAAAAAAAATACTATAAGTTCTAAATTCACCAAAGTCTATACAGTCGTGTAACATATATATAATTTTTCAGCTCAATCCAATGAAGAATTTAAATGCTTTCGCACTTTAACTAATTTCAGGCCGTAGGCTATATTGATAAAGAATTTTTCTTTGTTCCCTGTAAAAAAAAAAAAAAAAAAAAAAAAAAAAGAAGAAGAAGAAGAAGAAAATACTATAAGTTCTAGATTCAACAAAATCAATACAGTCGTGCGACGGTAACCTGTAACATATATATATATATATATATATAATTTTTCAGCTAAATCCAATAAGGAATTTAAATGCTTCCGCATTTTAAATAATTTGAAGTATTAGGCTATAATGATAAAGAATTTTCGTTTGTGTCTCTTTAAAAAACAATAAGTACTAGATTACCCAAAATCTATGCAGTTCGTGCTACGGTGATCTATTACGTGCATACCAACTTAGCTCGTTCTAAAAGAGCATTTAGACCCTTTCGTGTTCACTCGCACACATACATACATGACTGTAAAAACTAGTTGGCATATGTGGACTCTGCTCACTTTTCCATCATATGTATGTTTTCATTAATTTCTAGTACAAGACAATATTCCTGTTACGAGAAATGAATTTAACCAAACGCTTGACACAGTGACAGAGGCTACCCACAGTTCAATTCGATATATTTATCTTTTTCAATCTATTAATTTATTTTATTGGAGTCAATTTCGTAGTTTAATTTTCCTGCTACTATTTCCAATGCGACAATCCCCAAAATGCATATTTATATGGAATATCGCCCAATTTTGCTATGTTGATAAAATCTTAAATTGCGAATAACTTACGAAATTTTCCTATTAGAATATTTAATAGTCGATGATATTCAAACAAGTATCATAAATGATATTTTGAAGTTGTCTGATATATTTATGGTCCTCAAAATGGACGTTTAAGCTCAATTTTGACCTATTCTGCTTATGTTATGCATGATGTTACGTAAATCGCAAATTCCAAATAACTTACTAAATTTTTTATTTAAAAAGTTCATAGTCAGGAATGTATATCTCAGTATCCTAAATGATATTTTTAAAGTGTTCTGACGTCTTTGTGATGAATATATCCTAATTTAGTTAAATTAATTAAATTAAATTTTTAAATTAGAAAATTATAGTCAAGCATGTTTATGCCAGTATCTTATATAATATTTTAAACGTAATCTGACATCTTCACGATGAAAATATTCCTCAAAAAGGACATTTACGCAAAATTTTGCTCTATTCTGCCATGTTAAGCAATCGTAAATTTCCAATGACTTGCGAAATTTTCAATGTATCAAGTTTATAGAATGATGTTCATCCCGGATCAAAACGAATATTTAAAATTTGTTCTTACAACTTTCTTTTCATTCATATTTAAGTGAAGTTTTGCCCTATTCTCCCATTGTTAAGAAAATCGTTAATTTCGAATAACTTCTGAAGTTTTATAATTAGAATGTTGCAAATGAATAGGGTTTTCTAAATAATATTTTAAAACAGGTCCGACCTCTCTGCGATCATTTGTTCGTGAGATATCGTGTACACAGACTAACATACTAATACACTAACGGACTAACACAGACACCCTACAGACGGACACCATACCCATTTTGATATTTTCGAATTCCTCACACTTGAAGAGGCGTAAAAAAGTCAAAAAACCGCGGTCGAAAATTTTCACGGTTACCTAAGTTCCCATACCATACTTACAGTATGATGGGGAACTAACAGCAAAAATAAGCTCAGAGAATCTGATAATAAGTAGATACACCAAAATCTGAAAGTAGAATTTTTGTCATGATTACAATACTTTATATATATATGTGTATATTTGAAAAATAAAAGGCTTTAAAATCGGAGGATTCATTTGGAAGCTATAGTGCCAAAGACAGACACACAGACAACCATTTCAAATTTTTATCACCCATCTTTATTGGTTGAGGACTAAATAATAACCTTCTTGAACAATTTTTACTTTCCGAACACTATAGTGAGGAAAATATTGTAATCATGTCAAAAATCCGAATTTGAGATTTTGATGTTTCTATACATTTCGAGGTCCCCTGCGTCCGTTTTCACTATTTTTACGATGATATATGTATGTGTGTGCGTATGTATGTGTGTATGTATGTGTGTATGTATGTGTCTGTGAGTGAACACGCTAGCGTCTAAACGCTTTGTTCGAATAAGCTGAAAGTTGGTACGTATATGGTAAGTCACCATAGTACGAACCCTTGGTGAATCTAGCACTTATATTTTATTTTATAGGGACACCAGGAAAAATTCTTTATCATTATGGCCTATGGGGTCAAATTTTTAAAAATGTGATAGCGTCTAAACGCCTTATTAATCTGAGGAAAAAAATTGTACACATGTTATAGGTCACAGCTGCACCAGCTGTATAGATTTTGGTGAATTTAGCACTAACAGTTTTTTTACAGAGACACAAAGAAAAATTCTTTATCATTATGGCCTATGGGACCAAATTTAAAAGTGCGATAGCATTTAAACGCCTTATTCAATTGAGCTGAAAATTTATATGAATATTATAAATCACTGTTGCACTAACTATAAGCATTTCGGTGAATCTAGCATTCATAGGTTTTTACAGGGACACAACGAAAAATTCTTTATCATTATGATCTATAGGCTCAAAGTTCAGTAGCGTTAAATAACACATCGTGTAATATATGGAGAAAAATACTTAAACACTCTATTGTGGTTTTCTCTCTTTTATTTGTTTAACAACTCCTCTTTCTTTACTTTATCTACAAAACTGTTAATTACTCAATGTTCGGAAAGTCGAGTGGAGTCACTCCAGATTTTTTCATGAAAGTTTTAAATGACTTATAATGATTCATGACAGAATGATTCCAACACTTTAAAGGTAAGAGCAAAACGAACGGTTTATCTCCTATGCTATCTTTTATCAACAACCGGCATCTTAAATTCCCCTCTGTGTACCTAAACTTTTTCTAGGTCTTATCACTATACACTAGTAAGAAACTGTATGCATTTTTATAAGAAAATTTAAAATGCATTATTAAGTGTACTTATTTATTTAAAGGTTTTATTGTAGTAGTTATAATTGCATCTAGGTTATATGAAATATAACATTCTAGAAGAATAACAAAAATTAGGATGTCTCTTTAATTTTTCTCAAGTGTTGTGTATAGTTAGATTAGTCATCTGGACATGTTAGTTATCTCTTTTCTAATCAAGTTAAACTGATTGAGATTTAGCTTTTTAAAATCATGGCAGTGAATCATTAGTTAATTCTGAATCTTATGGTGAAAGGTAAGAATTTTTCGTATGTTCACTTATATGTATTATTTCCCCTGCTTTAATTTCGAATTTTACAAATAAAATTTTTAAATCTTCACTAAAATAGGTACAGTCGAACCTTGTTAACGTGAATTACTTTTAAAAGGAACTGTTTCCAAATTACCCTTCAAAATAAAAATTAGTTTAATTATATGAAGATTAGTTACTGATAGCATGAACTACTGATATCATAAACGAATTTTTTATCCCCCTTGAGATTCACGTTAACGAGGTTCAACTCTATAATATTTACCACATAACAAAATTCAAACGATATAAATTGTTATTAATTCTAGATGCCACTATAGCAAAAAATTACAATGAATGATATGCGTTGCAAATGTTTTAATTTTATATTTAAAATTTTATTTATTAAATGCTATGAATGTTTGTTATTATGTATTTATTTTTTATTATTATTATTGTATTTATTTTATTTTATTATTTGAAAATTACTTGTAGAATTCGGCGTAAAATAAATATTTGATACTGAATTAATTGTTTTGCAATACTAAACAAATTTATCTGTTTTTAAAGTAATTTATAAAATTAAATCGCAAAAGTATTTGTAAGACATACATTTTAAAAAATTGTAAGCAAAAGTAAATTAAAAAGGTTATATTATATCACTTGAAGCTAAAAGTAATTCAGAGAGATGCACAAAATCTCTCAAGAAAAAAAAGGGGGAAAGAGCGATTGCATAATACACTGCAAACTGAAAAATAATTTTTGAGTAACTTTGAATATCGATTAACTTATTTAGTAGAAAATACAGGATGTCACTCATTAATACAAAATGGAATTTGCTGTCTCATTTTTTATAATAATAGCATAAATGGGACCCTACAGTGGCGCTGGTAGACGAAAAGTGCCGAGTTCGATCCCAGATCACTGTTGTCGGTCTAGCCGTTCAGAAGTATCTATACTTCAGCCTGTAATGTCTAAACGAAATATTTCTCTCTATTTCTAACAACAAAGAGAGAGAGAGAGGCACTAAAATTTACGTACTGAAAATTTTCTTAAAATCTACAAAGTTATGCTCGTAATGCAGGCACACGCAAATAATTACATTACTTACAGCAACTTATATCATTCTGACTATGATATTCTTATTGTTATTCTTTATTTCATGCTATACATATCTTCAATGAAACGAAAAAAAAAAAATAAATAAATAAATAAATAAAATAATAATAATAATAATAATAATAATAATCTAGGTCACTTACACGACTTTTTCTTGCAATGCATTTCAATACTGTAAAGATATATTACAGATTAAGATGGAAATTTAATAAAATAAGATAATAAAATTCAATCTATTTTAAATATAATCTAAAACAGGTTTAGGAACAGTTTTATTTTCTTTATATTTCTTTGTGAGGGTGGGGAGGTGGGGCTACTGCCCTCCTCACCCTCGCCCCGTCAAATTATAGTGCTTACATTTATTTAAAAACTAAAATTCAAAGCTGTTATGAATTTGTTTTGAAAGGAGCCAATCTTGAACAATTTTTCAAGTGATAACCACATACCAACTTCAAAATACCAAATTTGAACTTCCTGCAGTTATTTATTTTTAAGTTATGCTAATAACAAATATGCATACATACTAACCGCTAAAAATTTGACTTTCGTATTCAGGGAATCTCAAAATATTATACAAAAACTAGTATGTTGTTGCCACCACAAGACTTTCTTCTATATTTTCCTATACATATTCAATCAGTAACAATATTTAAAAAAAAAAAAAAAAAAAAAAATACGATTTTTTTTCTAAGTTTTTTTTTTTTTTTTTTTTTTGTTAAAAGTAATACATATTCAATCAGTAACAATACTTAAAACTAGTATGTTGTGGCCACCACAAGACTTTCTTCTATATTTACCTATACATATTCAATCAGTAACAATATTTAAAAAAAAAAAAAAAAGTACGATTTTTTTTTTTTTTTTTTTTTTTTTTTTTTTTGTTAAAAGTGAAAAAAATCGATAACTTTGTTTTAAATTATCACAGATTTATAGTTCAACCATTCGTTTTAAAGGTATTGACGAGACCTTTCGAAAGATACCCATCTTGAAAATTTATCCCCCCGGGGGGGTACTTCCGCCCCAGGGGGGGAAGCGATGTCCCCCCCATGCAGAAAATTTTTTTCCTAGTTACATACTACCATTATCAATAATTCATATTAATTTTACAATCACAAGTTTAAAACAACTCTAATTATGCACATTTATACGAATTTTTGTCCTATGCTGCCATGTTAAAAATTTAGATAAAATGCTATCACAGCGCCACCTGTTGAGCTATTGATCCCCAAACATAATCAGCACCAGTTTATGTCGGGGACCAACTAATTACCAAGTTTGGTTAAATTTCGTTAAAAAAAAAAATTGCGATATTTTTCTGTTTTTTTTTGGTAAAAGTAAAAAAAATCGATAACTTTGGTTTAAATTATCACAGATTTATCGTTCAACCATTCGTTTTAAAGGTATTGACGAGATCTTTCGAAAGATACCCATCTTGAAACTTTGCCCCCCCCCGGGTGGGAACTTCCCCCCCCCCGGTGGGGGGGCAACCGATGCCCCCACATGCACAAAAATTTTTTCCAAGTTAACTATTACTATTATCAACGAGACCTTTCGAAAGATACCCATCTTGAAAATTTACTTCCCCGGGGGGGGGGGAACCGATGCCCCCCCCCATGCACAAAAATTTTTTCCTAGCTAACTACTACTATTATCAATAATTCCTATTAATTTTACAATCACAAGTGTAAAATAACTCTCTTTATGCCCATTTATACGGAATTTTGTCCTATGCTGCCATGTTAAAAATTTGCATAAAATGCGATCACAACGCCACCTATTGAGCGATTGATCCCAAAATCTAATCAGCACCAGTTTATGTCAGGGTGCAACTAAATACCAAGTTTGGTTAAATTTCATTCATTGGTTCGTGAGATACAGCGTCCACAAAAAAATGATACAGACAGACAGACAGACATTTTCTAAAAACTATTAATTCGTGTTCTCCATATCCCAAAACATGTAAATCCATCAAAAAGTGGACTTCGAAAATTTTCGAGAATCCAATACTTTCTCTATATTACATATAGAAGAAAGTAAAAAAAAAAAAAAAAAAAAAAAAAAAAATACGATTTTTTTGTTGTTGTTGTTAAAAGTAAAAAAAAAATCGTTAACTTTGTTTTAAATTATCACAGATTTATAGTTCAACCATTCGTTTTAAAGTCGAAAGATACCCATCTTGAAACTTTGCACCCCGGGGGGGGGGGGGGGGGGGGGGGGACCGATGCCTCCACATGCACAATTTTTTTTTCCTAGTTAACTATTGCTATTATCAACGAGACCTTTCGAAAGATACCCATCTTGAAAATTTACTTCCCCGGGGGGGGGGGGGGATCGATGTCCCCACATGTACAAAATTTTTTTCCTAGTTAACTACTACTATTATCAATAATTCATATTAATTTTACAATCACAAGTTTAAAATAACTCTCATTATGCCCATTTATACGAAATTTTGTTCTATACTGCCATGTTAAAAGTTTGCATAAAATGCGATCACAGCGCCACCTGTTGAGCAATTGATCCCCAAATCTAATCAGCACCAGTTTATATCAGGGTGCAACTAAATACTAAGTTTGGTTAAATTTCATTCATTGGTTCGTGAGATACAGCGTCCACAAAAAAGTGATACAGACAGACAGACAGACATTTTCTAAAAACCATTAATTCATGTTCTGGACATCCCAAAACGTGTAAATCCATTAAAAAACGGAGGTCGAAAATTTTCACGAATCCAATACTTTCTCTTTATTACATATAGAAGAAAGTAAAAATAACAGAGTGGAAAATTGAACTTAAAAATATATTTTATTAACAGTATGGGTATGAGAAATTTATTTTTCTTCCTGAGCAGTGTTCATCGACATAGCACTACAATGTATGCATTTCTAATAATTATACTTAATAGAAAAGATTTGGGATAGCCCTGTATATTGTCTATAAATTATATGCACATCATATTGTGTACTTAAATTTATTCATAGGAAAAACATATAACGCAAAATGAAAAGCACTTCCAAGAATATCGAAGTGCAGCCCTAACATATCCAAATTCTTTGGATAGCCCTGTAAATAAATGATTAATAAATGATATGTACATTCAATTTTGTTTATGACAATAGAGGTTAAATACTACATTACCTACCAGAAATTTTTCCTATAGACATAATGTATTTGAATTCTTTTAGGTGTCCCTATACATTAATCATTGTTTGGTCTCAACGAAAAGTTTAGTACAGCTATATAATGCAAATTTATAATACCGAATTTGAACTTCCCGCTGCTGTTTGTTCTTGAGATATGCTGATAATAGACACACACAATATACACAGAGAGAGGGAGAGAGAGAGAGAGAGAGCAATCGCTAAAAACCAGGTTATGAGATTTAGTGGACCTCAAAACATGTAAATATAACAAAATTTCATTTTAGAAAATTTGAGTCCGAAACAATACTGTCTCTAAAATTTGTAAACTAGTATGTTGTGGGCGCCACATGACTTTGTTTTATATTTTCGTATACAAATTCACTCATTTAAATAATTTATTAAAATTATTTTAAAAAAAAAATTATCTTCCATGATAATGCAGACGATTAACATATTAGAGAAGTAGTATAACACTAATTATCCAAAAAAGTCCATTTTATTTTCAATATTTAAAAAAAAAATTTTTTTTTTCCTAAAAAAGTAAAAAAAAAAAAAAATCTATAACTTTGTTTTAAATTATCGCAGATCTTTATTGCAACCATTCGTTTTAAAGATATTGACGAAAACTTTTCAAAAGATACCTATCTTGAAAAGTTACTCCCTCCCAGGGGAGAAGCGATGCCCCCACATGCACAATTTTTTTTCCTAGTTAATTACTACTATTATCAATATTAATTTTACAATCACAAGTTTTAAAAAAGATATTGTAGTTTTAGTATTAATTGCGAATAGTGACCTCTGTTGGATAAATTTAATTTATTTTATTCGTTAATATAAAAGTACTTTAAAATATTTTTCGAATGACGTATTAAAAGTAATTTAATCACAATTAGAATTGTAAAGCGATGCCCCCACATGCACAAAATTTTTTCCTAGTTAACTACTACTATTATCAATAATTCCTATTAATTTTACAATCACAAGTTTAAAATAACTCTCATTATGTACTACATTTATACAAAATTTTGTCCTAAACTGCCATGCTAAAAATTTAGAAAAAATGCGATCACAGCACCACCTGTTGTGCGATTGATCCCCAAATCTAATCATCACTAGTTTATGGCAAGGTCCAACTAAATACCAAGTTTGGTTAAATTTCATTCATTGGTTCGTGAGATACAGTGTCCACAAAAATCGTGATACACAGAGACAGACAAAATAATGGATTAAAAAAAAAAAGGAACCTGGTGTACCACTTATACGACTTTCTTTTACTATTTGAATACTATAAAAATAGGTTACCATTAAGGGTCACGATAACAAGTACTGTATATTAATATGTTTTAAAACACTTGAAAATATTTTTTGAAACTGTTTTTTTGACATATATTTCTATGAGAGGAGGCGTTACCCCCAATCTTCTTTATCAACAACCTGTTTGAATATAATACCTGCAATTAGAAAAAAAATTAATTTTAATTTTAAAAAATGACACTGTAATTAAATTTAAAAGTTTTTCCAAATTATTTAGACAAAAATTCGTCCATACCACGCCTTGAAACTTAGCAATCTTGATCAAACTTTTCAACTGGCAACCTCGTATGATCGTCAAAATACTCAATTTAAATTTCCTAAATTATTTGTTATTAAGTTGAGCTGATAGCAGAGATATAGACAGCTCAACCGCAAAAAAATTCATTTTCGTGTTCAGGATATCTCAAAAAGCCTATTTAAAGCAAATATCTAGCACTAAAATTTAGTATTCAAACTAAAATTTTGTGTGCCATATGTGTATGAGAAAGAAAAAATCCTCTCTCAGTTGTTTTCCCTGACTTTCTAGGGCCGCGGTAGCCCAGTCGGTAGACCGCCGGCCCCGTAATTGGAAGATTGCGGGTTCGGTACTCGAGCCGGCCAAAGACCGTCGTGTACACTAATGGTGGCTGGTGCACGTAAAATCTGTCGTGGCCGCAATGTCCTCCATGTTTCCCATCAAAAATTATACCTCTAGGGGTCACCGAAGCGGGTGAGCCATCCCTTCCGTGGAGGATCAAAATTGTGGTGGCATGTCTCCGGACCACCTCTAGGGGGTGTGTCCCAGACCGTCACCAATTGCCCATCTGCGCAGCACTAGTGGGACGTAAAACAAAAACTTATCCATCCATCCCTGACTTTCTAAACTTTAGTTAAGTATTTCCACCAATTTCATTCAGCAGAGAAGAATGTATTCACTTAATTTTGGGTAACACTGTACATTTAAAAAATATCGTTTATTTACACAGTATATTATAAATATTTATAATTATACTTAACAGTGCATCATTATAAGTTGACAAGAAAATATGACAATTAGATATAAAAAACTTTTACTAGTGTTGAAAATTGACAAATTGTTAAAAACATGTATGTTATTATTATTATTATTATTATTTTAAGTCAGTGTAATATTCACTTTCAACTCGTTTATCGTAGAGTCTTCTTCAGAGTAATATAGAAAAACGATAGGTTTCATACCTTGAATTTTTTCACAATGGGGATTTCATAAATTTTCTATTAATAGAACCTTAAATTAGTTTTTACTTTTTTTTTTTTTTTTTTTTTTTCGTACGGCACGTAATGTTTCAGTAATTCTCACCAACAATTTTACACATTCGAAATTATAATCCGCGATCGATTTATTGCAACCAAAAACCTAATAATATATTTTTCAATGCTCTATATCTCTTTTAAAAATTGGTTCAAATGTTCTTTCACAAGTTATATCCCCTAATAATTTTACACTTTCGAAAATACCTGTAATCTATTCTTAAAAATTTTGCCACTCCCAATCTGGCCGCCCAAGTAATGCCCTCCTAAATATTTTACACTCTCGAAAGTATTTGTAATCGATTCCTGGAGTCCAAAAATTTAACAATAACGATTTTCCAGGCTCTATCTCAATTTTAAAATTTTGACACCCCCCCCCCCTCTCCCAATCTTCCCACGCGTAATTATATCCTAATAATTTTACATATTCGAAAATATCTGCAATCGATTCTTCACACCTAAAAATGCCAATTTTCAAAACTCTATCTTTTTTTTTTTTTTAATTTCCCCTTCTAATAATTAAAGTATCCGCAATTAATTCCTCGACCCCCAGAAACCTATAACTACCAATTTTCAACGATCTAAGTGATAGTTGTATAGTATAAGTTTTAAGAATCTAAGTGAGGTTTTTTTTTTACCCTTCTACTTTTTACCCCTTTATTCCTACAATTCTGCCTCCCAATAATTTAACACTTTCAAAAATATTCGCAATGGATTTCTTACCCTTGAATACATCTTAGTAAAGTTGTTATCTCAAAAACTGCTCTAACTTACTTTCTTCAAATTTGCGACATAAATGTCTTTTCAGAAGTCTTTTTGCATGTGTCACTTGGTTGCTACAGGCAAATTTATAAGTATTCTGATTATGAAGGGGAGTTTTGGATGTCGGAAATTGGTGTTTCAAAACGCGGCCCTACCTATATTTTTAAAACTCGCTATATAAACTTCCTTTTATAATACTTTACTAGGTATGTATTAGTATACAAGAAAACCGTTAGGTGTCTGAATTGTTAGGTTTATTTTATGTCTCCTATCACACTATACCTATAAAAAGAGTTTATAATATGTATAATAGTGAGCAATGAAAGTCATATGATTGTTACAATCCAGATTTTTCCTAATATCTGAAAGTAATTCTGATTAAAATGTGTGTTCGTAGAGCAATTAATATTTAATGGAAGAATTAAAAATTTATAAATCAAAAGTGCATAGCCATCGTGTCAACATTAGTATGATGCGAATGTAAGTCGTGAAAGTTTTTATAAATTTTATGAGCGAAAACTGTTAAAATTTATAAAACTTTTACGATTACCAAAAAATTTGAGGAGTTAAATTTGTTTTTCATTTCTTTGTAGGTGCCAAGAATTACTTCGGAGAAATATGAATTATATGTTAACCATTTTATGTTGCATCATTCCTGCTGTAAGTAAATAATAAGTTTATGATGATTTTTTTTTTTTTTTTGGTTCGCGGAGTTAATATATTTTTTTTCCCCTCTCTCTCTCTCTCTCTCTCTCTCTCTCTCTCTTTTTTTTTTTTTCTTTTAGAAATTTAAAAGAAATTATCCATATTTTTTAATTTTACTGTTATTATTATTGTTACTATAGGTTTCATTATAAATCATATATATTATATATATATAATCTTCTTTTATTAAAAAGCCAATATTAAAGGAATAATATCATCTACCAGTTTAAATGAAAGCAAGAACATAACATGTCTTTTCTAATATTTAAAAAAATTAAATGTTTCATTTTGATAATTTATTGTAACTAATCTTAAATTTGAAGATTTGATCAAAAAAATTTATGTCCTTGATATTAATAATAATTCAAATAAATTCAAGTTATTTGCATTTAAATGCACTTAATTTCTACCTTTGCGCTATACTTATTACGTAATTTTAGGTTAATTGTAACTATGTAATTATAAAAAAGCATTTTTCAGTTATGTATATATGTATTTTTCAGTTATTTATATATGTGTTTTTCAATTATGTGTATAATTTCAGATTTTTAAAATTATTGTTATATGTCTTTATATATCTACGTAGTTTAAGGAAGGGAAATAAACTCGAATAATTTATTTTCCTGGGGTAATATAATGATTTAATTTTCAATTTTTTAACGATTTATTTATTGTCTTTTTTAATTTGTTATAAACAATAGAGCTTTACATAAATTTGACACATAAGTTTACACATAATTACAAATGCAAATAAACATTTAAGAATACATGCTTCATTAAAGATGCTGTAAATGTAGAAAAAAAATATTTAATTTGTATTGAGTACATCCTTAATTTGGTAAAGTTTATAGGCGCCGACAACGGTATGGGGAAACGGGGAGCAGCTGACCCCTCTGAAAGTTACCTCAGAAACTTTAAATAATATAATTTTTTGTCTTGTTTTTCAACCTAATATTTATGTAAAATTTGTTAATTACTTCGTTAATCAAATTTAAATCATATAATCTTTATTTTATTTTTATTTTATATTTCAATTTTAATTTATGTTAATTTATTTATTTTTAATTTATTTATTTATTTATTTTCATTTACTTATTATTTATTTATTTATTTATTTTATTTTATTTATTTATTTTTATTTATTTATTTTTTATTTATTATTATTTTATTTTTTAGACTTTAGATTGTTAATTTTGTTTCCAAAAATTATTTTATGTCAAATTACATAATATTGTGGAAAAGGGGGCGCGACAGCATTATTGAAAAGCAATAAAAGTATTTTTCATCACTCTAATTAATTGGATTGGGTTGTGGGTATCAAGGTCGGTTGACTGCACTATACTCGGGGAAAGCAAAGCTTGAGAGCATTGCAAAGGCTACAGAGACCTTTTTACGCACTTGGCGTTAATTGTGTTGCGATATCAGGCGATTTAGCGATGATTTGGGAAAGTTTTTTTTTTTTTTTTTTTTTTTTTTCCCGATTAAAGTAAAAATATTTTTTCAGAGTATATTTTTTAGTTTCTTTAGAAATGAATTTACACTAAATTCATTACTTACAATTTATTGTAAATCCATATTACTGCAAATTAAGTAATATACTACATTTTACCTTGAGAGAGAAAAAAAAACAAAAAGGTTAATATTTAAATATTTTGAAAAAGGAAAAAATTAAATAAAACATTATCTGTATGTATATTTTTTGTCTTTGTTTTCTTTAAAGAGAAACTGATTATTATTATTATTATTATTATTTTAATAATTAAAAAATATACTTTTAAAATATTTCGAATATATTTTGGCAGAAAAATTATTTGATCATAAGATTTAAATTGTGATTTTTAAATGGCAGTATCTTCTGAGGAGAAAATGAACAAAAAGTTCTAAATGAACAAAACGTAATAGATTTTCAATTTGCATTATTATTTACCGGTTAACCAGTAAATGTTAAAAGCAGTAAAGAAAAATGAGAAAGTGAAAACAGTTTAATGCTTTTATGAAAAAATAAAAAATATATATTAATTTAAAATAAATAAATAAATATAGTGAATTTTCATATGCAGAAGCAATCTCTGTTTACAATTTGCTTATACATTCATTTTGTCTGTATCCCGATTTTTTATGCTAAATGTGAATATGAGAATTTTTATATTCATTGTTGAATAAAATTAAGGAACTCACAATTTATATAAAAGGGAAGCGAATTTTAATTTACTTGTAAATATGATTTTTCTTGATGTCTTTATTTAATTAAGGCTCTAAATTCAAATCTCTAAAAGATAGATTTATAAGGATGAGAGAACTATTTCTTTCAAAGAGCCAATGATAATAATAATAATTGTGTCGTTGAAATTTTGCGGTAGACTACCTTGATTAAAGTAGGCAGTGTCAAGAGTACAGTTTCATGCTTACACAATAAATAAATAGGCCACTTTCACAAAATTATACTATGTGTAGGACATAATTTAAATTTCATTTCAATTCACTTGACCACTATTAGCCTTTAATTATTTATTTATTTTTAATTTATTTTAAATTAATTTAATTTATTATTTTTGTTAAATAATGTAGTTTTTATTCACTTGATGAAATTATTTTACCAACTAAATCCACAGAATTATAAGTAATAATTCTATTCAATGTAAGCTTTTTCTAATCAAAATTTTTTATAATGATATCTTTAAAAGTAAATATTTTAAACTGCAATATAGAAAATCCTACATAATTGCTCTACATATCTTTAAAATTTTGTAATTCCTCTCCAAGGTATCGATCAATTTGTTATAAAGTCTCTATTTATTTTCCAATTAATTTTCTTTAAGTAAATATCCATTAAAATAAAAAATTATGTTTTTCTTTTATTGTTTTGTTCCAGGAAAAAAAAAAAAAAAAAAAAGTAAAATCTTTAGTATATAGTGTACAGTATAAATTAATGTAAACCCTATTAGCTGTTTGTATTGGAAATAAAAATATTTTATATAACAATGCGTAAACGAAGTGAAATTATATTATCAATGTAATAATAATAACGAAAAAGAAAAGCTATTTGTCGAAAAATAATTTTCCTTATTCCTGTTAGTTTGAATATTTCATTGACATATTTGGTGTGAATCTGGTGTGAAAATTTCCCAAAAGTTCAAATCCGTCAAAATTTTTACTCTATTTTTTATAGTTGTGAAATTAAAGAAACGGACTGTGAATTAATTATCTTCAAATTTTCAAAATAAAGTAATCTATTAGCCCCACCAAACTGTTTCGCACTCACAATAGGGGTTAAAATGTTGCTTCCGGTATTCCCTCTTCCACCAATATTTCGCCAACAGACTTTCTTCGCGAAACAATACATTGACATAAAATTTATGCTTATCTATTACAAAAAATTCCATGTGTTAACATAAATATGTATAGTTTAAATAGTTAATCATTTTTCAGTTTACCAGAATTAAAAAAAATCGAGAAAAAGTTTATTACAATTAAATATCGTAAAGAACTATTTTCTTTCGAGGACGTGCAATTTCTACAGGCTTATACACACTATCAAGTTATCTTTTCCCCGAGTATAGTGTCTTAGGCCCGAGGGGAAATGTCCTCCCTGGGGGATCTTTATAAGGGGCCTTAACCCGTATTTACACAAGTTTTGGAGAAAAAACTGAAAACTCCGAACGCTAGGTCGACGAGCGCTACTTAGGATCGAACCTGGCACCTCATTTCTGCTAGCTTTGAGCGCAGAACCGCTCAGCCGCTGAAGGACCCGAATTAATCGGATACTTTATACATGGTGATACAAAGATTAATAATACAATAAAAGTAATAATACAAGGTAATAATAAAAACTAGATTTGGACTGATCATTTATATCCGAAGGAATTTTTTGCAACATTAGACTTTCGTTATTACGATTGCGCACCTATGATAATATTTTAAATACGTTCTTATTGAGACTGAGATCTATCAAATTTCCAACAGTTTTCATTTTACATTTATTTATTTATTTATTTATTTATTTTATGCGATAAACTTCAGAATTTCCTCCGCATTTTGATACGATGATCACTTTAGAAAATCTACTAGAATGCGATATATGATAAAATAAATAAATAAATGCTTTCCAGCAATTACTTACGGTAGTTTTTATCTTTAAATACAATTTTCTCAGTATTGCTACCTTTACTCTTACTTGCAGAATTTTTGGAAATCTAATTGTAATATTTGCATAAAATCTTACAAATATGTTTAACTTGTTGTATGTAATTATATCTAAGATTTAGAAAAAATAAGTATAATTATTATTATTAATATTAATATTACTAGCAAACCCGTGTAAACTTTTCGCACTTTATTTCTTTTCCTATTTACCTTTAAAATTTGAAAATGATAAATAGTATACCAATTTCATTACTTAATTAAAATTTTAATTTACCAGAAGCTAAATTATTATTAGAACCAAATTAATATTGTGCAATAGTGAAACCAAAATCATTCAAAGAAAGGTTTCAAAATAAGATTCATGGTCGACCCAGTTTTCATACTTCTGCAGGCAGTACAGTTTTAGTACAGGGTCCCCATGACTCCTTTTACATTTTTGTCGCCATATTGGCGATGACATTTTATTTATTTGTTTGTTTTGGCATTATTTTTCGTTAAAAAAAAAAAAAAAAAAAAAAAAAAAAAAACTAATTATCATTTTGATTACACTTTTTATGACTGCGTTTTTTAGTCAATTTATGACAATAATTCATATTCTGTATATATCTTTAAAGCATTGCTAGGTTTAAAATGACGCTTGCAAAGGTTTTGAAGAAGCAACTTTTAAAAATAACTTTTTCCATAAATGGTCTCATACGACAAATGTCGTCATTTTTTCTAATTATGATCATTAAGCTGAGACCGCGTGCTTAAATATTGTTCATTTATAAATATCATTTTTTTTTTTTTTATCCTTGCGTATTTTATTAATTTCATCACTATCATCGTGTCAACAAACTGTAATCGTATTTGGTCCACATTAGAGAAATATTATATAGGTAAATTACTTTTGCATTGAAATATTACTTTTGCATTGAAAAATTTCAAGAATTTTATTTTATTTTATTTATTTACTTATTTATTTATTTTTGTCAAAAAATAATTTTTTAAATGAATTTTAATTTGAAGTATACTTTCAAGATATGACATTTTTAAATCATTTGGAATTGGTATTTCTTTTTTGAGAATAAAATTCTTGTCAGAATGTTGTACACAGCGATTGCATAAAAGATACATACTAAAAGAAATTTATAAAATTTTTAAATGGTTTAGAAATTTTTAAGATATAATTTGAAAATAAATAAATAAATGTGTAAGATATTATTCTTTTTGTGATAGAAACTTCATACTACATCATTAACAGAAGAAGATACATAAATTAATTTCCTGTTTGATAAAATTTTGCTTTTTCAACTTTTAGATAGGTCCTTAGACTCTCTTAAATTAAAAAAGGGGAATTAACCTTCACAAAAAGTTGTCATTAAAAGGTGTTTGTACATTTCTTGGTTGATAATGCTTACTTATACACGAAAGGGGAAAAAAATTGTTTTCAGAATAGAAAACAATAAATTAAACTTCTGAATCATACCTCTTAAGCATAATTTACGAAATTAAGATGCTTATTTAACATCTTAATTTTTTTTTTTACTGCGACACACAATTGAGCAAATGCCTGGAATAATAGACATGCATACAAATCTACAGATATGCATTATAGCTTCTTGGTAGCAGTTATTCCTTGAGGTAAAATTTTATCAACGTTATTTTATTCTTTTTTATCTAAAATTTGTAAACTGTCTATATAATTTTTATCCATCGTCGTTCAAACGAAATTGAGAAAAAAAAAAAAAAAAAAAAAGTGAAAAGCACTAAAAATTTAAAGAAATGTATTTCCAAAACGTATATCTGTGTGCATCCAAATTCCATGAAATGGCCACATCTAATGCCAGTACCTAGTCATTTAACAGAATTCATATTTAATGTCAATTGACAGATAGTATTGCCAGACAGTGTTTTATAGATTTCGGTATCTTTTTTCTGTTTAAAAATAATTTAGCAAAATATTGCAATAGGATAAGTCTTCTCTGCACTAACTTATGCCTATGCCAATATACAATAACTATATTATTGATTAAGATCATCAACCAAATGAACCCTGTAATTAAATGACGATTAAAAGAAAAATAAATGACTGAACAAATTAAATCACCAAAGTTTGTATGATTTAACTTGACGTTTTTTTTTTTTTTTTTTTTTTTTTTTTTTGTAAGATATTTCCTTTTTCAATTTTATTTATTTATTTTTTATTTTTTAGCATATTTATCTCACATCTTCTTTATTGATATGTAGTATTTACCTATTTATTTAATTTAGTGTATTTTGTTTTCATTCTCTTGTGATGATTGCATGAAATTCACTAGATTTGTTTAGAATGCGAAACGAAAATTCGACATTAAAAAACTCAAAAAAAAAAAAACTTTTCCAGTTTTGACAGCTTTAAGTAAAGCATATCATTATCAGTATAGAATATCAAGAACATAAGGAATAAATATAATAAGGAAGCTTAAATGTAATTATGCAATTATAAAATAGAGATATTCAATAGAATTGCGAGATTCTGATTGTGGAAGGATCAGCCAATAGGAAATTGAGAAATAGAGAGCTGTGTAAATGATAGATGAAAATTAAGAGAACGTGGATTTTATATGACTATTTCCAACAATTAGACAGAGGGGTACCATGAAATCGCAATTATTGATATTCTTATGGTTATGATTTTCATAAATATGAAAAACCTCAAGAAGTTCGAAATCGTGTAATATTTAGGACTGCAGATTATTTTAGCTAAATAACTAAAGGTTAAAAAAATATCACTACCTCAGCAATACTTAGCAATAGTCAATTTGTTGGATTATTGATTCTTAGCTTAACTCATATATTCTCCATTTATAAAAATCATAAAAATACCATTTCGAGGTGCTCTCTATGTCTAACTCTTAGAAATATATATATATATATATATATATATATATATATATATATATATATATATATATATATATCGTTTGTCCTGAGTGAGTGCTTCATCATCGCCCAGCCCAAACTCCTGGACCTAGAAACATGAAATTTTATGAAAATGTTCCTTTTGTTACGTAGACATCCACTAAGAAGCGATTTTACAAAATTCGCCCCGGAAGGGGGGGGGGAGTGTAAAACGTGATATCGCAAAATCATTCATATCTAAAAAAAAAAAAAAAAAAAAAAAAAAACAGGTATCCGTAATTTTTTTGTTTTAAAACATCGCTAACACAAATACCTAAAAATCAATTTCTGGAATTTTGAAAATTCGATCCACAAGAGGGGGTGCGTGGCAAAATGCGTTTCCACATTTTGTGAAATCACTTTTTTGCAAAAAGTGATTTCACAAAAAAACTTTCATGTATCAATGAAAAAAACAAATAACCAGTAAAACTTTTGCTTTATAATACAGCTAACAAAAAAACCAATTTCTGAAATTTTAGAAATTCGGCCCCTAAGGGGGGACAGGGGGCAAAACGCGATTTCACAAAAAACTCAAAGAAAAACAGATATCCGTGAAATTTTTGCTTTAAAATATAGCTAATACAAATATCTAAAAACCAATTTTTGGAATTTTTTGAAACTTAGTTCCCAAGGGGAGGAGGAGGAAGCAAAACTTTATCTATATTATATCTTCTATATAATATAGATATTTCTTCTATAATAAAGATTTAAAATCATTTATTTTAATTTTTTATTGTTGCCAAAGAAGTTTACGATTTAATTTATTTTTCGACATATAATAAAGTATACTTTCACGCGAATAATAATAATAATGATAATATACATTTAATTTGCTTATGCACATGACAAAATGACGTCGTTATCAAAATAAATAATAATAAAATGAAAGCTAATTCAGATCTATAATAAAGAGCTTTATGTATTGATTCCAGAAATAATATTTAAACAGAAATAATAGTCACATAAAGGTTTTTTTTTTAATCTGAATAGATAATTTTATGAAAAAAAAAAATCAGTTTTAGAAATAGAAATTTATTTAAACAAGCACTGCCTTACACCTAAAATCCATTAAAAATACAAACAGAATATGAAGGATTCTTATAAATTAACGAAAAGATGCAACCAATAAAAGTTTTAGCAGAATAGGTACTGAAAAAATCCCCCCCCTCCCTTTTATACAAGTATTAAAAAAAAAAAAAAAAAAAAAAAAATAGAATATCGCCAAAAATTCAAAAGCCACCAAGGAAGAGATATAACACAATTGTGTACCATGAGTTTTATTTATTTATTTTTTTATAAATCAGTCACACCGCTAATTTGACATACAAATAAATGAGCTACTATATGTGACTGCACTTACAAGCTGTCGGGCACAAATATTTGATTAATTCGAATTAATACTTAAGTAAATAAAAATAAAAATATGTTTAATGGAAAATATATATAACCACAAAAACATTAGTTGTCTAAAATCTGGCTGAAATATTGCTCACAGCGTATTGTATTACCGGGCATATTGGCGTGAAATTGCCGTCATATTATGGTCGACAGAATACATAATATATATATATATATATATATATATATATATATATATATGGTTACTCTGCTTATTTCATGTTATTAATGTGGTTTCCTTTAAGATTTTAATTAATATTTATTTATCCTTTGTTTTAATTGAATTTTTCACTTTTTTCTCATTCATTATGGTTTTTTTGCTGCATTGATCGGGGCGTGAGATGATATAAATTGCTATGATTAGCAATATCGTTTTACGAAATCATTGCAGCTTTCTCTGCTTTATGAAATATGCGCCCCTTGAAAAGTATATTTCTACTTTTAAGCATTTATATCCAATTGATTATGTGGTTTATTATCTTTTTTCTCTTTCACAAGTTTAATGGTCCCTTTTTTATTATCCTTCAGGTCGGCGTAAGTATTTTAAGTTAATATGGTAACTCATTGGTTCATCATCGCAACTTTTTGTGTCATTCTTTCCTCTATGTTAAATTCAGTTCAATATTTTAGTGTTCTGTTATTGTTTTAGTTCTATTAATTGCTAAATTTTAAGAATAAATTTTATTACGTTATCTATTATATATATTTGCATTTAAATTCTATCTGCTGCTTATGCGCATTAAATTTAAATGTATTTTGTTTAATATAAACAGTTTTTTTCTTTTATTTAAAATCTTGTTTATATATTAATGTATATATTATTATATATATATACGTTTGTTTGCCAATTTGGCTTACCATCAATATTCTAAAAGTTTACATGCACTTTGATTACAGCTGCAATGGCGCTTTTTCTGATGTGTATTATTTCAATTGTTAATCATATACAATGTTTGGCTTTTTGTGGATCTATGCATTTAATGGCTCTTTGATGTAGAACTGCTTTATCTAAGTTCAAAATTGGGATATTCCTTTAGTAGTTTGTTTGTGCATAAATGAGTTTTGACAATTATTATTATATTTAAAAGTATTTTGTTTGTGCATAAATGAGTTTTGACAATTATTATTAAATTTAAAAGTATTTATGCATAATTTTTTTAATTTTCATGTGGTTTAAAATTGTCATAATGATCATTTATTATTCACTTATTCCATTATAGTTTTTCATTGGTTAACTTATGCATAATTTTCTTAAGTTTCATGTGGTTAAATTTTGACATCATGAGCATTTATTATTCACTTATTCCATTATAGTTTTTCAATAGTTCATTTATTCAATTTTAGTCATTTGATTTTGAGTGTTTGGTTTATAATCATATTGCTTCGGGTTGAATTTTACTTTGGATTGGAACTTTTGTAAATATTTTGTATAGTTTATTATGTAATTATCCCAGATTAAATGATTAATTTTTATTTATGTATGCCTACTTTAATCAAGAATGTTTAATATTAAATTTGTGATTTTCAATATGTTGGTGGATATGTATAGGCTGAAGTCTATTTTTCAAGCTTTATTATTCATGATTTTTCAATTTTATTATCTCTCTACTTATTCAAGAATTTTATTTATTTATTTTCTCAATGATAGTTTTAATATATAATACATGCAAATTAAAATTGATTTACTTATTTTATATAAAATCACTCTCTTATTATGAATGTTCTCAGTAAATTAGTAGTGCCTGGCAAGAAATGCTCTGGTTTCCCTCAGTATTGTGCCCGGTACAGGAATATTTATAGGGATATTCCTGGATCGTCATCAAGCTACCTATACTCTCCTCCTTCCAATCTTAAATTTAGAAAGTGTGATTCTTCTCGTTGCAAAACATGCCCTAATGCTTTACAGTCCCAAATTTATAATGATTCAAAATTGGTTCCTTTTTGTCAGGTTTATAATGTTATATACAAATTAAGTTGTGGTATCTGTAAAATGCAGTATATTGGTGAAACTTCCACCCCATTACATATTAGAATTAATCAACATCGCTCAGACTCAAAAAAGTTATCATCACCTGTCCTTAACAGTAAATCAACTATTGAGTTAAGACATTTTAATTTACACAATTTCTGCTCATGTACTATTGAAATTCTTAGGATTCAAAAAAATAAAAGTGAGCGCCTTTTCTTTGAATCTAACTACATGAAATATTTTAATACAATTTATCCATATGGCTTGAATCATGAATATTTTAATAGGGTTGTTAAGGTTTATACTAACATTAATCCCCTTCATGATTACTCCCCTGTTTACTCTGTACTAAATCATAGTGTCAACCAGAAAACTTCTCGTTCAAAAAGAGGTAACAAATCCAATAAATCTACTAATGGTTTAATATCAAAAAATCTCATTATCAAAAATATTCTTGCCTTACAGTCAAATTATCTTAACCATTATGATTGGATTTACATTAGAAAGTTTATATTTGCTATCAAAAAAAAGTATTTGTCCACTTACTTAAGTGTATTTAAAAACCAATCCTATAATCAACATTTTTCTGATATTTTCTATGATTTAATATTATACAGACTTAAACTCTTCAATTTAAATATCTCTAAAAAACCTCACAAAATCCAATCAAATTCACAGCTTATTCTAAATTATTCTAATCAAATATTTAATAGCATTAATATTTCATCTATTCTTAATGATAAATCATGCATGTTTCCTATTAAAGACATTCATATTTCTCGTACCTTTAAATATCCTATTACACTTGGTCGCCTGCTTTTTAACTATAATTCAGTCTCTAAGTCTAATTTATCTTCTCATGTGACTTGTAGTTGTGCTCATCCCTCAAATGTTAAATATGTTGACAGAGATCATGCACATATTATCACTGGTGATCTTAATATTATTAATGATTCAAATTTAAAGAAATTTATGGAATATGGTACTAAATATCGACTCCCTTCAAAAACTAATATTTCAAAGATCATACAACAGTTTTCTTATGATATTGATTTGTTTATTTATAAACTCTCCATCTCTTATAATAAACCTATTGAATATTTCAATCAATGGAAATTTTTAGTAATTTCAAAACTTAAAGCTGAATTAATTCAACATAGATCAAATCTCACACATTACAATAAATCAAATCTCTTTAAATCTATCAAAGAATTGCAACAAAACTTTGTTATTACTTATGTCGATAAATCTCCTAATAATTATGCAATAATCTGTAAACATTATTATCTTTCTTTACTCAGTTCATCTATATCTAATAGTACTAACTTTCATACTATCAATAATGATCTTAAAATCAATAACCGCAAAATTCACTGCTTTTATAAATTGCTAAAGCTTCCATTTAATAATTTTAAATATCCTTATATTGTACTTATCCCTAAATTTCACAAAAATCCTATTAAATTCAGAACTGTCACTGTAGGGTGTAATACTTACAACAACAATGCTAACAAAATTCTCCTTGATATTCTCAAACAAATCTATGACTTAATTAGTAAATCAAAAAATTTCTTTTGCCTTAAAAATAGTTATCAACTTAAAGCCAATGTCTTATCTATGAATAATGTGACTGATATCATGACTTATGATTTTGCTGACCTATTTAATAATATCAATTTAACAGATCTTCATTGTATCATCTTTAACCTTTTTGAAAAATTTAAAAGTCAAATCTCTTTACCAAAATGCTTTTCGGCAAATTCATTTAAGACACTTTTAAATTTTATTATTCATAACAATTACATTCTACACTGTAATAAGATCTATATTCAAAAGGTCGGTATTCCACAAGGAGGATGTAGCTCGAGTATGTTAGCTGACTTATACCTTTACCATTATGAACAGGGATTATGTATTGAAAATGTCTATTTTTACCGATACATTGATGACATTATAATTTTTTATGTCAATAATTTTTCGCCTAATTTATTTAAATTTGAATATCCTTCTCACCTTACCTTAACTTATAATCATCTCAAAAATAACTGTATTAGTTTCTTAGATTTAAAACTTAAACTTGATGGTAGTAAAATTTATACCGATATTTATGACAAGAGACAAGATTTTAGTTTCAAAGTAAATTTATTTACACAATTTACCTCTTGTCTTCATATCTCTGTCTACAGAAATATTATTCTCAATCACCTCTTTCGTATACATAATCTTTGTTCAGATAGGTTTAAAAACAAAAATATCTCTCACATAATTAATGTTGCTACAAAAATGGGATATCCTAAAAAATTTATTTATTCACTTGTTTATCAAAAGGGTCTCTGTCTAACACACAAAAAAAAAAAAAAAAAAAAAAAAAAAAAACCTAAGGTTTAATTTAAAAAAAAAAAAAAAAAAAAACAGGTGGTTGGGTGGGCAGAAGTTTGATTAAGGAGGAAGGGTGGTGTTGTTTGGCTGGTTGGCTGGGTGGGTTTGATGCTGAATAAAATTTATTATTAAAAAAAAAAAAAAAAAAAAAAAAAAAAAAAACGTGGGGGATTGCTGTAAGTTACATTATTATTTTTTCTGGTGGATTCTATGAATTTTGAACCCACTCTTTTATTTTTTCTGGTTGATACTATGTATTTTGAACTCTTTTATCATTAACTTTTACTGTGCTTCTGGCTATTAGAGGCATCCCTTGTTAACTTTGAACAATCCATCTATTTGCATAACAAAAATAAAATCTTATAAATATTAATATATATAAAAAAAAAAAAAAAAAAAAAAAAAAAAGAAAAACTTTTAAATTTTAATTTTTAATTTTAATTTATGATGACCGCATTACATTGCTTATCCTTATAGTTGTGCACTTTGGCATTATTTGCTTGTAATTATGTCTTCTTAAAACTTAACACTTAATAATTTGACTTATAAAAAAAAAAAAAAAAAAAAAATCTTAAAAATTATTTAAATCTTGCTGTTAATACTTCTAAATTATATTAATCTTTCAGTCATTACATCTTAAATAAAAATCTTAAAAATTATCTTAATCTTGCTGTTAATACTTCTAAATTATCTTAATCTTTCAGTCAATACATCTTATATAACTGTTAATACTTCTAAATTATATTAATCTTTCAGTCATTACATCTTAAATAAAAATCTTAAAAATTATCTTAATCTTGCTGTTAATACTTCTAAATTATCTTAATCTTTCAGTCAATACATCTTATATAACTGACTTAATGTTATTATAGCTAACCGAAAGATGGCGCTTGTACTTAGTAGTCCTTAACCTTCATTCTTCAGTCCTTATCTTAAACGATTTAATTATTAATATTTTTGGTACGATTTAATTTAACTCTACTAGTATTAATTTTAACATTATCATTTAATATTTACTCTTTGTATTTTATCTTTAATGTAATTGTTATTGTTCTGAAGTTTTTTCGATTAATCGATATCTGTTGAGCTATTATTTTAACTTCAATTTAGGTTTTGGCATCACCCCTTTTTTCCAGTTTGTGTTAATTGTTTTCCATGTGGTTACTCTGCTTATTTCATGTTATTAATGTGGTTTCCTTTAAGATTTTAATTAATATTTATTTATCCTTTGTTTTAATTGAATTTTTCACTTTTTTCTCATTCATTATGGTTTTTTTGCTGCATTGATCGGGGCGTGAGATGATATAAATTGCTATGATTAGCAATATCGTTTTACGAAATCATTGCAGCTTTCTCTGCTTTATGAAATATGCGCCCCTTGAAAAGTATATTTCTACTTTTAAGCATTTATATCCAATTGATTATGTGGTTCATTATCTTTTTTCTCTTTCACAAGTTTAATGGTCCCTTTTTTATTATCCTTCAGGTCGGCGTAAGTATTTTAAGTTAATGTGGTAACTCATTGGTTCATCATCGCAACTTTTTGTGTCATTCTTTCCTCTATGTTAAATTCAGTTCTATATTTTAGTGTTCTGTTATTGTTTTAGTTCTATTAATTGCTAAATTTTAAGAATAAATTTTATTACGTTATCTATTATATATATATATATATATATATATATATATATATATTAAATAATGTGACGATAAATACTATGTATAGTACGTAAATTGTTGTTTATGTATAATTGCGATTTGAATATAAAAAGTTTACTTCGATATTTTTCGTTTCAATACTGTCATCCAGTAAGGCCCCAAACTGAAGTTCACGGGTAAGGCGTTATCGCAGGCACCAGAGACAACGACACGAAATGTTGCGGTGGGGAAGTCTCTACCGAAAGCAAAGGGGAACCTAAGCGAAGTTTTTGAGCAATTTCAATGCATTTTATTTTTCCTTTCTATTTGTAAATCTGTATAAAAGTGATGATTCTTTTTCTTTTCTTATCTTTTTATTATTCATTTAAATATAATGACCAGCGAAGCGGGTAAAGCCTGCTAGTATTATATAAATTCCCATTCTCGTTATTTTTAGTTGCATTTTCCATAGCTCTCTATTTTACAATTTTCTATTGGCTAATCCCTCCACAATCCCTACAGTTATATTGATTGCTTCAGCCGGCTCAAAAATCCACTTCTCTGTTTATATATAAAAAACAATAATCATTTTACTATTCTGAATGATGAAGGTATGCTTAACGCAATTGAAATTGCACTATACGAATTTATTTCTTTTTATTTAGGCGTTTTTAATGTTGATTAAAATTTATTTTACTGCATCTGTTTAACGTCAAGTCTAGGTTTTATACGATATGTAACTTTTAATGTTTTCTTCTCTCAATTTAGTTTCGCAGGAAATATACCCAGAGACTTGAGAGGAAAACACGAATGGAACGTAGAAGAGAAAAAATGAACGAAATAAATCGGCTTCAGGCTTCCAGAAGCTTTTATTTTAGAGAAAACAAAATCAAAGATCAGATTACATTTGACTATTTTCGGATTGTGGTTATTTGGAGCCAAACGGATGAAAACTCGAGAGAACAAATAATCAAAATTGCAGAAAGTTTTGGAAAAATCTCACGAGTTCAAGACAGGTGGACAATTAAGGAAAATGGTGAACGAAAGTGGCTTGGCGCCCTTGTAGAATTTGTGAGATATGACAGTGCGAAAGCAGCTTCACTCGAGCTTCCCTTGTTAATTAAGTAAGTAATTTGATGTTTTTAATACAATGCTCTAAAAATTTTCACCACTAGATTACGGTCAGTGACCATAAAATTAAAGTTATACCCGTAAAGCTATCATGACTTTTTTATCGAAGAAGGGAAGTGGCTCTTTAGCACTCTGAATTTTACAGTAATTTGTTACAAATACGGGTAATGAACTTTTTTTTTTCCCCGAAGAAGGGAGCTTGCCGTATAATTTAACGGTCAAATCTCCTTATTTTACAGATTTTTTTTTTTTTTTTTTTTTTTTTTTTTTAAGTGGGTTAAAATTAAAGGTCATAACATCGACTTTATGTATAACGCACGTTTTTTATAAAAAGGTCACATTAATTTTACCAAAATCGAAAAGTGTCACTAAAAAGATTCGAACTTGGATTTTTAGTAAATGTATGTAATGTAGTAATACACATGCGTCGAAGTTATGACTAGAGAAATTACTTAATGCCATCCAGCAGTGATGGAGGTAAATAAAATAAATTTTGTCTCTAAGCCTGTATTGAAGAACAGATGGAATAAAAAATATTCATTTTTCATGGAATCTATTATTATCTTTCAGCCTGATGTGAACCTGATACCAAAGGACTCACGTTCGAATTCTGGCCTAGTTATTTTTCGCTGTTACTAAAAAATAATTTGACCTTTCTATCAAAAATATTGGTAAGGATTAACAACAGACTTCTCATTTTTTCGGAACAGGACAATTCCGCCGAGATTTTAATCCCCTATTCCCCTCATAGGACAATTCCGCCGCGAATTTTAACCCCCCTTTTCCCACAGAGGACAATTCCGCCGCGCCATTTTCCTGAGACGAGAAGAGGGGGTCTGCAGCAGCATTTCCATTTTTGGCGACGCATTGCACTTTGGCGGCACATCGAGCATTATATAAGAGCCCTTCCCCCTTGCTTTGGATAGATGAGTAAAAGTAAAATAGATTTTTAACCAAATTATGAGTAAAAATTTTTACTCATAAACATGCATTTAATTTTATTTTTCATTATTATTATATGTTCTTTTATTTGACAATTACTTAATCGTATTAATGAATTCTGCTATTAATAAATTTATTTCTAATTTTCGTGTAGCACTTGAATATCATAAAATTCAAGTAAAAATTAACTTAAGAAAAATTTACATCTTAGTTTAAATTATTCCGATTACATTTACAAAATTATTAAAGGATAAATAAGAAATTAAATTTTCTTTACTTAACATAATATTCAAATACATATTACTTAACTTATATTAACTTACATTAAATTTTCTTTACTTATTTTCTTTAATTTAATTTCTTAATTTTTTTATTCAACAGTGATAAATAACAGTAATAACAACAGTAATAATTCTGTGCGATGAAAATCATCTCTATCTGTATATATCGTGGAAAATAATTTTAATAAATATTATTTTTATTAAATAATTTGTATGGAAAAAATGTAGAAGAAAGTTTCATGGTGGTTACAACATACTAGTTGATATTGGAGGAACATTCAGAAGATAGTTTTTAGTAACATAGCTGATTTTGTTGGGAGACTGAAAAAAAAAAAAAAAAAAAAAAAAAAAAAAAACAGAAAATTTTACCACGAAAAATACCCCCCCCCCCAAAAAAAAAAAAAAAATAATAATAATGATAATAATAATAATAATAATAATAATAATAATACGAGCCCACGTATTAATGTATATAGAATTTTATTATGGAATTCTGGGTCAATGATGGAAGACAGATGATTATGGAACAGAAGATAATTATGGAACAGAAATGTCCGCAAATAACTCGTTTAAATGAACAACTTTTAGTAATAAGAATTATAAATTGATTATTATAGTTTCACTACAGATTTTGACAGTTTACTCTAGAAAGGCAATCCTTGATAAAATAATATAACAGGTTTGTGACATTTTCACGGAATAAGAATAATTGTATTACCTTTTCCCTATCTTCGTGTACAATAGTCATGCAAAGTAATTATATAACCCCCCCCCCCCCCCCCGCGCTTGACTTGTAATAAATGAGCATCGTGAAGCTTTCAGAAATTTCGAAATTGATTGACAGATCATTTAGGAAAGTTATTATCTTTTACTGTATGGCATTTACACATTGAAATGCAAACAACTGTGTGGAAGTGTGAAAAATACTTTTTGAAATTTGAAAAACAATTATCCTTTACATTATTGACAAATCCCCTTTAGAAAGAATTTATCTTTTATTGCATGACATTTACATATTTAAATGAAAAGAACAGTGTTGAAATCTGAAAAATACTTTCCGAAATTTGAAAAGAATTTAACTTTTACACTTAAACTCCTCTTAAATCATTTTTTTAAATAATTGTTCACAAAACAACAATTAAACACTATCATAAATTAGAAAAATATAATGTTAACTGGACTCTGCAATTGAAATAACATGGAAATTGCTGAAAAGTTCAATGGTTATTTTGAAACGATATTATTTATTTGTACTAGTCATTTTTCTGTTATACATTAATTTTGCTTTTAATTTTAAAGAAAATGCTTTTTAATTTTATTTGTTTTCTGCTTTTACTTTTTGCTAAAAGTTATTATTTGAATATTTTAAGAGACATTAAAAATGATTTTGAACTTTTCATTCTTTTTTATGTTTCATGAGAATTTCATTGCTTTAACGGATAAACCTTTTTTTTTTTTTTTTTGAATGAAATACCACAACCTATGAACGTTTGTATCCATTTACTTTCTTCTTCTGATCATTTCAATAGCAAAGAATACTGTCTATATCGAAATAATATGTCAACAGTTTAATAATAATTTGGTATAATAATAATTTGGTTTAATAATAATTTGGTTGTCGTTCATACCATATTCTACATGAAACCTGTTTTTATGTATATAAAAAAATATACATCCGTTTCATTTGGTTTAGGGCAGCCTGTAGATGTGAAACTCTACTTAACTCCAATTTCACTCATATACGTAATGTATTTGAATTCTCTTGGATGCCCTTATACACGAATAATTTGCTTGATCTCAACGAAAACTTTAGTGCAGCTTCCCTTACGATACATATTTAGTATATCGAGTTAGGTCTTTCTGCTGTTATTTGTTCTTAGAATATTCTAATAACAGGCACATAGATCAACCGCAAAAACATAATTTTCGGATTCAGGGGACTTCAAAACGTATAAATATAAAAAAATTCAATTTCAAAAATTTGACCCAAAAACAGTATTTTCTCTACTATCTTTCATGATATCTATTTTATATAGAAACTTTGTTGCCGGTATATAGCATCAATACAAAAAACCCTTAACGGGTTAAAAGTTTGTGACGCAGCACTGTACTTTATGGCTATAAGAATTAGAAATACTGGTCTTAAAAATAATGATATCAAATTTTCAGTGACGCTTTGATATTAATTAAATTATACATACATTTTCTTATTTGAATTTGCTTTTTCCTTTTATTTATATTTACAGTGTAAACGTTATTTTCAACACAAAATAATATATAGCATTTACTCATTGATACCTTTCCATTCACATCTCTTATACTATGAAAGTATGTGTTTTAAAAGAAATTATGTGAAATTCCAGTAACGCAGTGGTGTTACATTAAGTGATTTGTTTTTAAATTTCTCTGCAATTATTTTGTTTTGCATATTAAAGTATATGTGCACATTGAAATATTGCTTTTAATTTTCAAATACGCTGTCAAATATATCACTTTCATTAAGCTTATATTATGTACTGAAATATATTTATTTCAATGAATTATTCTATCTTTTGCGTCACGCCATCCAAAACTGAAAAAAATTTCACAGTTTTTTCCTTTGCATCACGATATCTATTTGCATGCATTTTCAATTTATTTGGATGAAATGACACAAAGTAAACATTTCCATGTATTTTACTTACAGTTTTGGATGGCGTGACGCAAAAGATAGAATAATTCATTGAAATAAATATATTTCAGTACATAATATAAGCTTAATGAAAGTGATATATTTGACAGCGTATTTGAAAATTAAAAGCAATATTTCAATGTGCACATATACTTTAATATGCAAAACAAAATAATTGCAGAGAAATTTAAAAACAAATCACTTAATGTAACACCACTGCGTTACTGGAATTTCACATAATTTCTTTTAAAACACATACTTTCATAGTATAAGAGATGTGAATGGAAAGGTATCAATGAGTAAATGCTATATATTATTTTGTGTTGAAAATAACGTTTACACTGTAAATATAAATAAAAGGAAAAAGCAAATTCAAATAAGAAAATGTATGTATAATTTAATTAATATCAAAGCGTCACTGAAAATTTGATATCATTATTTTTAAGACCAGTATTTCTAATTCTTATAGCCATAAAGTACAGTGCTGCGTCACAAACTTTTAACCCGTTAAGGGTTTTTTGTATTGATATCATTACTTTTTAGGGGTTAATGATCAAAACGTAAAATTAAAGGAGCATGGTAATGAGTTATAACACTGTATTAAAAGTGTTGTTTTATAGGTCATGCTCGAACAAAATAACAAACTAAATAAAATTTCAAAATTTTATAAAAAGTGATAAAAAAGATGGACACATGCAACATTACAAAGGCATAATATAGTACATTTTAAAAATGACAAAAATTTCTTATTTATATTTATTTCTTATTATAATTTTTTAGGTCTAGATTTGATTTAAAAGAGAAAAATAAATAATAATAGAAAAATCTTTAAAAAGTGAAAATTTTATACTGGTAAATATTTAAGTAGTATAGTTTGTTATGAATTTAATTAAAAAAAAATCTTAATCTATTCAAAATTTTATTATAGCTTAACATTATGTAATTTATATATTATATATACTAGAAACTTAATGAGCAAATTAATTATTTTCAAATTCTGATTTAAGAATTTTTTCAATCCGTAGTTTAAGTGATTTATCACCTAATTTTGAAAAAAATACAAATATTTGCATATGATTATCATATTATTTGTCATTTTTATGAAAATAAAGGAAAAATTTTTTGTTGTTACAATCACCTTTTAAAATAGAACCAATTTTGAAAGTTAACAACGTATCAGCATGAAAACAATGTAAATACAAAGAATATTTTTGATAAACAAATGTCATATAAAATACAAGTACCTAAATAAATAACTCATTTAATATATATATTAAAAAAAGAAAAATATTTTTTATTTTTATTTTTTGTGTTTATTTTTGACGCTCTCCGATAGATGGCGCCAAAACGATTATTTGATATTGAGTATTTCAGAATATTCTTTGGACTGTATTCGTCCGCGAAACTGCCGCATCACGGTATTTTCGGAGTAAAAAATAGTTCGATTTTTAAACTGAGTTATAAAAGAAACAAGAGTTTTCCTAGGGAAAAGGGAGACGTCAGGCACATCAGTTAAAAGCGATTAATATCATATATGAATTAAACGACATTCGGTCGAGCCATATTCGAGAAAAATTTATACCTTACATACGCCGCCCATTTACAACTACAAGCGTCTTTCGCATCAAGACTCTCAAAACAGATCTGCGCAATATCTCGCGCATCCTTCTGCTTTCTGTGTTTTGTTTACATTTTTTTCCTCTTGGAAGAGCGATTTTCTCTGAAAACAGATCTGCGCAACTTCTCGCGCATGCCTTCCGCTGTTTTCAAAGATATTTGTTTACATATTTCTTACGTTACTTATCGTATGTGTATTATAATATTATTTTATTTAAAAGACTAAATACTACTGTCTCTTTGAAAAAAAAAAAAAAATAGCACATTTAACTGAGTTTCTGACAGCATACTGACTAAATGAAAAACACTTAAAGGGAAAAAAAATGCATTTTACTATTGATGAGAGGTTGTAAAATGTATTTGTATCTGCTTAAAACCTCTTATCATGTATTTATTTTATACTTATTTTACAATAACTGAGTTTCTGATAGCATACTAACTAAATGAAAAACACTTAAAAAAAAAAAAAAATGTATTTTACTATTGATGAGAGGTTGTAAAATGTATTTGTATCTGCTTAAAACCTCTTATCATGTATTTATTTTATACTTATTTTACAATATAATAATAAAAACTTGGGTAAAATTTTATAACTCAGAGCAAATATGTGTACATATTTTCCTTAATCTTAAATGTAAACAAAAATTATTACAACTGATTGTCCAAAATTCGATACACTAAGTTCAAAGGAATTATTTAAAATGAATATATATATATATATATATATATATATATTAAACACTTTTCTGTAAAGTTTATATGAAAATAAAAGGCAGTTGTAGAATTTTTTAGTTTTCCAAATTTTATAATTTGTAAAATTTAAATAATAACTTTTTTTTTTTTTTAATCAACATCAGTGGCGGATCCAGAACTTGACTTTGGGGGGGGGGGGGCTAAGATTTTTCAAAGTGTTATTCTAGACCAATAAAAAATTTACAATTGCAATATTCAATTGTGAATGTCAGTGTTTTTTTTTTTTTTTGGGGGGGGGGGGCTTCAGCCCCCTAGCCCCCCCCCCCTTAAATCCGCCACTCAACATAGTATATGTTAAAATTAATTCTTGGAGTATCTCTTGAATATCACTAGTTAAAAATTTAAGTATGTAAGGAAGCTGCTGGTAAATTTTAAAATTATTTATACAGACCTAAGAAGATAAATTAAGAGATACAAGAATTTTTAACCAACTACAGAAAACAGCCAATGTGCAGTAACACATTGTTCTTTAACGACTTGTTTAATGTGTACATGTTCTGATGACAATGTAACTCCTCTAGCAAATCCTGAAACTATAAAACTATTTAACTCATTCGCACGATATTATACAAACAATATTATGAAAATAAATAAATGTTTGCCTCTTTAAAATAAGAAACTAAAATTAATATATTTTTCCATGAATACAACACTCATGTGTTGCAAAGAATTTTTTTTTTTTTTTCTGGGTTTATTTCTGCTGTTGAGGCTTGGGGTAATTGGGGGAGGGGGGTGTTAAATGTTAAGATTTCTGAATAGCAGTGTTTTATAGAGTGTTTATATATATATATATATATATTGTAAGTTTTTGTAGCAGTCTTTTAAGATTAGATAAGATAAATAAACATTTCTATTAAAAAACATCAGTAATCAATCATAACACATGGCAGCTATACTCAAGCAAGACATAACAGCAAAGAAAAATACTTTAAAAGTTAAACCTATTTAAGTTTTTCTTACAATTAGATTGTCTTAGAATTTAGATTTTAAAGATAAAACCATCTAGCCACTGGAGACATCAGTACATAACTTCTAACATACAAATATAATAAGAAAATAATAACTATTATTATTATTTAGAATATAAGCCATGGGAACAGGTTCCCTCTCTGACATAAACTACGAACCAGTTGGAAAAAACCGAGGTTAAAAAAAAAAAAAAACAGTCCATTGGTTTTTCTGGGTTTTATCGGGTTTACTCAGAGTATTTTTGGGTTTTATCAGATTTTTTAAGAATATTTTCTTCCTTCCTTTAACATCAAGTATGTCATTCATAATAACACAATTTAAAAAATTAAATTATTATTTTTTCATTAAAATCAAAATTTTAAAAATTTAATTTTAAAATTTCTGAAGTCTTTTTCTGATTAAGTTATAAAGAAATAAAAAAAATAATTGTACTTTAAATATTCTAATTCTTTTTATCTGCCCTTTACATTAAAAAATTGGATTTTAATAATTATTTCATATTGCTTTATTAAACTTTTCATAGTCAAGAGACTTTCATAAAACATTTTTAATTAATTGTCCCTCTACATTACATAATAGTGTAGCACCGTTAAAGTTTTCAGAATTTTTTTTTAATTTGATTTTTATTCATTACCACATTTTTATTAACTCGCTTTCTTCTTTGTTTGCCCAGTACAAGCTTTGCAAATGATTTTTAACTAACTTCCTGACTATCTAAACATTTGAAACTTTTAGAATAGCTCAGAACACTATGACAATGCATTCTTTTAATATTTTTATTCAATTTTCTAAATTTCTTATAATTGCCCTCTTTATTACACATTCGATCATGTTTTTTCAAATTGATGGGATAATTCAGCAAAAAAAAAATGTTAAAGCATTTATTAATACATAGAATGGTCAAGTTTATATGATTCAACAGAAAATTTAAAACTGTGGTAATATAAAAACTTCTTTTAATCGCGTAATTATTTACATTTTACATTCCTCGAATCCTACAGTTTTCTTTATATTGACAAACAACTCTGTTTTTTCTTTATTTTTTTATTATTATTATTTTATTTTTTATTCTGCTTTAATAAGATAATGATACACTTTTTTTCCATGGAGAATTTTTTTCTATACAGCAGTTTGAGCATTTCCAATATTTCTGAAAATTCTTTGTTCGTGTTTTAATAACACTGCTCTGCAAAAAAAAAAATTTTTTTTTTCGATATCTGATACCACTCTTGCAGATTCTTATGTAAAATAACCTCCTGAATTCGAATCTGGCCCCCATTTTGCCCCATCACCCACTATTTTTTTGGTACACCCCTCCCCCATTTTTACATTCTTCTACATGTAATATAGAGAAAGTATTGGATTCATGAAATTTTTCGAACTCCGGTTTTCGGTGAATTTACACGTTTTGGGATGTCCTGAACACGATTTGATAGTTTTTAGAAAATGTCTGTGTGTATCACGGATTTTGTGGACGCTGTATCTCACGAAAAATGTATGAAATTTAACCAAACTTGGTATTTAGTTGAACCCTGACATAAACTGGTGCTGATTAGATTTCGGGATCAATCTCTCAACAGGTGGCACTGTAATCGCACTTTTTCTAAATTTTTAACATGGCAGTATAGGACAAAATTTCGTATAAATGTACATAATGAGAATTATTACTTTCTTCTATATTCAATAGAAGAAAGTATTGGATTCGTAAAAATTTTCGACCTCGGGTTTTTGATGGATTTACATGTTTTGAGAGCTGTAGAACACGATTTGACCATTTTTAGAAAATGTCTGTCTGTCTGCGTGTGTGTGACAAAATTTTGTGGCAACTGTATCTCAGGAACTACTGCACAGAATTTCATACAAATTGGTATGTAGTTGCACCTTGACATAAATTAGTGCCTATCAACTTTTGGTAAAAATTGTCTTACAGGTTGCATTGCCATCCCGCTTTTTCTAAATTTTTAACATGGTGATATAGGACAAAATTTTGTGTAAGTGTGCATAAAGAGAATTATTTTTTAGTAATCATTATGAAATTTACTAAAATTATTTATAATAGAGATAGTCAACCGGGAAAAAATTTTTGTATGTGTAGGAGCCTTGCCACCCTTCCTGGCCCGAGGGGGGGGGAAGTCCCCCCTAGAGGAGAGTAAATTTACAAGATGGGTATCTTTCAAAAGGTCTCGTCAATGCCTTTAAAACGAATGGTTGAACTATTAATCTGTTATAATTTAAAACAAAGTTATCGATTTTTTTTACTTAAAAAAAAAAAAAAAAATCGTATATATATATATATTTTTTAATTGAAATTTAACCAAATTTGGTATTTAGTTCGCCCCTGACATAAACTGGTGCTGATTAGATTTGGGGATCAATCGCTCAACAGGTGGCGCTGTGATCGTATTTTTTCTAAATTTTTAACATGGCAGTATAGGACACAATTTCGTATAAATGTACATAATGAGAGTTATTCTTAACCTGTGATTGTAAAATTAATATGAATTATTGATAATAGTAATAGTTAATTAGTAAAAAAAAATTTGTCGCTTCCCCTCCTAAGGGGAAGTACCCACGGGGAGGGGGGGGGTAAATTTTCAAGATGGGTATCTTTCGAAAGGTCTCGTCAATACCTTTAAAATGAATGGTTGAACTATAAATATGTGATAATTTAAAACAAAGTTATCGATTTTTTTTTCTTTTTTTTTTTATTTGTTATTGAGTGAATTTGTATAGGAAAATATAGAAGAAAGTCTTGTGGTGGCCACAACATACTAGTTTGCAATATGTTTAAGCAATTAAAAAACAACAACATAGATTTCTAAACAAAAATAGTGGTGAAAAAAATACAGGTGGTGGCAACTCTGCATATTTGGAAATAAAAACATGAGCGATGACAAACAAATTAAACTTTCAGTCAATACACCATAAAAGCATATAAACATAAAAATATTTTGTGTTAAGTTTTATTTGTACAAAGGAAAAAAGAGAAATTTTTGGAGAGGGCGACACACACCCTGAAAATTTTCAGTGGTGGTGCACACTTCAATGCCAATGCATGTTAAAGTAAATATTGTGAAAATGTAATGAAAGTATTCAGCCATTGTCTTGTGTAGATGCATAAAACTAATCCATACCTTTTTAAAAAATGATGTACCTGTAAGTATATAACATACAGATTCTATTATTATATAAAGACTTTTTGTTGTTGTCAAATTTCATTATACAGGGTTCATAATAAAATATGAGAAAAAAATTCCCTGAGTTTTCCAGACAATTTTAAAGAAAATATTAGCAATATATTACAAGAAACACTCCTCTAGAGAGGCGAAATACTTCTAATTCCATTGTATGATGTCATATTACTGTCGATCATGACAGAAATTTACATAGAAATCATTGCTCACATGCGTATTTTCACAATACTTAATCATTTGAATCAATATGAAGGCTAAGCAAGGAAATTATATTATGAGAGAAAGGAAGTTGTCGTTTTTCCAGGTTTTATGATCAATTTTCCCTGATTTTTTTTTTTAAAACAAAATCCAAATTTTCTGAGTATTTTAGGTTTTCCCTGATGAAGTATGAATCTTGTTAAAAATATTTGTTTTTGTCTAAGAGAAAAAATAAATAAATAAAAACTTCTTTATTTAATGAATAAATTTTTAAAATATATAACATTGCATGACTCTATAGGCCTATTTAAAGCTATCAATTAACCGTGCTGTGGTAAATGTTCTCATAAAAAAATATTATAACTATAAAACAATTGAATTGATACAATAATAAAAAGTAGTAATAACTGCCAGAATTGCATTTTATGTTCAATGACAAACTTATAGCAGTGAAATCTTAATAAAAGATATTTTAATAAATATCATCCATTAAAATTTTTGAAAATGTGTTCCAAAACGCCAATAATATATACTATGTACGGAATACACACTATCAAAAGAAAAGGTTATTTAAGTATATATATTTTATATATATATATATATATATATATATATATATATAAGTTAGTAATGCAATAAAATATGAAATACTATAAAACAATTAAAAAACAGCATTTTCTATCTCTAACAATGAAAATAATATACAAAATTTAGAACTATGCAATACAAATAATGAAAATAAATAAATAAACTTACTTCAATAAATTAAATCAAGTTCATTCTTTCACTAGAATATCATATTCAATATATTACTATGATTCTTTAATGGATTACATTCATATGTATCATTCTTTTCAATAAAATTAACGAAAAATTGGAATTCCTTATAACAGTGGGGTACAGTTTAAGAAAATAAACTTACTGCAATACTCTAAATTAATGCATAATGCAGTAGACTTATTCACTTTAACAATTTACCCCATCTCCAAGAATCTCTTAATCCTGACGATCGCTTTTCACAAACTAAATTCATGGCAGCTTTTCATAATATGCGTTTTAAGAGTTCATAGGAAAAATGAAAATCTTTCAGAACTATATAACGAACATACGTATTTTTATCATAATGACATATCTCCGTTTCTTCTTATCCTCTCTTCATTTGCAGCAATATTTACTTCCATTTGTTTGTTGCACGGAGGTTTGTTGTTGTTTGGTTGTTGTTTTCATATCCGCGTCCTTTGTATGAAGAATGCTGATTGGCTGAAAGAAGGGAGCGACGTATGTGCGCGAAAAATTGCGCAAATGCGTTTTGAGAGTCTTGATGCGAAAGACGCTTGTTTTACAATTCATATCTCGAAATATATAGCACGCAGAAATATAACGATTTCAGGGTAGGATCAGACAGAAGGTGAAACTCTATTTTGAAAATATCAGAACATAACCTCCCATATTTCCTGAGATATTAAGTGTCGGCTTTCAGCGGTTTGTTTGATCTTAAAATTCTTGTATATATAAGTGTCGCAGTTTACGTTCGTTTTTCCGTTTCCGCTGAGTGTCGTGGCGTTCGTTTGTTTTTGCGCTTGCGTCACTAGAAAAACTGCCGTTTTTCATGATAAAAGCTGATATGGTCTTTCCGTAAATAGAATTAAATTTCAGTACATAGCAGTGTCGTTTTTCGTTCAATATGAATTCATAATGAATCAGCGTATAGTAATAAATACACTTTTCAAAAATAAGTAATCAAGTTTCAGTTAATTAGAATGCATTACGTTTTATATTTAACAAAAAAAAAAAAAAAAAATGTTTTCCAATTATAGCTGACGTAAATCACACACCTACAAAAATAATAATAATAATAATAATAATTACATCATAAATAAATGAATAAATAATAATAATAATAAAAACTAATAAATCATAAATCAAATCTTTTTTTTTTTAATTTGCCTCCATGTTCAATAGTATTAAATTACGGTTTTGCATTCGTTTAGTCAATAAGCATTTCTAACACTCTAAAGGTTGTTGCCTTATAAAATGAAAAATCTGTAGTTGAAAATATAGGGAAGTTACATCTATACAAATTACTGTGCCAATGCTTTTTATTGAATTTTAAGAAATTGACAAATTGAACCTATAAAATTTTTTAATACAAAAGATTACGTGTATAAAATGAAAAAATGCATAAAAATAAAGGTATTTTTGAATGCCTCTTTGAAATTCTAATAAGAGACTTTCTTTTCCCTTAAATTCTCATTAACCATAGCTTTCTAACAATGCTACTTTCAATCCTCTACCCCCATAATTAATATGTTAAAAACGTACAACAAATTTTATGTTTGCGAATTAATATATAGATTATTACCATTCTTTTGTGTATTTATTTTTAACAAAAGTTGAAAGCCTGAAGTTTTAGCATTCTCGCCAACTTTTATTTCGCCAAAGGTAATGCCTTCCCCCCTCATTCGGCGGAATTGTCCTATCGAGGGAAAACGGCAGAAAGGAATGCGGCGGAGTTGTCCTGCTGGGGGAAACAGCTGATAAATTTTTCGGCGGAGTTGTCCTATGCTTCGGCGGAGTTGTCCTATGCCCCATTTTTTTAATGAATAAAATTCTATGTCAGATATAATTCTTAAAAAAGAGATTAATTTATTATATCAAAGTGACATTGATTTCAATTAGTATCTTTAAGTAATATAAAATCTTACCTAACATAATTATTCACATTTTTTTAAATTATTCCATTCGTCTCTTCTTTTCTGAGTATTGAGTGTATGCACGTGAAAATGTTTGAAGCATGATAATAAATTTATAATTAGCTACTTTTACAGTACAAAGTTTTGTATTTTTCGTTACTTATAATCTGGCATCTTATCACAACAAAGTTTAATAAATATATTTTGAATCTTCGGAATTAAAATACTTTAGATAGTTATGTTAACTAGAAAAACAAATTCTGATTCTAGCACTAATTATTTTTAACGAAATATGGAATCGTTTTATTGATTCCTCTTATAATACTTATTTATATATAGTTATAATTTTTTTACTGTACTATTGTTAATTTATGGATAAAAAATAATAATATTAATGTAACCAATTTCACATATCAACCCATCCACTAAATATGTACACTAAGCGACAAAAATAAAGCCGCACTTGGATATTTTCCTTTTCACTTCTACAACCGCCAATTTTATCGTTTAAAAAGCAAATTTTTGAGCAGATTTTATTATGTTGTCCCCCACATAAACTTTAGCATTGAGTCCAGTGTTAAAAACAAAATGCAATTTTCAGGAAAATTGTAATTTTAGAAATTATTTCAAAAACGGTAATAATAAGGTAGTTAACGATGACACAAAAAGCATTAATTTTTGAATGAAAATCAAAACAATATTTTAATACATGAGATGTCAAAATAATTAAATGTTAATTCATAGCTGCCAACTCTCCGGAAAAATCGGGAGATTCCCGAATTTTGAGGCAATCTCCCGAACTCCCGAAAAACATTAATATCTCCCACGAATATTCCACGAATTTATTTCTTCCATTTCTAAAAAGTCGCGGATATCGTTCGTTTTATTAAAAAAAAAAAAAAAAAAACATGGAACAATCGGCGACAGAATGTTCTACGAAAGCTCCCGAGACCGAATCTTTCTCCATCCACAATATAAATGTCAATATTAATTTCGAACTCACTTTATGAGATTCTAGAACCTATAAAGAGATAGAATCGTTAAATATTTCTTGATCATGTAGTTATTTTTTGCCCCCCCCCCACCCCCTCTTTATCTCCAACTAGCGATCGGCAATCAAATGTTCTGCAGAAGTCTTTTATCTACCAATATTTATCCATCTGCTACATAAATGATAATATTCATTTGAAATTTGCTTTATTAGATTCTAGAAGTAGAATTGAAAGAGTTTAATATTTCTTACTCTGTAATTATTTTATCATCCCTCCCTCCTTTCCCCCATCTCCCTAGAAGCAATAATAAAGGCAGTAAAAGTGCTCACTATTTCTCACGTATGTAATTATTTTTAGACTTTATTACTGAAGTTAATGAATCTATTTATTTTTCCTCAATTGAATTAAATATTTATGTGTCATATCCATCAGAAATGTGTAAACATGGGGAAAAAATGAAGACTAGATTCTTTTAGGTAGGAAAATTTTTCCTAAATCAGTGTATGTATAAATAATTTCAGTATGGTTAGAATTTAATATAATCTAGTAGTACTTTAAATTCAGTATGTTTTTTTTTTTTTTTTTTTTTTTTTTTCTCATATTATTTACAATGAGAGGAAAGCTTCTAGATACTGCAAAATTTCCCTTTTATTTGCTCCTTCTCTTTCCAACAATTACTGTGCTATTAATGTTCTATTTACGTTATAAACTATGACGCATACAAAATCTCCCTAATTTTGATTTTCAAAGGTTGGCAACTATGAATATTTGTAAAATGGTTTTTAGCAAGATATAAAATTTTTTGGCCGTTTAAACTAGAAAATTGGCTTTAGGCGGCCATGTTGCTCATCCAAGCGAGATGACCATAAGTTAAAAAGGCCATTGCTTTTAAAATCGGTTTGTATTACATTTAGAACACAAAAGAGATTCAGAAAAAGTGTTCAGCAGCATAATGTCTTTAACTACAGTGCAGCAACTAGTAAACAAACAGTTTTAAATGACAGAAAATTTGAAAAAATTCCATTCTTAGTGAAGAGAATTAGGAAAGCAAGGCCTCAGATGGCTAAAAAAATTAAAAAATAATTAGTTAATTATTGGGCTGAACTGGTTTACTCTGATGAGTCAAGTTTAACTTATTTCGAGAAAAAAAAAAAAAAAAAAAAAAAAAAACAAGCAGATCTGACAACGAAAATATGACCGACTTAATGAAAATCGCACTTTTAAAACAGTGACACATTCTCCGTACATCATGTTACGGAGGTGCATAACTTTTCAACAGTCGGGCAAATTTTTATGCTCAAGCGATCAATTAACTCGAAATAAAACACAGTCTTTTTAAAAGTGGTGCCTGACCGAATATTTTGGAGGTATCTTAAACATTTCCGCAAATACCATTTCAAGATGAAAATGCATCTCACTACACGGGGTCTGTGGTAAGTTAAAAAAAAAAGTGTGTTCACTTCAAATTGTCAAAATTTCCTATCCATTCCTATGAGAACCTACAATTCTATAAATAATCACAATTTTTTTAACTTTAAGTTAAATTACATGAAGGATATACTAGAATTTCTTCTTTACCAGACATGGAAATAGTCGCAATCCGCTCAAAAATGTTTCGTCTGTAAAAAGGCGGGGGAGAGGGGAGAGGATTCGAAATTTGCAGCCTACAACTCTGCCAGGATTAGAAAAAATTATTTATGATATTTGGCACATTGAAATTTCTGAGATTTATATTAAAACACTGTATAATACTACGCCATTGTGCATTAAAGCAGTAATTCCATATAAAGGTGGAATTAACCCAATGCAGAATACTTATTTTTAATAAAAAATTGCTTAGATCTAACAAATAAATTGTTTTATTTCATATATTAAAATATAACTTGTTTATTTCATGTAAAAAATCATAATACAGTTATTATTATTATTATTATCATCATCATTATTACTTGTCATTTCAGGCATGTTCGTGCAACGCTGTTGGAAACTATCATAGATTCGATTATAGTGTGCGAACTTCTTCGTCCTGACAACCGAGCTGAATCTACTAAAGTTATAATTGGAAGAAAAATTCCTCTCAGAAGGGATGAAATTGACGAATTATATGTAACACTTAGTAAATACGGCCGTGTACAAACTTTCTACGTTAATAATCGGCAAACAACAATAGGGTCTTTTTGTGAAGTTACCTACACCTATGTCACGCAGGCTTATTTAGCAATGATCATGACCAATGCCAAAGAATACAACACAGGAGTTTTAGTATCTTCAATTGATAAGACTGAAAAGGATGCTGGAATTTTGAAAGATGCAAAAGATGTAATTGTTGTCATGTATCAAAGCTTTTTCCCAAATTAAAAATGAACTACCGTGAAATTAAATCTAAAAGTCTTTTGTGTGTTTTTATAACAAATAAAATTTTAGTCTACATATTTTTGTAAATACACTTTTTATGTAAATAATTGTCTCAATTTCATTTGGCGCATTTTTATTTTACGTTGATTGTGTTTCTTCTTTCTAGCAAATCCATTTTTTTATCTGAGACAGAAATTTAATATTTTAATATTTTAATCAATTAAAATTAAACTTTCTCAAGCTTTTCTCCTAAATTTATAACATTTAAAGAACCTTAAACTGTATTTTAAATAATTGACAACAATGGTAGGCTTTTTTAAAACACCTACACCAATATTATACAAGCCTGTTAAGCATACTCAAAGAATATAACGAGAACATGTTCAGTAGATCAACTGATAAGACTGAAAAAGGTGTTAGAGTTTTAAAAGATAAAGGAGTTTATTGTTTTAATGCATCAGAGAATAATAGAGAATAGTTTTATATCTATTATAGAAAGTATTTACAAATCTTATAGCAAATGAAATCTTCGTTTATGTATTTATTGTGACTATATTTATTTTATTAATATATTTTTTTATATTATATTTACCACATTTTTATTTTACACAGTGTACTCAGTCATTCACGCGAATAATTTTATACTAGTAAAAGGTATTTAATTAGAATCTTGTTCAACTAAACTTAAACTTTCAAAAGTATATATATATATATGTAGTGCGAATAGTCATTTTCTGAATCCCTAAACTGGATGTATAGATTCCTTAGTTATGCGTATTAGGTAAAGAAATAAAATGAATAGATGAAATGATCGAGAATTTCAAACAAAGCGGCAACGCACTTTTGTTTGCAGCACTCATGCCTGCTTTGTTCGACTGGCGAAGAATCATGTCTTCTTTCGGTCCAAAACAATTGTTGCATGTTCTTGCATTTTATGGTGTTTATTCAAATTTTTGTGCTTATAACAGACATTATTTTCAAATATATGACCTAAAATATAATTAAAATTTCATGGAAAAAAAAAGCAGTTTTCAGTAATTAAAAATAAATTTAGCATCTAAATTTTGTGCTGTTTCACCTCCTACACTTGCATTGTAAGATATAAATATAATAGACTGTGCCCTCTCAATTTCTGAGGTTTTTTTTTTTTTTTTCTTTTTTTGTATATGAAATTTTAGTCAACTTTTAGGTCATATTTGAAATTAATCTCTGTTGTTTGTTTTGCAATACTGGTAGAGAACTGTTCAAACATTTTAGTTTTTATGGATTTTATTATTAATATTAATCAAATCATAAATAGAAATGCGGCAGATTCTTCTAATAATATCAGATAATTTTCTACTTTTTTTTTTTTTTTTTTTTTTTTTTTTTGGGGGGGGGGGGGGGGTTATAGAGGGCTGCCAGGTTTTTGCCTGCTTCGCGCTGGTCATTATATTTAAATGAACTAAAAAAAAAAAGAAGAATTTCTTTTTCATATTTATAAAGAAATAAAACACCCTTTGAAGTCAAGCACAAGTAAGTGTAATTACAGGCAATTTTACAGTTATCTTTTCTTACATAGGTATTAACACATTACAGCTATATTTTTATGAAACTAATGCAATTATTTTTAATTTTTAAGTATGGCAACATTTATTTTCATTGGTAAAAACATGCTTATTTATATTATAATAAGATAAATGTAGAATTTTTTAAGTACTTACAAAAGAATGACTAAGGAATTTTCACCATCACAAGGCCTTCATCTGTATTATCTTATACGAATTTACGTAGTGCAAATTATTTATTACATTATTGTTTATTAAAATCATGTTCCATAGTGAGTGCAAACGATTTTTATTTGAGAGAAATAAGCACTAAATGACGAAAAAAATAATTTTGTGCCTTCATCAGACATTTTTTTTTTTTTTTTTTTTTTTTCTTAGTTGAAAAATTGAAAAATTAATTTATAACTTTGTATTAAAATATAACAGAAATATGATTCAACCATTCATTTTAAAGGTATTGACGAGTTCTTTTACAGTATACAAATAATGAAAATTTACATGCCCTTAGGGTACTTACCTACAAGGGCATGTAACACTAAACTTCGGGGGATGGAGAGGGTTTATTCTACTATATTCACACAATTTTTTCCTTATATTGCTACTACTATTATAATTAGTTCATAGTAATCTTACAACCCATTTGATAAAAATAATTCTGAATTATGTACATTTATACGAAATTTTGTCCTATAGTGCCATATTATAAATTATGAAAAAATAATGGGATGGCAGGCGCCACCTGTTGGGCGATAGATCCCAAAATGTAATCAGCACCAGTTCAAGACCGACTAAATACAAAGTTTCGTTAAATTACACTCATCGTTTCGTGAGATACAGTGTCCACAAAATTTATGATACACACACACACACACTCACACACAGAGACATATTCTAAAAATGGTGACATCGAGTTCCGGACATCTCAAAAACGTGTAAATTCATCTGAAGCCGGATATCAAAAAATTTTAACGAATCCAATACTTTCTTTATATATATATATATATTTAAGAAAGTAAAAATACTTAAAATTGTTTTTGCTTTATTTATTTGGGCTGACATGTTTTACGTTTTAACTTGGAAGTTGATAGTAAATTAGTTTAATCCTCTTTAAGTGAAATATATGTATGTGTGTGTATTTATCATTTTTAAATATTTTATTAAATCTTTATTAAAACGAGTTGGAAAGAAATACACTATACTACGTATTGATTTATATACTATGCATTTATTTACAAAAGGAAAAAAAAAACAAAACAAAAAGTACATTATCAAATGTACCTCTGAATTAGTGGTCAGTACCAGTGGCGGATCCGGGGGGGGGGAAGGGGGGACAAATAAAATATTGACATTCATAAAATTTATAACTAAAGGAAAACAATTTAAATTCATATTGGAATGAATGAATAACATTTTCAGTAAAGTCATTTTAAATAATTATCTGTCATAGTTCGATAATCACCAGCACCTCTATTTAGTGCATTTCTATTTAAGGGCCACCTCCTGTCAGCGTCAATTTTTCTCGCTCCCAAAATTTCCTTTTTGGCTTCAATATTGCTTTATCTCGATTCAATGTCCATGCACAAATGCATTCATAATGAAATAAAGAAAGAATTAGTTAAAAGGAAAAAACAATTTTAAGAATAAAAGAAACATAATGCAAATAAAAGTTATTAAAAAGATGTATTTTATTTATGAAGATGAACGAAATTCATTTCCGGTGACTTTTTTTCTGGAGACTTTTTTTTTGGGTGACTTTTTCTCCAGGGACTTTTTTTCCGCTTACCGTATAAAAATGTTAGTATAATTTTTAAGTAGTTTTCCTGGACTTGGTAAAATGCAGTATAGCACTTTCGTCAATAACGTTCGATTGAATAGGACGTTTTTGGCTAATTTTGAATAGCACTGTATATTGACTTAAATTTAACACAATATGATAAAAATACAATACAACTTGAAATTAATTTCCAAGTATAGCTCTAATATATGGCAATGCTTTTGCGCTACCTCGAAAACGAATTAGAAGTAATTTTTCTAAAACCTTCTGTTCGAAACATACTTTTCTGCATATAAAAATATATGCTCGTTTAATTTTGATTAGTACAGTATAAAAATATATGCTAGTTTAATTTTGATTAGTACAGTCTAACGATGCTAATCTGTACCTACAAGAAATTTCGCCCACGTACGTAATGTATCTGAATTCTCTTAAAGCTTTCTGTACAAAAATCCTTTTTTTCAGTCTCAATAAAGAACTTTACTGTAGAATCCCTATGTGATACAGATTTAGAATACCGAGCTTGGACTTTATGTTAATATTTATTATTATATGCTATAGTCGACAGCAAAATTATTGAAGCACACAACCATAATTTTTCTGAGTTTGATCGTTAATTTTTATCATCAGTTTACTTTTTTATAAACAGCATAAGACTAAGATCATGACTCGACAAATATTTAATTAACAAAATAATATTAGGTGCACATGTTTAGGGTATGAATTATTGCTAGCGCTTCAATAATTTTGCGGCCGACTGTAATATGCTCACACATACAGAAAGACATACAGACCAACATACAAACACACAAAAAAATAAATAAATAAATAAATAAAATCTTTTTGTAGCACCTCAAATCATTTAAATACAGCAAAAACTCAATTTCAAAAATTTGACCTCAAACAATACTTTCTCTGTCATGTATGGATAAGTGAAAGTAAAAAAATAAGAAAAGAAAAGAATATATCAGAAAATTCATTTATTAAAACAATGTTTTGAATAAAAATTAGAAATTTCAAAATAAATTACATGCTTGCATAGAGTTATTATTTTATTTATTCATTTATTTCAGATAAAAGAGGTCAGCCTTAACCCTTTCAGGGGCAATGTAATTGTGCTCATATAAAAATGAAAAGTCACCAAAATTGGAAAATAAGATTACACGTAAAAAAATTAATGAATTTTTTTTAGCTAAGTTAAAAAAGTAAAATTTTATTTAAAAAATTTCGGGGTGAATTTTGCGGTGCTCGGTAAAAATGGCAACGGAAAAAATGGCAAAGGAAAAAATGGCAACCGGAAATAATGGCAACGGGAAAATGGCAACCGGAAATAATGGCAACTGAGGGGAAAGGCAGCGGTAAAATTGGTAACAATAACTTGATAAATGGGTAAAGGTGCAATTAACTATGTAAATAAAGAGAACTGTTTTTATGTGTGTGTGTGTGAGTGATTGATGTGTGAGCTGAACGGAAAAAAGTAGTTTTCGAACTACTAAATACAATTGACTCCCAATAAAATCCCTACAATATCATCAACAGTCATGTATATTTTGAAATTGAAGGTAAGATTTACTTGTTTGCTTTCAAATTATGGAATAGAGCAGGCGCACGTGGCGTCACTGAGATAAACATTTACAAATGATTCTGCACGTGCTTTAAAATGTAGGCAAAAGGTGGGGTAAATAGCTATGTACTTTATTTCACCAATATTTTTAACACGTTTTACATTTCTGTTGAGGTTTAACTATTGTTATTGCTTGTTATATAAATTGACATTATGTGGTAGATTTTAACTGAAAAATCTGTATTAAAATACTTTCAATGTAAAAATATTTTTTTCTATATCACATTATAGGAAAAAAATGTAATTCAAAATGACGGCATTTACTAAAAATCAAAATGATTAATAATAAAATTAATTTGTTCAATAGAACTATTTGAGCTTTTAATTGAAAAATCTATTTCTAAATACTTTTAATATAAAAAATATATTTTTTTCCTGAAAATAATTTAAAAAAAAAAAAGGGGGGGGGGGGTGGGAATTAAAAAACTTGGAAAGTATTATTGTTTTAGCTTTTAATAGTAAAATCTACATTAAAATACTTTTAATATTATTAAAACAATTTATTTTCTCTGAACGATAATAATAATAATAATAGCTAGTTTAAAAAAAAAAAAAAAAAAAAAATCACATCATTCATTAAAATATTCTAATTAAAAAACAATAATTTATTTATTAAAATAAAATTTTTTATAATTAAATTAGGTGAAATTACTTAATATATTTTTTTAAACTTTTAATTAAACTGCCTATTTCAGTAGCCGATCGGTTCTGCTCTCCAAGCTGTTAGACTGGTGTTATTGTTGGTGTTTGGGAACAAAGCCGATTAACTATTCTAAGGTCCTTGGCCCGAGGGGGAATACCTTCCGTGGAGGTCTTTCTAAGGGATCCTAGCCCATATTTTTGCACGTTTCTGAGAAAACCATGGAAAACTCCGAACGGCTAGATCGACGAATGTGGACCTGGGATCGAACCCGGCACCTCACGTCAACCAGCTTTGAGCGCAGAACCGCTCTGCCGCTTGTGGGCCCTCATAGATTGGAATTGTGGGTTCGATCCAAGGTCTCGTTCGTCATCCTAGACATTCAGAATTTTCCACGTTTTTTTTTTTTTTTTTTTTTTTTTCTGAAAATCGCATATATCCAGGACAAGCTCCTTAGAAAGAACTCTTATGAAAGTCATTTCACCCAGGCTTAGGACCCGTATGTTGTTAATAGGTTTTAAAGCTTAAACCACAACCATCAAAATATTTTTAATTACAAAACTTATATATATATATATGATTACATATAAAAAAAATAATTATTAAAAAATGATTTAATAATACATATTTTTAAAATATAATTCAATTATTAAGAATATAAATTTTTAATAATTAAATTAGTTCAAATTGCTTAATACTGTTGTTTAAGCCTTAAAATGAAAAAATAAATTCAAAATGTTCTTAAACATAAAAATATTTTTTTCTATAATTGATTATAGGAATAAGGATCTAATTAAAATTATTTTATTTGGAAAACTTTAAAAGAAAGAGTAAATTAATTGTCTAAGAACTAAATGAATTATCAAAAACGTAAATTTTAATAATGAAATTCGGTGTGACTCCTTAATACAATTTTTTCTGCTTTCAATAGAAAATATTATTTTAAAATACTTTTATTATTAAAAGATTTTATTTACTGTGAATAATTATGAGGAAAAATGTAGTTAAGGATCGAATTAAAATTATTTTATTTTAAAAATTTTAATAGAATGACTAAATTAATTATCTAAAAACTAAAAGAATTATCAAAAATATAAATTTTAATAATTAAATTAGCTGAGATTATTACAATATTTTCTGCTTTTAGCAGAAAAAATTATTTTAAAACACTTTTAATGTTAAAAGATTTAGTTTCTATGAACAATTATATATATATATATATATACATACAGCTAGTTAAAAAAATATTTAATGAAATATTCCAATTAAAAACACTAATTTATTTATTAAAAATATAATTTATTATAATTAACTTAGTTGAAATCGCTGAATAAGATTATTTGGACTTTTAATTAATAAGTCGAGCAGTTCTGCTCTCCAAACTGGTAGACAGGAAGTGCCGGGTTCGATCCCAGGTCATGATCTTCGACTCTCATGTTCTCAATCGGCTTTAACACCTAAACTACCCCCATCAAATTATTTTTAAAATAAAAAGTTATTTTAATCAATGATTATATAAAAATAATAATCTTAATGTTATAACAAACATTACATTTAATTAATTTGTTATAATTTTACTAATGCAGTGTAATCTTATGATATAAAATAGTTTAACTCCGCTTTTATAGTTTCAGTGCAAAATCAATTTTTTTTAGCTACATAACCAAACTTTTATTATAAATTATAAGTTTAATTCCATTCAAAATTAATTTGTTTATAGATAATGACTAAGCCGTTTCTGTCTTGCAATTAATAAATTCTAATACTCTGCGGTGCATATTATGATTAAACATACTGCATGCCAATATGAGAAATTAAATTGTCAAAAAATTCTCAATTTCATAAATTAATTAATTAATGAAAAAAAAAAAAAACATATGTTGTATCCCCACAAAACATTCTTCTATATTTTCCTATATTATCGATTTAAAAAAAAAAAAAAAAAAAAAAAACTTTGTCTAATCACGTACAATTTGTGAAAATATTACAGTAATTGTCAGACATACTTGGGGTGGGGGGTTAAAGAGAGAAGGGAAGGCAGAGGAAAATAAAATGACTTTTTATATCACTATTTTACCGTTTTAAATGATATATTCTATAACTATCACTTACTTTTTATGAGTGTATTATATACTTGGGGGTGGGGGGGAGAGTTGCAGATGGAAATGAAAAAAAAAATTTTAACTACCCTAGTATCGATTTAAATAAATCTTTGTGTGTATACCACTTACTGTTTAAGAAAAATTACAGTGAGTGTTACACAGATCTCTGGAGGGGACAGAATAAAAAAAGGAGTTGTTTTTATATCACTATGCTAGTATATCACTATGCTACTTTTTTATGCACTATGTTTTTATATTACTAGCTATTTGTATGAAACTTTGTTTGATTATCACTTACTTTTTATTAAAATTATAATGAAAGTTACTTGTAGTTAGAAAGGGGGACGAGTATGTGTGCGGTGATGGTGGGGAGGGGGGGGGGCAGAGGAAAAACAAAATCTATTTAAACAACACTTATTATCTTTTTTTTGTTGTTGTTACATTTTGTGCAAATGTCGCTTACTGTTAATGAAAAATTACAGTGAGTGTTACATATGTCTGGGTGAGGAGGGGGGGGGGAGTGCTGAGACATAAAGATACAAATAATGTTTTATATCATTGTGCTTTGCATTTTACTAAAATTTATTATAAATATCATTTAATTTTTAGGAAAATTTACGCTGATTGTTAAATATATCTTGGGGGTTATACGGGCAGAGGAGAAAAAGGCTTGTATAAATATCACAATGTTACCAATTTTAATTAAAATATTAACAACTATCACCTACCTTTAATGAAAAATTACGGTGAGTGTTACCTATACATGGGGGACAAGGAGGAAGAGAAAAAAAATACGATTGTTTTTAAATTGTACTGCTTCATATTTATAGGAAATTTTGTATAAATGTCCTTTATTGTTTATGAAAATTTTTAGGGAGGGCTATGTATCGCAGTATCTTTCAATTTCTAAGTTAATACGCAAAAATGCAATTCAATGTTCCGATCAGACATTGATTAAAAGTTAATATAAAATATTGGTAAATTATTATTCTGAAACAGAATTTTTTTTTTTTTTAATCTGTCCCACCCCCACCCCCTTTCCCCTCGTAGAAACAAAAAAGAAAAGTGCCCATTTTTCCGTGAGTCGGAAAAAAGGGCACTTTTCTTAATTTCTTTTTGTAAAATTCATGCTAAACATCAACGAGAGATTAAGTTTTTTATTTCTACGTGGGGGGTGGGGGATGGCAAAAGAGACGGATAAAAAGAAAACATTTCATTTTTTAGTAACATTTTTCAGATTTAAATCATACATTGAATTTTTGCGTACAAACTCAGGAAAGAAACGAGAAAAGAGAAAGAAACTGATACTTAACCTCACTGTAGTGTTTTATACACGGTAAGTAATATTTCCAGGAATTTTCATTAAATCGATACCAAGATGGTACAAAAATATATTAGCCCTTAGTTCTCACCGGGTAGTGAAACCCTCTTCTCTTCAATTTTTGATAAACAATAAGAGATATTTGTGCAAAATTTCTTAAAAATGTAAACAAAGTGATTTAAAGCAATTTTTTTTTTCCTCGGCACCACCTTCCTCCTAGATATATGTAACACTCTTTGAAATTTTTCATTAAATGTAGGTGATAGTTTTTAAAATTTTAATTAAAATCCGTAACATTGTGATACTTATACAATCATTTTTCTGTTTTACCCCCTCCCCTTAGATCTCAAGATATACATAACAATCAGCGTAAACTTTCCTAAATGTTCAGTGATATTTATAACAATTTTTTTTAAAATGAAAAATATAGTGATATGAACATTCATTTTCTTTTCTTCTGTGCCCCCCCCTCCCCCAGACATGTGTAACTTCACTGTAATTTTTCATTAATAGTAAGTGATATTTACACAAAATGTCAATTAAAAGAAATTGATAATAAGTGTTGTTTAAAAAGGTTATTTTAATTTTCATCTGTCCCCCCCCCAGCCCCCACCCTTATCAACTGTAGGTAACTTTCATTATAATTTTAATAAAATGTAATTGATAGTATAAATTTTCATATAAATAAGTAGCGTGGTGATATAAAAATAACCATTTTCTTCACTCTGCTCTCCCCCCCCCCCCCTCCTCCCTTAGTTAACCGTTCAGATATGTGTAATACTTACTGTAATTTTTCTTAAACAGTAGGTTGTATTTTCATATATATATTTTTTAAATCGATAATAGGGTAGTTTAAAGAATAATATATTTTACTTCCACCTGCGCTCCCTTTCCCTCCCCCCCCCCCAGGTTTATAATACATTCATTGTGATCGTCATTAAAAGTAAGTGATAGTTATAGAATATATCATTAAAATCGGTAAAATGGTGATATAAAAAATCATTTTATTTTTCTCTGCCCCCCCCCCCTTCTTTAACTCCCCATCTTCCAGGTATGTCTGAAACTTACAGTTATTGTTTCAGAAATTGTACGCAGTGCCTGATTTAAGGCAGGGCATTAGGGGCATGTGCCCTGGACCCTTACATTGAGGGGGCCTCCAGAAACTCCATCATACATTAAAAATACATAGATATACTTAAAAGGAAAATTTTTCAAATTTTGGTATAGTGGTCGTTGTTTTTTTGTTTTTTCGTCAATGGATGGAGGTATTACTGTACTGTTATACAAATCAGCGGTATGATCTTTTAAGAAAACTATCATTTCATTGAAAAAATTGCAATATTTTCAGTAAACGCAAATACAACTGCATACTACTGATACTGCATTCCAAACTCTTACAGGTTAACTAAATCTCAGGCTCGCAGCGATAAAATGAAAAGTGGAGAGAATTTTTAGACGCGTGAATCAAAAATATGCGATTTGTTTTGTTTTTTGTAATATTAAAGCATGAGGAAAAGAGCCCATTGAACTTGAGTGCCCTGGGCCTCCAAGTGAGTAAATTGGTCCCTGATTGTACGTGATTATACAACTTTTTTTTTTTTAATCTATAATAGGGTATTTTTAAAAAGAATATTTTTATTTCTATCTGCCCCCCCTCCCCCCCCCCGTGTATATAATACACTCATTGTGATAGTCACAAATTGTACGTGAATATACAAAATTTCATTAAAATTGGTAAGAAGGTGGTATAAAAACCATTGTTTTCTTTCAACTTTCTGCTAACTCCCCCTCCACCTTTTCTCAAACAAAAAATAAATGATTGGTGTACCAAATCAAATAAATTCTAAAAATGTAATTTGAAATTCATTATTTGATATTTATTATTTTGCAATTTGCGAAGTGAAAAAATGCCCTTATTACCGGTGCCCTTTTTTCCAGGATCCCAGACCGACATATATTTTCTAAAAATGGTCAAATCATTTTCTGTATCTTTCAAAACATGTAATTCTATCGAAAACCGGAAACTGAAAATTTTTACGAATCCAATACTTTCTATTGAATATAAAAGAAAATAAAAATACAATAACTTAATTTGTGATGCTAAATTTACTATTCATAGAAAATCAGTGCTTCAGATGATTATAAAAGATATTTTGTAATTAATGCCTGTCTTCAATGTAATCATCACTTATTATTATTATTATTATTATTATTTCTACTTAAGGTAAGCAATCATAATGAGTATTAAATTTAATTATTATATTAAAAAATTATAAATTCATAATGCTTCATTAAATACTACTATTAAATAAAAAACTAAATCTACCATTGAAAACGTTAAAAATTTTAAAATACTATTCTTAATTATTATTTTATGTAATAATATTACGTAAAAATTCACTTGGCTAGACTAAATTTTTACGAATCAAAATTGCATATTAAAATTTCGATTGTATGTCTTTTTAATATTTTATGCCAGACCTTTCAAAAAGGCGTATTGTATAATATACTTTTGTGTTCATTTCTGTACATCTTTTTATACGATAACGACAAGATTCTTCTAGAAAGGAACGCAAGATTTTAATATCTGTAAAGAATTTAAGGGGGGTTCTGTTTTCTATATCTGAAAGGAAGGAAGCATCATAAATTCTGGCCTTTTAAAATCTTCCTTATCTATTCAGTGTTCAAAGAGTAGTTATATAGTAAGTAGTCTTACGTAGGGCTATAAGGAGAAGGGCCACTACATAGATTATGATTGTGAACTGTGAGGTGAGAATACAAAAGAACAAAAGCAGAGTGTAACTCAATGGCATTGCCAGATGAAAGAAAAAACTGGAGAACGTTTCTAGAAAAAACATTTCCTTCCTAATTCTGTCATTGTCTACACAAAGAAAGCCTTTCTGTTTATCCGTGCTCAAAAATTAAAATTAGCCTCCAATCTCCACCGATCCACAATTCTTTAGTTTTTTTAATTTAACCATTAATTTTATTTTATTTATTTTTTAAATAACTAACATTGATATAAAATCGCACAAATATTGAATACGTGAATAAATATATTAATAAAGGCTAAAATTTCTTCTTTAAAACCGAAAAAAGTTGGAAAATGAATGATTCAAATATTCAGAGCCCTTATATAAATATATATATATATATATATATAATAAGAAAAATATAAATATAAATATATATACACATTTATATCTGACGGCGAAAAATGCTATCAGTACTAATGATGAAATATATTTTACTCTTCAGATATTTTTAGCATATTATTCGCCAGCAATAATCCTCAAATTATCCTTTTTCGTTTTCCTTTATTTTGTTACCCTTTTTTGTATATTTATCGTTGCCATTATTTCCGTTGCCATTTCTCCTGTTGCCATTACTTCCGGTTGCCATTTTTTCCTGTGCCATTATTTCCGTTGCCATTTTTACCTAAATTCGAATTTTGCAGTCGGAAATTAAATTTAGGTGATATAAAGTATATCCTACCATCCGTCAAGGGGTTAATATAAAATACGGTTTAAAATACGTAACTGGATTTCGAATCCACCCTAATCATAGAAAAATGGTTTATTGCAAATATCCGGCGTATTATTTTTTTGTGGTATATTACAGCTTTACATTTAGATTTTGATACATGGTTCCTCTGTTCAGCATTTAAATTGCAATTAAATATAACTCCCTGAAATCTAATGATAGAAGTAATTTGGCATTAATGCTGTCGTTGTCGTGTTAAAAATAAAAACTTCCTAAATGACCAAATTTGCCTTCAGGGGTCGTCTAAAAATTTTAAAAATGAAGTTTTTGGAGAATTAACATGAAATTTTTTTTATGAACGTGGTCTTATTCTTTACCTTATTTTAAACAGTTTTGCAATTTAAATTCCCCATTTATTTCTAATAGCTAAAGAATAAAACTACGTTTCAATGTTTTTAAGACGCTTTCAGCATTACAAACCTACTTGTACATAAACTGAACTCAATGCCAAAGAAATATAACACAAGAGTTTTAGAAGCTACAATTGATAAGACAGAAAAAAATGCTGTACATTCTCGCATTTTATTTTGAAAGTTGCAAAAATAATTTCAAGAATGGCTATTAGACATATATCATAAATATGTCATTATCTGATCATAAACAATATATAATCTTAAAAATGTTATCGTAATTAATATCTCATCATATATAGAACGAAAAAAAAAATAAAAAACAGCATTTTTAATTTGTATGACATTTTTCGTTTGAAACATCTGTATGTTAACTTTTTATTTTGCGGATATTTTTATTTTTGCTTTTAAGTTTTATAAAGGAGACGAATTTATAGGTTTGAATTTCGTGTTAGGGCAGCAACAAGATTCCAGTTTTTTCCTGGGTCGCCTCCTGAATATCAAAAAGGAATTCAGGAGATCTGTAAATACATACATACAACTAAATTTCACTGTCAAAAATTTTCAGGATCACATTTTTTTTCTTACGTAGTATACATTCGAAAAATAGAAAAATGGGAAATTTATATTAGTTTTAATTAAAAAAATAGAAAATTTTGGTAATAATTACGAAAAAAGTTTAAACATCTTAATAATGATTAAAGTTCTCTAATATTTTTAATTGTGTATAACACATATGAAAGTAGCTACAATATTACTAATTTCAAATAATTTTTCTTTACAAATCAAAATTATTTATCGATATTTCGATAAATAATAATAAAAAGAAAATAATTAAAGGAAATAATTAATCAAATGAAAATTGCAATTTAAATGCTTTTAAAAATAATATATTTAATTAATTTAATTATTTATTTTTAATTGAAAATTTACTTTAATTCTTGTCTCTTAATTATTAACACTATGAACACTTAAATTATTTAATTTTTATTTTTAATATTATTTTTTAGAAGACTTAGATTGCGTACTATTAAAAAATAAATTAATTAAAAATTTCGTGCGACCAATATCGGCATTAAAAAATATATAAAAGCAGACCTGGATCAAATAACATGGCATTACATAATCTAAAACGTATATTTAATAGATCTCTTCTGTTCTAATATATATGTTCTAGTTCAAAAGTCTATTCATTAGTCTTTATTGCCTAGCATACGTTAATCTTTTAATCCTTTCTCCAAAAATGTGTTTCATTCGTATCTACATTCATATTTCATAGATTCGGGTGTCAAACTTTCATTAAGTTTTCATCTTAAACCGACCAATGACAATACACTAATCCTTTGTATTGACGTATAATGCCGTTAATATTTATCACAGAACTTTTAAAATACGAATGGAGGAATTTCTGTGAAAGAAACAATAAAAGGAAAGGAGGGGGGGGGATGCTTTAACTGATTCTTTGACTAAACCATTCTTTCACACCTGCAACCTGCATTTAATTCCTGATATTTTAAATAAATATCCATTTTAAAAAGGTACACTGTATTCATGATATTCAATTCATTTGGTGATAAGTTTGTGAAGTGGATCTACAAATGCGAGCATCTCTGCAAGTTATTTTTCAAGTATTTTTGCCATTTTTTCAAGCTGAGTCCATTTTCTGCACTAAAAATATATTTAGTGTACTGTATTGATACACCAAAGTTGGTAGCTTGCCTGAGTACAAGATAAGGTAAATAATCTATCCTATATTTTTTACGGAAATATCATTTTATTATACAGTTCTAGTGTTCAACATTTGTTTTTTCTAATTTTTTTTTCTTCAATGTAGTTTGACAATTTTATTTTCTATTTAATGTATATCCATTAAGAATAAATAAATTAACGCATGTTTTTGATAATATTTTTTTCTCTTTGATACGTAAGGGAAAAAAAATTGAAAATACAAATTTTTATGTTTTATACATTGTTGAAAATTTAACAATAATTCATGCATTATATTCTGTTTTATGCTATAATTGCTAAAGTCCGAACGTAACTTGCACCTATAGTAAGTGCACAAAATATTAAAAATGTTTTCATTTTTGAATATATTATCTAACCTTCAAAAATGCACGATGAATTATCTTGAACCCTCAAGGATACAAAAAACATGTTACATCTCATATTTTTCATAGAAAATTTTATCCAATACACAAACATGGGACCAGTAATAAATTAAAGAAAAAAGAAAATGTTTGGTAGAAGGTTTTGGTTTTGGCCCTGTAGAAAATAATGCTTGAAATGCGCTATAGTTGTATCGTATGATTGCAATGCGTTTTTTGATGACACTTCTCGGCATGAAAATTGCCTCTGACACCATTTCAGCATATTCTTATGCAAAATGACCTTCTGAATCCGAATAGGACGCCCATTTTGCACTATCCCCCACAGGTTCTTACGAATGACACCCTATTTTTATCATTTTTCGGTGATTTTATGGCTATAAATTTGATTTTTAGGAGGGGGAGAGGATTTTTTTAACCTTTAAATATCTTCTGAGGGGCGACAGAATTGGAAAATTTTAAAACATGGACATTTGCTAAAAAGGGATTTTTTTTTTTTTTTTTTTTTTTTTTTTGGGGGGGGGGGGGTTGCCACTGAAATTATGCATTACATGTCTTATATTTTTTTAATCTGTTATTAATGTTATTTTTTAAACTTTATATATTTTTTTTGTTTTTAGGTGTTAAATTAATTATTTTTCATTTTTCAAATAAAATTCATGGTCATAAAAATATCGAACAGGGAAAGAAATTGAGGGACGGGGTGGTGTATCTAGAAAACGGTGGGTGACTGGGCAAAATGGGAGTCATATTCGGATTCAGGATCCTTTACCTAAGAATCATGGTATCAGATCTTGAATTTTTTTTTTTTTTTTTTTTTTTTTGCAGAGCAGTGTTATCGGTATTCATTTGCATTGTTACAGAACGTATATTCGTAGATACGTAAAAATTTCTTTAATAAAAGCGAAAATTTTCAATATGTTTTTTGTTTATAAGATGCAGGTTTTTCAAACCAATGTAGTATCATTTTTAGAGAATTATATATAGTATTAGACATAACGGATCCCGGAAAAATGGGTAACGGAAAGATGGGTAAGGGAAAAATGTGTAAGCGAAAAAAAGGGTAATGGAAAAATGGGTAACGGAAGAATGGGTAATTTGCGAATTACTACTTGCGATCATATACTGAAATTGTTCAAAATTATACCTTAAAGTAAAATTATGTTTCGAAGACATTTCATCTTTCATATTGATGATATATTTCACCGTCAGACAAAATTCATTCTTTTAAGAGGGCTGAATATTTAAGAACAACACACTTTGAACAGTTTCCAAAAAACACTTTTTAGAATCCAGGGACACCTTAAAACTTGTAAATTAGATGAAAAATTGATATCCAAATTTTTGAAGGAATGCAATACTTCAATTGCTTACGGTAGTTTTGTAGCGAAAGTAATAATTTAAATTATATGCATATTTGTATTAAGTATTCGTACTGGAACAGAAATATTAAAAATTTCGATTTTTGGTTTTTCACATTTGCGGATGTCTTGAATTTGATTTGATCATTTTTAGAAAATGCTCATCAGTCTGTGATAAAAATTTTGTGTTAGCTCTAGCTCAAAACCTGATGTACATATATATATATGTGTGTATATATATATATATAATGAAATTTCAAGGTGGCCATAATTAAACTGATAATTCTTATACTATTCTGCAGCGCAATTCCATTGCGAGAATAGCGCCAACTTTGTAGAAAGTTTAAATAATAAAGAACCATTCATATCTAATGTTTGTAGACGAATTTCGTTAAATTTTAACTTTTGTTTGTCTTCTACATAAAGACTACTATAAAAAATATTCACAGTAAGAATAATATAATCTGCAATATAGGTTACTTTCGTGCAAAATAGTAGTAGCTAAAAATTGTTCTTACCTTTTATATATTTACTGCAAAAATTTATAAAATTGATAACAGTTATCATTTAATCATTTTTATATGTTAAAGTAAAGTTATTTTAAAATCGTTATTTCAAAAATAATTTCAACTCTACTGATTGATAATGATTATTAAAATTTTTAATGTGGCCATTTTTTCCTAAATTCCTCACCCATATGCATGGGAGAGAAAATACTGTTATTGGGTCAAATTTCCGAAATTTGCGTTAAAATTACTCATTTTGAGGTCCCCGGAATACAGAAATTACGTTTTCAACACTTTCTTTCATTTATTTATTTTTATTTTTTTTTCCTTATCATAATTAAATTTTAACATTATAATTTCTTTTTAAAAATAATTAAAATTTCAGAAATACTAAATACATGGATAAAGGAATAAATAAGGGCTTAATTTTCTTAAGACCTAAAAGGATCCTAAAACATGTGAAAGATTCTAATATTCAGCCCTCTTAAAAGAATAAATTTTCGTCTGACGGTAAAACATATCATCAATATCAAAGATGGAATGTCTTCGAAACATAATTTTACTCTATGGCATAATTTTCGGTAATTTCAGTATATGATCGCAAGGAATGTAGGAAAAAATGGCACCGGTAATAATGGCACCCGGTAAAAATGGCACCAGTAATAATGGCACCGGTAAAAATGGGGAGGCGGAAAAAATCGCACCGGAAAAAATCGCACTTGGAAAAAATCGCACAGGAAAAAATCGCACTCGGAAAAAAATCGCACTGGAAAAAATCGCACTGAAAAAAATCGCACAGAAGAATAAAACTATATCATAGAACGTATTTCTAAACAGCTATGTAACATATATATATACATATAAAGAGAGAGAGAGTATTTTATGAAACAGTAATTTTGTTTTCTTTTATTTGAGGTCTGTAATCTTGCAAATTCTCATTTTGACTGTGCGCATGTAAAAATGGCTAGTGTTAGAATAGTAATTGGGGGGGGGGGGGGAGAAATGATGCCAGAAAGAATGGCTACGGTAAAAATGGAATTTAGGTAAATATGGCAAAGGAAAAAATGGTAACAGGAAAATATGGCAACGATAAATATATAAAAAAGTGTAATAAAATAAAGTAAAACGATAAAGGATAATTTGAGAATTCTTACTAGCGAATTATATGCTAAAATATATCAAAAGTAAAATATATTTCATCTTTGGTACTGATAACATTTTTCGCCGTCAGATATAAATGTGTATAGTTATACATGTGTTTTTCTAAGGGGCTCTGAATATTAGAATCATTCATTTTCCAACTTTTTCAGTCTTAAAGAAGAAATTTTAGCCTTTATTAATATATTTATTCGCGTATTCAATATTTGTGTGATTTTATATCAATGTTAGTTATTGAAAAAAAAAAAATAAATAAATAAATAAAATAAAATAAGTAAATAAAATTAAAAAAAAAAAAAAATTAATGGTTAAATAAAATAAATAAATAAAAAGTTGAGGATGGGTGGAGATTGGAGGCTAATTTTACTTTTTGAGCATGGATAAACAGGAAAGCTTAGCAATGAAATGTTTTTTCTAGAAGCGTTCTCCAGTTTTTTTCTTTCATCAGGTAATGGTCATTGAGTTACCCTCTCCTATTCCAACCTCTGCTTTTGTATTCTCACCTCACAGTTCACAATCATAATCTATATAGTGGTCCTTCTCTTTATAGCCCTACTTTTTGAACATTGAATAAAAAAGGAAAATTTTAAAGGCCAGAATTTGTGGTATCTCCTTCTTTTCAGATACAGAAAACCCCCTTTACCTTCTTTAAAGATGTTAAAATCTTGCTTTCCTTTCTAGAAGAAACATGTCGTATAAAAAAATGTAAATAAATGAAGAGAAAAGTATATTATACAATACACCTCTTTGAAAGGTTTGACATAAAATATTAAAAAGACATACAATCGAAATTTTAATGCATAATTTTTATTCGTGCAAATTTAGTCTAGACAAGTGATTTTTTGCGTAATATTATTACATAAAATAATCATTAAGAATAATATTTTAAAATTTTTACCGTTTTCAATGGTAAATTCAGTTTGTGGTATTTAATGAAGTATTATGAATTTATATTTTTCTAATATAATAATTAAATTTTAATACTTATTATGATTGCTTAAGTTAAGTACAATAATAATAATAATAATCTGGTGCGTCAGTCACACGACTTTTTCTTACCCTGAAATTTAATACTATAAATACAGGTTACAGATTAAAAGGTAAGATAACGAGTACTGTTATGTAAACCTGTGTTAAACAATTCACATTAGGCTTCGGAAGAGTTTTATATGATAATTAGTTCAGTGTGAGGGGGCTGCCGCCCACCTCAACCCCCTGTTTCATTAATGTACCTACATTTATATAGAATTGAATTCGGTTATTAAAAAATAATTCTGTTTTTAAAAAATAATTTATTAAAATTATTATTTAAAAAAAAAATATCTTTTATGATAATGCAGGCGATTTCCATATTAGAGAAGTAATTAACTAAATAATAATTAAAAAAAAAAAAAAAACAGTTGAATTTATTCTCAATATTACATTTTTTTTTCTTCTTTAAATGAAAAAAAAAAAAAAAAAAAAAAAAAAATCGATAACTTTATTTTAAATTATCGCACATCGATGGTTCAACCATTCGTTTCAAAGGTATTGGCGAGCTATTTTGAAAGATACCCATCATGAAAATTTACTCCTATCGAAGGGGGACCCCCCCCCCCCAATTTATTTCCCAGTTGACTATCTCTATTACAAAAAAAAAATATATATTCGCTCCATTTGGTTTAGTGCAGTCTATAGATGTTAAACTCTACTTACCTGCAATTTCTCTCATATACGTAATGTATTTAAATTTTTGAGTGTCCCTGTACACACACCATTTGCTTCATCTCAACAAAAAGCTTACTGTAGCATCCCTATATGATGCATTTAGAATACCGAGTTTGAAATTCCTGCAACTATATGTTCTTGAAATATGCTGATAACAGACACACAGACATCCACACAGACCATTCGCTAAAAACATGATTTTCGTATTCAGGGGACCTTAAAATATGTAAAAATAACAAAAACTTACGTTCAAAAATTTGACCCTAAACCAATTCTTTCTCGACCCTATGGGTAAGAGAAAATAATAATTGATGATTACATTGAAGATGGGCCTTAATTACAAAATATCTTTTATAATTAATCATCTGAAGCATCACAAATTAAGTTATTGCATTTTTTTTCTTTTTTTTTTTTCTTTTCAATAGAAAGTATTGGATTCGTAAAAATTTTCAACATCCGGTTTTCGATGGAATTACATGTTTTGAAAGCTCCAGAAAACGATTTGACTATTTTTAGAAAATATATGTCGATCTGGGATCCCGGAAAAAAGGACAACGGTAAAAAGGGCACTTTTCACTTCGCAAATCACAAAATAATAAATATCAAATAAGGAATTTACAGAATGACTTTCAAATTACATTTTTAGAATTTCATTTGATTTCGTACACTATTCATTTATTTTATATCTGAGAAAAGGGGGAGGGGGCTAGCAGCAAATGGAAAGAAAGCAATTGTTTTTATACCACCTTCTGACCGATTTTAATGAAACTTTGTATAAGCACGTACAATTTGTGACTATCACAATGAGTGTATTATATACACGGGGGGTAAATGGGGTACATATTATATACCTGGAGAGGGGGGGGGGCAGATGAAAGTAAAATATATTATTCTTTAAACTACACTATTATTGATTTAAAAAAAAAAAATTCTGTATATACAACGTACTGTTTAAGAAAAATTACGAGTATTGTGAGTATTACACATATCTGGTTTACTAGGGGGGGGGGGGGGCAGAGTGACGAAAATGGTTATTTTTATAACACCATGCTACTTATTTATATGAAACTTTGTACTATCAATTACATCTTATTAAAATTATAGTGAAAGTTACCTACAGTTGATAAGGGGGGGAGATGAAAAATAAAATAATCTTTTTAAACAACACTTATTATACACTTTTTTTTTTTTTTTTTGACATTTTGTGTAAATATCACTTACTATTAATGAAAAATTACAGTGAAGTTACACATGTCTTGTGTGTGGGGGGGGGGGGGGCACAGAAGGAAAGAAAATGAATGTCTATATCACTATATTTTGCATTTTAATAAAATTTATTATAAATATCATTGAATAATTAGGAAAATTTACCCTGATTGTTATGTATATTTTGGGTGCTATGGGGAGGGGCCAAAAGAGAAAAATGATTGCATAAGTATCACGATGTTACCAGTTTTAATTAAAATTTCAAAAACTATTACCTACATTTAATGAAAAATTCCAAAGAGTGTTACATGTATCTAGGTGGGGGGGAGGGGAATATCGTTTTTAAATAACTTAAATAGGAAAATTTGCATAAATATATCTTATTGTTTATCAAAAATTGAAGAGAAGAGGAAAATTGAAGAGACACTACCCGGTGAGAACTAAGGGCTAATATGTTTTTGTACCATCTTGTTGCTCGTTTAACCCTTTATCTACTGCATTATGATATAGACAAAAATTGTGTTTTAAACATATATTTTTAGTTACTAAAGTGCATTATTCAAAGATATATATGTTAAAAATTATGCATATCACCTCATCATAATAATTAATGAGAATTTTGTGAGGTCGTACTTTAGTGTACCACTGGTACAAAGAGGTCGAAAAAATTATTTCGACATGAAAAAAGTGTAGAGTTATATTTACTCTTTATGCTCCTCATATTTTTTTTCTAAGATTAGTGGGATATTCTTAAAATAATATAGGAATTAATTATCACACACATGAAGATCGTGAGAAATATCAAGCAAAAACAGCAAGTGCACTCCGTAAAATCCCTTATGGAATAAAACTGGCTCTATGTATCGTCTAATGCTTTGTAGTGAGATTAAAGGGAGGTATATCTGTTCCCTTCCTATAAATATCTTTGACATTTCTTCTATAAATTCGATTTTATACTTTTTTTAAAGTAATGGTACTTTAAAGTACCGTCAGTAGATAAAGGGTTAATGAAACTTTGTAGAAATATTACTCACTGTGTGAGTAATACACAATAAATATACATAGTACATAACCCTCACATTACAGTGAGGGTTAAGTATCAGTTTCTTTCTCTTCCTGAGTTTGTACGCAAAAATTCAATGCATGATTTAAATCTGAAAAATGCTATTCAAAAATGAAATTTCTTCTTTTAATCTGTCTCTTTTACCTCCCCTCCCCCCTAGAAATTAAAAACTTATGCTCTCGTTGATGTTTAGCATCAGTTTTACAAGGAGAAATTAAGAGTAGTGCCTTTTTAATACGAACGATAGTAATTTTTTTTTTTTTTTTTTTTTTTTTTTTTTTTTTTGTTTCTACGAAGGGAAGGGGCGAGGAAAATGGGGCAGATAAAAAAAAAAAAAAATAGAAAATCTGCTTCAGAATAATCTTTTACCAATATTTGATATTAATTTTTAATTAATGTCTGATCTGAACATTGCATTGAATTTTTGCCTACTAACTTAGAAACTGAAAGATACTGCAATGCATAGTCCTATCTAAAATTTTTCATAAACAGTAAATGATATTTGTACAAAATTTCCTATAAATATGAAGCGGTGTGATTTAAAAACAATCATATTTTTTCTCTCTGCCCCCTTCCCCCGCCCCCTTCAGGTATAGGCTCCACTCAAAATAATATTTCCTTAAAAGTAGGTGATAGTTGTTAAAATTTTAATTAAAATTGATAATATTGTAATATTTATGCAATCATTTTTCTCTTTAGCCCTCCTTCCTCCCCATAGCCCCCCAAAATATATATAACAATTAGCGTAATTTTTTCTTAAAATTAAGTGATATTTACAATAAATTTTATTAAAGAGCAAAGCATAATGAAAGAAAATATCATTTTCTATCTCTCAGTCTCAAGCCCCCCCACCCCACCCTCCTTTTTCCACCAAGATACATATATAATAATCAGCATAAATTTTCCTAAATATTCAGTGATATTTATAATAAATTTTAATTAAATGCAAAACATAGTATACAAACATTCACTTTCTTCACTCCCCCTCCCCAGACATTAAAAACTTCACTGTAATTTTTCATTAATAGTAATTGATATTTACACAAAATGTCAATAAAAAAAATCGATAATAAGTGTTGTTTATAAAGATTATTTTATTTTTCATATGCCCGTACGGGTGGAGGTCGATTCCCCTCACCCTTTTTTCGCAGGCACAGGTCGTTTGCCCTGACACCCCCCCTTTCCTGTGTCCATTGTCCATGTTTATGGCTGACATGTACTGATAAGCATGGGGGGATGTGTCCTTCATTCCCTTACAGGTGACATAAATAGTTCACACACTCACACACACGCGTGCAAAAAGAAAAAAGAAATAAAAGAATGTGTAATTAATTATTTATATGTGTATGTGCTGTGCTTTTATTTATCTATTTTCATTTTACCAAAAATTCAAGTACTGATTTATCAGGTCATGATATTAGAATATAAATTTATTATTTTTGTATTAACAATATTAATAAGATATTTTGTAAAGATTTTGTAAGGAATACAATGGGAATATTTGATTTTCTTATTTTTAAGTTTTAAAATAAAATTTTTGTTTGTAATAATTTGCGATAAAAATTTGAAAACTGGGTTCAAGAGAAAAAAATCTGTCAAATGTGTTACTTTCTTTCTTTTTGTTTTTTAATTATCACTATAAATAATTATTTATAACCAACTAGTGGTGAAAGAAGGGAGAAAGTTTGAATAAATATATGTTTATATATAATTTATATTACTATGATCAAACATAAGGAAAGAAAGCTTGAATTAATCAATAAACAGTTACTTATAAAAATATAGCCTTTTACACGGCAGAATATATTGAAAAAGTTAATGAGTTGTATCTGCTATATTTACTGATGAGTTATGTGTAACAAATATAAACAAACTATAACAGAAAAAAAATAATAATAATTACTAGAAGAAGAATAAGGAGCAGAATCCACCACAGACAAGTGGAGACCTTATTGTAGTTAAAATGAAGATAATAATTACTGTAAATTTAAATAATAATAATAATAAGCAAGTGAAAATTAAAACTTAACGAGATATCTTTGAAAAATGTAATTAATTAACATAGTAATTTTATGATCGTAATGTAGAAAAGTTTTTTTTTTTTGTTTGTTTGTTTTTTGTTTGTTTAAATGAGATTAGAGACAATTATAGGATATCAACAATTGTGTTAGATAACATTTAATATTATGTTATTGAAAGACACTCGTTAAAATGAATTTTAATTTAAATTAATAATTTAACTATTAAGCACCTTCATCAATAACTTTTCTTTTTAAAAAATACAATTATTGTGATGATAATTTAAACTTGTTATGTATTAATTACAGTTATAACCCTCATATTAAAGCTAAAATAGTTATTTAAATCCTTAAATGTTATATAGTAGTGTTAATAATTTGTAATAAAATTGTTACAATATACTTCAATCGAAATAACTTTGCAGTATGAAATGCATAGAATCAAAAATAAAGAAATAATTGAAGTACAGTATTTGTTTTTCTTTCTTTATATATATATAATATAGCTGTAGGGGGCCTCTGCTTCTTCTTCTAGTTACCATTTAATTATTTCTGTTATACTTGTTTCATATTTGTTATGTATGATCTTATGTATCAGGCTCCTTATAAAGCTCATTAACTTTTCAATATATATTGCTTTATATAAAGTTTCATTTCCATGTATAATTGTTTAATGACTAAAGTATGAGTACTATGGATTAATTCATATTTCATTTGGATCCTAAATAATATTTTTAAATTCATAGATAATTTTGGCAACTGTTCATTTGTTTCTCTTGCATTCTACAGTTATATTGCATCATAAATAGGCATATATTTTTTATTGATGGGGGTGCAAGGTGGGGTATAAAAAATTATTTTGTTTTTATTATTTTGCAATGCACTTTTTGTTTACACATCGCCATTTAATAACGTCATTTGTTACAGTCTTTATAAAATTTGAAATTATAAAACAAAATTAGTGGTTTACTACGTTTGCTGTAAATTAATTCCATAATAGCATAATTTACAATCTAGCAGCATGAACACAATAAAATATAAATGCTTATAGGAATGAAATCATAAGCTAAACAAGATTTTAAAACTGTTAACTCCATTCAATTTTCTATTTAAAGTGTCACGTGTTTCTTCTTATAGATAAATAGCTCTAATCCCTTTGAGAAGCATGTCTTGAAAAAGAAGTGGAGGGGAAGAGATGGGGAAAGATATGTGGGGGAACTAACTCACCGGCGCAATCGACCTGTAAGGGAAAAGCCAAATTTCTCTCACCCCCTTTAAATCAGGGGAAACGACCAGGCCCCGCCCGTACTAGCTCCCCCCCCCCTTTATCAAGTACAGGTAACTTTCACTATAATTTTAATAAAATGTAAGTAATAGTCGTACATAATGTTTCATGTAAAGAGCATGGTCATATAAAAACAACCATTTTCTTCACTCTGCTCCCCAGATATGTGTAACACTCACTGTAATTTTCCTTAAACAGTAAGATGTATACACACACTAAGTTTTTTTTAAATTGATAATAGGGTAGTTTAAAGAATAATATATTTTACTTACATATAAAAACATTATATACTTATATATTATATATAAAAACAACCATTTTCTTCACTCTGCTCCCCAGATATGTGTAACACTCACTGTAATTTTTCTTAAACAGTAAGAGTATACACACTAAGTTTTTTTTTTTTTTTTTTTTTTAATTGATAATAGGGTAGTTTAAAGAATAATATATTTTACTTACATATAACATTCAAATCGGTAAAATGGTGATATGAAAAATCATTTTATTTTCCTGTGCCCCCCTTTCTTTACACCCCCCCCCCCCCCAAAAAAAAAAAAAAAAAAAAAAATCAAAGCAGTGTTTGGGGACTGCCGACAGAAGTGAAAACTAAGTAACTTGTGAATTGTATCGTCGAGCTATTAGATTATTATTTTCGAATTATTTTTGGTTTGTAAAGAAGTGTTTATGATCTGTATTATATGATTCGGTTCAATATTTGTAGCTACCCAAATTAAATGAACTAAGCCTTATATTAGGTAAAAATATTGATTACTTATGAAATTATTTTAATGAGTAGCTAAGATACAAAAGAGAGCCGATTCAGGACACCCCAAAACGTGTAAACAAGGTGAAATCTCGAATTCCACATTCGATAATATAAAAGAACTTTAAAATATCTCTCGAATGATGTATTAAAAATAGTTTAATCATAATTAAAAATTGAAATTTTAAAATATTACAGCGCCATCTCGTGGTAGAAATTTCTGCAATCTACTGTTCGATTCCAAATCAACAAAGCTTTCTAATGATGTATTACTTACGAAATTATTTTAATTAGTAGCTGAGATACAAAAGAAAACCGATTCAGGACACCTCAAATCGTGTAAATCAGGTAAAATCTCGAATTCCGCTTTCGATAATATTAAAGTACTTTAAAATATCTTTCGAATGATGTATTAAAAATAATTTAATCATAATTAGAAACTGAAATGTTGAAATTTTAAAATATTACAGCGCCATCTGGCGGTAGAAATTTCTGTAAGTTACTGTTCGATTCCAACTCAACAAAGCTTTCAAATGATGTACTACTTATGAAATTATTTTAATTAGTAGCTGAGATACAAAAGAAAACCCATTCAGGACACTTCAATATGTGTAAATCAGCTAAAATCTCGAATTCCACTTTCGATTCTCATGGAAAGCTTTCGCTGACGATGACGCGAGTTTCATGATTTTTGTTCACCCAAAAGTGCTCAACGCGCCTAAAGAAGTTTTCACTTCAAATGGAAAACTTTCGCTGAGGATGACGCACGTTTCATGATTTTTGTTCACCCAAAAGTTGCGCAATATATGTCTTATACATTTTCTTTTTTTACAAACTGTACATGATTATACAAAGTTTTTTTTTTTCTTAAATCGATAATGGGGTAGTTTAAGGGAGAATATATTTTATTTCCATCTACTCCCCCCCTTGCCCGCCCCAGGTTATGTATTATGTACACTCATTGTGATCTTCATAAAAAGTAAGTGATTGTTATAGAATATATCATTAAATTCGGCAAAATACTGATATAAAACATCACCTTATTTTCTTCTGCTCCCCTCCCTGTAATCCCCCCCCCCCCCCAAGTATGTCTGACACTTACTGTAATTTTTTCACAAATTGTACGTGATTATAAAATGTTTCATTAAAATTGGTAAGATGATATAAAAAACAATTGTTTTATTTCAACCTACACTTAGCCCCCCCCCCCCCCCTTTCCCAATGAATGTTGCACCAAATCAATTGAAAGTCATTCTTTAAATTCCTTATTTGATATTTTTTATTTTGCGATTCGCGAATTGGAAGAATGTCCTTCTTCCGGTGTCTTTTTTTTTTTTTTTCGGAATCCCCATATCTCTGAATGATATTCAAACATTTACTATTTTCTTAAATTTTATTTCTAGAAAGTTGTTAAATTATCATATATATCCACTCTTCCGGATCTAGAGGGACACAGAATGCAATTTAATAATACCTCTGCCCTTTTTTTTTTTCTGTAACCTCGTTTATAAGATTAAATAGAATTTAAAATTTATTGCCTAAGGCCCATATGAATCTTAAGATGAGTTTTGCTTTCTGGGGAGAGAGGCATGTGTGTACGCAAACATGATTGTTTTTCTGTGCGATTTTTTCCGGTGCGATTTTTTCTGCGTGCGATTTTATCCAGTGCGATTTTTTCCGTGCGATTTTTTCCGGTGCGATTTTTTCCGGGATTCGTAAAAATGGAACCTGCGATTTGCGAAGCATATGCTAAAATGAAAAATGATCGCATTGAGAAAAATTACGAGATAGAGTTTTGTTTGGTCAACATGATATATGTAGTCTTCAGAAACATTTATCTAGGTAATGAAATGCTAAGTTAGCACAATATTCGAGCTAACTACCAGCTAAAAAAAAAAAAAAAAAAAAAAAAAACTTAGGAAAAGAAAAATTAATTTATAAAATAAGAAAATTTCTTTTAAAAAGTGCATTACGGAAAAACTCAATTTTTATTGAATTATATTTTTCCAATATTTATACAAAAATAAATAATAATTATTATTATTATTACAATAATAATACTGTACAATCGAAATAAAAAAAGGCATTGCACAACGAATATTAGTGTTTGGTACGGCAAAGAAATATTTTGTCATGATATTGAGGTATTTTCAGTTGGGACATTGTCATACTTCAAATAAAGTAACAGATAGGTTTATATGGTTAACTATAAAAGAGGGAAAAGGCGGGCATATACGAAATGAAGTATCCTGTCATGTATCGTAATACAGCTTTTCCTAAGTTTAAAATATCATTTAAGTACACGGGCACACATTAATTGTGCTTACGTTAATCCCCCCATTGTTAAAATTACATCAACTGCGCTCGCGAGAAAAATTACTGATAACATTCATTGTCATCCCCCCCCCCTCTTGTATACGGGAAGGTAACGAATTATAATTTCTGGGAAGGAAAAAATTATTTACTTATTCTCGTGTTATCTCCTGGGTAAAGATAATAGACTCTAATAAATTCAAACAAGAGCAATTAAAAAAATGTTTTTATTATATTATTTATTTAAAGAAATATTTATATTACACAAATAAAAGCAAGTCTGGTTTTTGCCTCCAAGGCAGTAGCACATGTTTTATGCACCTGTTGAAGAAATGCCAAGTCCTTTCGAAAACGGTTGCGCTGGATTGAATTTTATGGTCTGTGAAGAAGTTTTAAGCTTAAATATTGAATATACACCATATTTTTTTTAGTTTTGTCTTACCTGTAAAGTTTTCAAAATATTTTCCCATTTAAATGAAACATAAGTACTTCAAAAAGAAATCCAAAAATCTCATGCCATCAATAACTTATGACAGAATAAGCTGAACAATTTGTTCTGGTATGCAAAATGTTTTTTGAAAAACAAATTTGTTCCTGAAAAGCTTTCAAAAAATTGAAACAAACAAATATTAATAATTATCAGAAAGCTTTATCGACAAATTATGCAAATTTGAATAGTCAAAATCATTTAGAATTTTTTTTCTGATTTTCTGAAAAACCTACGAGCGCAATCGATGCATTTATGCTTTTTTTTTTTTTTTTTTGAGTAGTACCTCCTATTCTTAAGCACAACTCAATAACACCCAAGTAGGGTTGATAGCCTGCAAGGGAGAGGGGGGGGGTAAAGAAACATTCAGAAACAGGATTCAAAGCTCAAAATACTTCCTAATTTTTAGCAATAATGCGGCTATTTTTCATTGTAGTATATGTTACGCAAATCGCAGGTGCCATTTTTACCGTTGCCATTTTTTCCGGGGCAATTTTTACCGCCTACCGATCGCAAGTAGCAATTCTCAAATTACCCATTCTTCCGTTACCCATCTTTCCATTACCCATTTTTCCGCCTCCCAGACGTAATATAGTACAATCAGAATAAAAAATTTTAAATATGTGATGAAATACAAGCATTTTTTTTTTATTATTATTATTATAGATTAATCTCAGAAAAGCTACTGTTTATTTTTGAATTAAAAACAGGAGAAAACCTTCCTTATTCTAGGTTCCTTATCTGTTGTTTAACTCCAACATGCATTTTATATTTCATTTCTTTTTCTTTCTTTCATTCTGACTTTTTTTTTTTTTTTTTTTTTTTATAATGCATGAGTTTAGCAACTTTAACACTCGCTTTTTAGTAATTCTTTTTTCTTTTATTTTTCTTTCCGTTTTTTTTTTTTTTTTTTTTTCTAAATAAAAACGGGACGTAAACATGAAACTGTGTATCTCAATCTTACGTAAATATTTCTATAATGCAAAATGAAGGAATTTCTTAAAAGAAAAATACAATAATTACATTTGATAAATTATGCATTTAATAGCTCATTATATTTTACATACTTAGATTGGCAATGTAAAGATCTTCGATTTTCTGATAATCTGAAATCAGAACAAAAAGTTCAAGAAAATCTTTTCTTTTTTTTTTTTTTTTTTTTTTCTCTCCGTGCACAATAGGGTCCAGATCAGAGTACCCTTATAACAAAGAAGAGTTTAAAAGTGCCACAATTATCCAGTTACGGATTTATTTTTTCATTCTCAATAAATAAAAAATGAAATATCAATGATAAATAATTTATTTTCTACAATTTTTCAAAATTAAAAAAATAAAGTCTTCAAAATAAAGCCTGTCCTCAGAAAATAGGCACATTTGGCCATTTTATCGTACACTGACATGAAATGAATAATTGTAAATTGTAAAAATAATCATATACGATAGAATTTAAAATATTCTGCATATTATATTATTTAGTTGTTTTATTGTGATTTATAAATTACAATTAATTAATTTTACTTTATTTAAATAATAAGTCGTATAAAGTAATCAGTACAAAAAACCCTTAACGGGTTAAAAGTTTGTGACGCAGCTACTTTATGGCTATAAGAATTTGAAATATGAGTCTTAAAAATAATGATATCAAATTTTAAGTGACGCTTTGCAATTAGTTAAAATATACATAGATTTTCTTATTTGATCATTTACTTTCTACTTTTACTTATATTTATAATGCAAGCGTAATATTTTTAGCTTCAAGATCAGACAGATATATAAAATACACTCATCGATGCTTTTTCATTTACATTTCAAATTCAAAATAACAGTTTTAAAAGGAATGATATAAAAAATTCCAGTGGCGCCTCGGTGCTATTTTAAAAGATTTGTTTTTAGATTCCAGTAAAACTACTTTTGTTTTGTCTAATAAAGTATATTTACATATTGAAACATAGCTTTTAATTTTCAAATATACTGTCAAATAATTATACTTTCACTGAGTCTGCATTATAAATTAAAATTATTTATTTCAATAAATTGATTTATCTTTTGCATCACGCTATCCATAACATAGTATATCATAGTATCCAACTGAGTGAAAATTTGCGCAAAGAGGTAGTGTGACGTAAAGAAAACATTTACACAGATTTTACTTGCAGTTTTGGATAGCGTGACGCAAAAGATAAATCAATTTATTGAAATAAATAATTTTAATTTATAATGCAAACTCAGTGAAAGTATAATTATTTGACAGTATATTTGAAAATTAAAAGCACTGTTTCAATATGTAAATATACTTTATTAGACAAAACAAAAGTAGTTTTAGTGGAATCTAAAAACAAATCTTTTAAAATAACACCGAGGCGCCACTGGAATTTTTATATCATTCCTTTTAAAACTATTATTTTGAATTTGAAATGTATATGAAAAAGCATCGATGAGTGTATTTTATATATCTGTCTGATCTTGAAGCTAAAAATATTACGCTTGCATTATAAATATAAGTAAAAGTAGAAAGTAAATGATCAAATAAGAAAATCTATGTATATTTTAACTAATTGCAAAGCGTCACTTAAAATTTGATATCATTATTTTTAAGACTCATATTTCAAATTCTTATAGCCATAAAGTAGCTGCGTCACAAACTTTTAACCCGTTAAGGGTTTTTTGTACTGATATCATTACTTTTTAGGGGTTATTGATCAAAAAATAAAAACAAGTCCTTCTGGCTCCTAGGAAGGGTGAACTGATTTATTTTTTATTATGAAGTTGCCACCATTTTTCTTTTTCAAGATGGCAGATACAATTTATTAATGGACTTCGGGGATTTATTAATGAAGGCTTGTATATATGGAGTTTTAAGCAAATCGGTTCATAAAACCTTTCTAATGTAAATTTGAATTTTTCAGTGGGCTGGCACATGGAAACAAGAGGGTAGATTAAGTTGGCAAATGAACATAACAAATACATTTCTGAGATAAATCCAGACTACAAATTTAGTTTGAATTAATTCAGTATTTCAAATGTTATCATGCTGACAAATTTTCAAGTAGCCTGCCACTTGGAAACAAAATGGAGAAGCTTCGCACTAGAAAAAAATATTGAGTGGGATTCTCAAACTCTTTAAAATAATAATAACAATAATAAGTGGGAAATTTCAAATTTAAGTTAGAATTACGTAATTTACATTTTGCAAGTTTCTTTTTAAAGAATTACAAATGCAAATTAAACAATTAAAAAAAAAAAAAAAAATCAAGTTAATGTTAAAAATGGAAATTTATTTATTTTCTTTTCCCTTTTGAGACTAAGTATAGATACTGCTCCAATATTCACAATTTTAAATTTTCATCAAAAGTGCAGGTAAAAATTATTTCATAAAAATATTTAGTGGAAGAAAATAGACAAAATATAAATTAAGCTCTACATTTCTATAATTTTAAAAATAAGATAAAATCATTTGGCGAAAAAATTTATGGAAAATACAAGTTAAGCTGAAGTTCATACAAGTTAAGTAAAATACAAGTTAAGCTTAAGTTTTATGGAAAATACAAGTTATATATATATTTCTTTTTAAAAATTAAAAATCTCTTTTTAAAATACAGTTAGAGTTTATTCATATATTTACTTTTCGGACTTTAAAATGATACACATTTTAAATATTAACATAATCAAACTAATTTTATTATTATTATTATTATTTAAAGCAATAATGGCTAGGGGATGAAAAAAAGGGTAAATACGCTGTATATTAAAAAAAAAAAAAAAAAAAAAAAAAAAAATTAAAAATAGAATTAAAATTCATGAAAAATGTGTCAAATATAGCAATTATTGAAAAACACATCAAAATAAATAAATAACATGTTTACTTTGAAACCAATAATAGTTTATTTAAAAAATATAATTCTCTCTTTCTTTCTTTTTTTTTTTTTTTATTAATTATTTTCTGCATGAAAAATTCCATTTCATAAATATATTTACAACAACGATAAGGAAAAAGAAAAAAAAAAAAAAACTCCTTTAATTTTAAATAATATTTCTACATGTTTCTAAGCAATTAAAAGTGCCCCCCTTTTTTTTATTATTTTTTTTTTTTTTAAGAAAAATAAATAAAATATAGGAATGTATATGGTTTCAATATAAGTTACGAGATGGCGCCACTAGATGGCCAAATTATTACCTTCATGATAAAACAATATACATTCCGATATTTAAACTATTTTTCTTTAAAAAAAAAAATCACTTTTAATTGCTTAGAAACATGTAGAAATAATTATTTAAAATTAAAGGAGGGTTTTTTGTTTATTGTAGTTGTAAATATATTTATGAAATGGAATTTTTCATGCAGAAATTAATTAATAAAAAAAAAAAAAAAAAAAAAGAAAAGAAAAGAAAGAAAGAGAGAATTATATTTTTTAAATAAATTATTATCGGATTCAAAGTAAAGATATTAATATTTAAAATATGTATCACTTTAAAGTCTGAAAAGTGAATATATGAATAAACTTTAACTGTATTTTGAAAAGAGATTTTTAATTTTTAAAAAGAAATATATACATATATATATATTTGCAAAAATGTATGCTTTAATTTAAATTAAAATCAAAAGATGGCGCCAAAACTGCATTTGCTGTTTTTTCCTATTCCCTGTGCGGAAGGTTACATGAATAGGAATCGCAAATGATTGAGCTACTACAAAATCGATGTTTATGAATTCTTAAAAATTTTTTGCTTTAAAAAATTGTAAATTCATCATTATTATGATAAAATGGAATGTCTAAAATTACAAAATACTTCCTTATATAAAATGTTATCTAAATACTTTTTTGACTAAATATGAAATTTTAAATTCAAAAATATCTTTTTCATAGCAGAAGAGAAAATATATTTAAGTGAATTTGACTTAGTATATATACAATAAATATATAAAAAATGTAATAAAGTATTTTTGCGTTAAAAAAAAGGAAAGTTTAAATAATTCATTGACTGCATTCACGTTGGTCAGCCAACCAACGTGCCTTGAAAGTGAGAACCGAATTACGACATTTTTGCTGAATAAAAGCATGCATTTTGGCGGAGTAATATAGTTCTATTTTTAAAGCAACTTTTATAAAAAACAAGAGTTTTCCTGAAAAAAAAACGAAAACGTTACTAGATTCAGAAAGATTCCATTAACAACATATATTAATTAAATTAAAATCGTTCGTGCGGTTTTAGAGATATTTTTTGATTACATCCTTGCAGCGTACACCACACATTTTCCCTTTTTGGCTTTAAATTGAGATTCAGATCTCAAAACATACTGCATGTAGAAACGTAAAATTTTCAGGATAGATTAAGACCGACGATAAAAGACTATTTTGAAAATATCAGAACAAAATATGGCATATTTGCTGAGATATTAAGTGTCGGCTTTTACAAATCTCTTTGATGTCAAACTAGGCGTATATATGAGTTCGCAGCGTTCCGTCCGTTTGTCCTTCCGCTTGCGTCACTCGAAAAACTGTCGTTTTTCATGATAAAGTCTCAGAACATCCCTTGAAATTTTTTTGAACGCTAAATTTTCGATTATTCTGAAAATTTCTGCAATTATGTGTTAAAATGCTAAAATAAGTAATACAAGCCAACTAATTACTATTTTCTAATTATCTGAAATAAAAAATGCAAATAATGTCAACAGAACCATCTTAGTTTAAGTATGGGCAAACACGAATGAAAAATATAAATTCTTACTGAGGAGCAAAAGAAAGAAGAAACTCAGAGAGTCTGAGGCACCCCAAACCTTTGATATCGTAAAATTTACATTTAATGACAAATAAAAGATGTATATTTTTTAAAATGTGCAGTTATTAGGGATTCTTTTGTAATTAATGGTGGCAATAAATGAATATTAATTGCTATATTTACACGTATTAAGGTTCCCTGAATTCAAAAAACATGTTTTTAGTGGGTGGTCTGTCTGTCTGTTATCAACATATCTCAAAAACAAATAGTAGCAGAAAGTCCAAATCATATAGTGATGCTACACTAAACTATTTGTTGAGATCAAGCAAATGGTTCGTGTACAGGGACATTCAAGATAATTCAAATACATTACATCTATGGGGAGAAATTCTGTTAACTACAGTGTAACATCTATTGATAGGTTTCTCTAAACAAAATAAATGATCATATTTTATATATATATATATTCATAAAAGCATGTTTTGCGTAAATTGTGGCATGTAAACAATTAATCATTCGTTCATAGGGCTACCCAAAGTATTTGGATAAATTGAGGCTATACATGGAAATTGTTGGAAGTATATTTCATTTTGGGTTATGTATTTCTCATTATGCTAAATTTAAATACACATTCAGATATAAATATATTTTATAGGTAATATACAGGACTACCCAAAATTAAGCTAAACGTTCTTTTTATTGAATATAATTGATAAAAGTGCTTTGGTATATTTTACTATGTCGGCGAACACTACCCCGGAAGGAAAATTCATTTTTTGTACCATGCTGTAAAGAAAGTATTTTTTGAAGCTCTATTTTCTATTCTGTTTATATATATATAGTATTATTGTTAGTTCTCAAAATACCTACATTATGTTGAATTGATTTTCCTTTTCTTGCATTGTATATTAACTTCTGAGAACTTGTAACATTGTTTTAATGTCATCTATTCAAAATTGCATAGTCGCAATCTCTTTTTGAATTTTTCTGTTTTATCTTTTTCAATGTTTCTTGTTTTCATCTATTCAATGTTTGAAAAGGTTTTCAATATATTTCCATTCTGAATTATGACGCTGCTATTGCGCGAATCTTTTGGAATGATTTTATTTTTCTCTCTACATGCAAAATATTGCAATATCTGTTATTTTAGTATTGCCCATGTTTGGCAAAATCTATTTAATAAACTTAGTTCACTAATACATGATTTGTTATGCTGCAATTGCGCAACAATCATAGTATTATTGTTAGTTCTCAAAATACCTACATTATGTTGAATTGATTTTCCTTTTCTTTCATTGTATATTAACTTCTGAGAACTTGTAACATTGTTTTAATGTCATCTATTCAAAATTGCATAGTCGCAATCTCTTTTTGAATTTTTCTGTTTTATCTTTTTCAATGTTTCTTGTTTTCATCTATTCAATGTTTGAAAAGGTTTTCAATATATATATATATATATGTATACAATATCACGTTTTGAGTTACCCTGAATACTAAAGGTCAATTTTTAGCGGTTGAGCTTGAATGTATATCTGTTATCAGCATAACTCAAAAAGAAATAATTGCAGAAAATCAAAATTTGGTATTTTGAAGTTCGTATTAGAAATCAACCACTGGAAAAACTGGATCAGTATTAGCAAGATTGAAAGCAAATTAATTACAGTCTTGTATTTTATTTATTTATTTATTTATTTAATAAATATATTCACTATAATTGAACGCGGGGTTGAAGCCCCCCCCCCCTTCCCTCCACACACACACAGACAGAGAGAGAGAGAGTGTTATATGTTAAATGAAACTGTTTCTAAACCTGTTTTAGATAATTTTTAAGATAGATTGAATTTTATTACCTTACGTTGTTGATCTTACGATTTAAGCTACAACCTATAAATTAAAATGTAAGTTAAGAGAAAATCGTGTGAGTGACACGCCAGATTATTTTCTCCACATTTTTGAATTGTTACGCTCCTATTCTTATTATTATTCTAAGACATAGTGGAAGTCTTAAGTACAAAATTTTGAATAAATACCATAAAATGCAATAATTTTTTCATGTCAAAAGAAAACACTACCCTTCGCCAGGCGAATAAAGTAGACACGAGTGCTTCAAACAAAGTGTTGCCGCTTTGTGTCTACTTTCTTCGCCTGACGAAGCGACGGGTTTTATTTTGATTCGAAACAATTATTGCAAGTCCTTGCATTTTATGGTACTTATTCAAAGCTTTGTACTTATTACTTTTAAACGCCAATACTGTAGTGCCTTTTTATAATAATGTATTTTATGATAATTATAATTTGCCCTTATTTCATTTAAGATTCAATTTATTTAGCCTCCGTGACATCAAAGATAATGACATCGTAAAATATTTTGTTTTCTTCTAAGGGTAGAGATCTCGCATGAACTAACTTTATAGTTTAAATTATAATAATAATAATAATAAAAATAAATAAATAAAAGATATTTTTTGTTTAAACTCTGCATGTTTTCTAAAACTTGCATTAATACAAAAAATTATTTTGTTATTAAATGTGGAAGACACTATCTCTCATTTTTTTTAATTATTATTATTGTATTAAGAACTTGCTAAATATTGATTTTGTGTAACCCTGTATTTTGCCTAAAAATAGCAGGCAATGTAAAATTGTACTTTATTTCAAACTGTGAAGGAAGAAATCGAGCAATACCTATAGGTTTATTTAAGAGGAGAAAGCATATAGAAGACTGCTATTATGTAGCCCTCCGTATAATCTAAAATTACGTTTGCACTATATACTCCTCCCCCAATAAATAAATAAATAAATAAATGAATAAAAAGTATAGCAATCTAGAAAAATTTCACTAAGCAATTTCCATGTAATCCCACAATGTAACTGAACATTTTTTGTTGACCTGCAAACAATTGTTGTGCTTATTTTGCTGCCTTAAAAAAAAAAAAAAAAGAATATATATATATATCGTGCATATGAATAATCTGGTAACCAGAAAAAATGGTAAAAGGAAAAATGGTAACGGAAATAATGCTAAGCAGATGTAATAACGAAACTTTTGGCATGTCTGAAACTTACTTAATGTTTAAATTAATCATAATGTGTGCTCCAACATCAATGAACTTTTGAATGAAAGAGAAGAAGAATTCCTGTTAATATTTACTGTTAAATTATTGCTTTTCTCAATTAAAAATACTTTAAAAGCGTATGTTTTCTATACAAGTTAAACCATAAATTAAAAATAATGTTTATTTTATAATTCAACATTTCAGAAGTTAAAACTTTACACTTATCTACCATAATAATTTTCTAAAAAATATTTATTTATTTTTTGAAAAAGGAAAGAAAAATAAATGAATAACTTAATTATTATTATTGTTGTTGTTTAATTTGTGTTAAAATATTATCTTATTTAGAAAAAATGACCAAAAATTGTTTTAAGCTATATTTTTCAATTTTATCTGTCCATAATTGTGCCACTGTATTGAAAGTGGTTTTTTAATATTTGAAACTTGTATAATAATATAATATGCATATTTATAAAATTGACTATTGTAGGAAAATATTTTAATACAAAGGATTGCATCAAGAATATTTTTATTCAATATCATTTATTATTCTCAATATGCTAAACAAATTAAGTCTTATAAAAATACTCTAAAAGAAAGCGAGGGGAAAAAAATAGATAAAAATAAAATCATTATTTAATTAAATGTCTTGGATGGGTTAAACAAAGCTCAAACTTTCAAAAGTCTGATACGCCTATAAAATATTAATGAGTTTGCCAGAGACGAGAAGTATTATAAATAATGACAGAAAATGAAAATTATTCAAGGGAAAGTATTTTTACATAGTCTTTTAATGACATTTCTTTGCTTTTCCATGATCATAGTGTAAAAAGGTTCCTTTCTCAGAGTTTACTACCTATTTCCTATTTATAAAAAACTTTTCAAAATAATGAAATAGTATAGTATTAGTTTTATATGTCTAGGATTGGGAGAGCATAGGTAAAACAAAAGGAGAGGGGGGAGGGACTTCAAATGATGTATTAGTGATTTTAAAGAAATTTTATATGATATATAATTATTAACTGACAGAAATCACAGTAGAATTATAATATACTTGAGAAGGGGAGGGGGGGAGTGCGCAAAGAAAAAGTGATTTTTTAATTTTTTCTTTTTAAATTTCAATCAAACTTTGTATAATTTTTACACAGTAATTTAGGAAGTATATTGTGATGACTAAATTTATATGGAATGGTCTTAGGGAAGGCCAGGTTTCAAATGGAAATATTTTTATTTTTACTTTTTCTAACTTTATTTTGAGATTTCTATCAAATAGTGTACGTACAATTAATACTTACCAATTCAGAAAGAAAAAGTGAACTATGGGCTAAATATATTTAGGGGATATATATAGGGCTGGAGTGACAGAAGGGGAAAGAATGATTTTTATTTTATATTAAATTTTACTGATTTTAACGATATAAGAAAAATCGCTGCAAAGTGAGGTTTAAGAGGTGAGGCTGACGAGGAAGTTGAAAAATATATTTTACACATTTTTTTTCCTCCTTAAATGAACCATTGTGTAAAAAGAAGGGGGGAAAGAAGGTTCTTAGATGTATAAGAACGAATTTGGGCTGGAAGGTGGAGAAAGGTGCTTTATATAATTTTTTGAATGATTTCAATATAGTTTTATATAATTATCATCAAGCTATGTGGAAAAATACTCGAAGTTTACATATAAAAGAGGATCTGAAGAAAGTGATATAAAAACAACCTCTTTCTCTCCCTCCACCTCCCTGGCAGCAGTTTTGCACTAAAAGCTGGTAGATGAGAAATGCAGGATTTGGTCTCAGTCACACTCATCGATCTAGCTATTAGAAGTTTTCCATGGTTTTCTCTGAACTTCGCGTAAATATGCTTAGAACACCTTAGAAAGACCCCCCTTGAAGGTCTTTCCCTCTATAGGTCCAGTGGGAGGAATTTAATAAAACTTTGTATGTTATTGGACATAGACGTAAATCAATACTGATTAGATTTTGAGATAAATTACACTAAAAGTGGCGCTACCATCTATTTTATTTTTTCTTAAATGTAGCTGTATAAGATAAAATTATGTATAAACTTACATACGTAATAAAATTTGTATCTAACTTTTCATTGTGAAAATTAAAAAATATATAAATATTTATGATATCAATATTCAAACAGAAAAAGTTTTTGCACGTGCACAGGCTTCATTCTCCTCCCCCCCACCCCCCACCCCACTGAGGGGAATCCCCAGAGTGTGTAAACTTTAAATATGGGTATTTTTCAAAAGAACTCACGAATACCCTTAAAACCGATGGTTCAATTATAGATTTATGATAATTAAATAAAAAAAAATTTCACAAAAAAAATATGTATATACATATATATATATATATATATATATATATATATATATTGTAGAAAATTGATTTTTTTCGACAATCAATGTTATACTTCTCTTGGAGGAAAATAGTCAGCATTCATCATATAAATTATTTTTATAAATAATATGTGGTGAGTGGAATTGCATAGGAAAAAATATAGAAGAAAGTTTTGTGGTGACCACCTCATGCTAGTTTTAATGGTGAAATTATGCTCACGTCATCTCAAAATGTGTAAATCCATTGGCAACCGGAAGTAAGAAATTTTTACGAATCCAATACTTTCTTCTATGAAAACAAAAAATAATTATTATTAGATTATTTTCTTTTATGGTAAATGTTAATGAATTTAATACTAATGAGAGTAATACATACAAAAGAAAGTTGATATTAACTGTTTTAAAATGTAATAATTTTCTAAGAGTTTGCTGACTGTATGGAATGTTTGCTAAAATCCCTTTCCCCTCCAATTAATAAAATATTAAGTTAAAACATTAAGTTATTAATGTTAAGTGAAAAAATATTTGGGGAGCAGGGAGGGGAGATACAAAACATTTCTCGTAAGAAAGTAGAAAGGATTGATTATTTTTTTTTATTTGAATGGGTGGAAAAGGTATGTAGATGCTGTGGTCAAAAGACCGAAAATTGATCTAACTAACATGGATTTTTCTCTACGAATATATGTACAAAAAGACATATACACAATAATGATATTTATTACTAGATTTATAGGAAGTTTCCGATGTTCAAGAATAACAATTTTTCCGTTACTATTTTTTCCGTTTCACTATTTTTCGTTACAATTTTTTCCGTTTACCTTTTTTTCCGGTACCATTTTTACCGTTACCATTTTTTCCGGGATCCGAATAATCCATGTTAATTTGTTTGTGTTGTTTATGTATGCAGTATAAAGTTATTAATATGTACTTTAAATAAATATCCTCTGTTAGACCATAATATTTCAGAATGCTTTTGTAGGTTCTTGCATACGAACCGTTTGCTCTATTTATGTCATTTTCACTAGAGAATAGACCATAGTGAACTTGAATAAACATATATCAGTTTCAAGATATTCAAAAAATTTTAACTGAAATTAAAACATGAACTGGCACATAGCCGAACCGAAACCCTAAGCATTATTCAACTTTGTAGGAAAATGTTAATAATACATAATTATAGATCACATTTCTAAATAGTGATGGAAAATGTTAATAATACATAATTAAAGATCACATTTCTAAATAGTGATTTTTTATTCAAAGTGCAAAATCTATTATTAGAGAAAAATTTCTTATCTCAAACAACAACAACAAAAAAAAAATCTAAAGTTAATATTTTAGGAAAAATAAACATAAGTTTTCGCGTCCCATTATATTTTGCGGCCCGGTGCGACAGACCCTTTCGCACCTGCCTAAGCACGGCCCTGGACTTCAGTACTGTGATTATATTTCATTTCATATTCAATAGAAAAGCTTTAAGTTTATATATTAAACACATGAGTACAGGGGTCCATCCAGGGAAAAATTGGGTCCCTTTTACAGTCCCGTTACAAAAGTACACAACATAAAAAGGGATAATTCTCAAAATTCAATTTTATAAAATGGGCCCCTTCACAAGATTTTGTTTAATAAAAATTGTCTTTTTGTAAAAACTTTCCATGTTTTCAATATTATCTTTCATTAATTGGTTCAATGAAACTCTATTAACTTGATATAACACTTTATAGAATGGCTGATTGTTAAAATGGAAGGTTTTACACGATATAATATATATATATATATATATTACACAAAAATGTTTTATTTTTCACAAAGATAAATAAAAATTTCACAAAAATATTTTACTTTTGACATTAAATATTTGTGTGTGTGCACGTAATAATGCATGAATATTTGTTCTTTTAAATGTAAGCTTATGGGTTTATTTTATTTTATTTTTTGTCGTAATCTAACAACATTAAACGAAAATTTTTTGTTCAATATGTTATTAATGACATTATAAGGAATAATACATAAATAATAATAATAATAATAAAGACGTGGTTTTACTTCAAAATGTACTAAAAACTCAAACGGATGCAGATAATGCAAATAAAGGCCAAATTTCAGCTCACAGATAATAGTGATTTAAAATTGGAAAAGGAATTTTGAGCTGTAGTTGAAGGCCCAAGCCCTCTCCTACTAAGTCTGTTACTTTTTAAGCATATATTGTCATCGGGTGTATAATTTCAGTTTAATCGGACGACAGGAAGTGGTCTAAAATTCGAAAAAAAAAAAAATATTATCTGAAGTTTGGGGACAAGGGCCCTAGAGTCCACCGCTAATCCGTTACTACATGGTCATGTATTGTCATATATACGCATATGCAAAATTTCTGCTGAATTGAACAACAGGATGTGGGTTAAAATTCGAAATAAATTTTGAACTGGATTAGTGGGCCCAGAACCTCTAGACCCCTACCACTAAATCCATCACTGTCATCTAAGTTACACATATATGCAAAATTTAAGCTCAAACGGATGATAGAAAGTCAGTTAAAATTCGAAACAAGTTCTGAACATGAATTGAGCATGTATTGCTGTCGGAGTTACACATTAATGCAAAATTATAGCTCAATCGAATAATAGGAAGTGGGTGAAAATTATATTCTTGGATTTAACCCTCACAAATAAATAGGTAAATAAACAACATACCAAGTTAAATAAATCTATATAAAAATCTAGACAATTTTTTTAAAATATAAAATAGGAATAGCATTTTAAAATTAGCTGCAAAAATTCAACATTTTAATTTATTTTATTTTATTTATTTTTATTTGAGGATCAAGTCTCCATAAAGTTGCATTTCAGTAATATACCCCTTTCTTACTTCCCATGTTAACCTATGAGATTTTGGTTGCTCCATTTTGTAAGGGAATAAAGGTATTTTTGTAATCCAAAAATAAAATTTTTCAAACTCTTTTTTTTTTTTTATCTCAGTGAGCAATTAAAAATTTATAATAATTTTAAATATATATTTAAAGATTTATTTATTTAAAGATTAAAAATTAAAACCCGAGTTATTTAATGAAGTAAAACATTTATTTATTTTAATTGCTCATTAAGCTAAAAAATGACGTCTTCAAACAGTATAATTCAAGAAACAGAATTCAAAAATCTTCATTCTTGAATGAGCTATCCATCCTTACAAAATGAAGCAGCAAAAATCCCACATGGTAGCAGGGGAAGGAAGAATGGGTGAATCTAACTGAAAAGTTATAAATTTTGTATCGTTGAAAATGCGCTTATTTTTTTTAACATTTTTTTAACATTTTTATAACAAAGTAAAGTACACATATTCTTGATAAATCTTTCACAAACCAAGGATGAACTATTTTTCTTTATCTGAATTTCCAATATATAAGACAGAAATTTCATACAATTTTTTTTTTCTGTCTTTAACGGCTTTTAATTAGATAAGCCAACTACATAATATGCACTTTGATTACCTATTCTTCCAAAACGGGGAATACATGCATTTGTATTTACTTACTTATTTATTTATTTTAATGAATGTTAAATTTTACTTTTAAACACACAAAAAAGTACATTGATTTGATAAGAATCAACATCGATCAAATGTAAACAATGAATTTTAGAAGAAGAGGCCAAATTAGTTACAACAGGAGTAACATGTTTTCAGGTAACAAAACGAATCTGGCCTTTGGCATACCTCTGAAGTAAAATATAAGCACATTATTCTATAAAATCCAAGTTTGATTCCTGGCTTAATCATTTTTCGCTCTTGTTCGAATTAATTTAATTTTTCCTTATATCTTTTAATATATGTTGTTTAACCTGTACATAGATTAAAACCACAGTAATTTACACATTAGTAATGACAAATAAATTTTACATTTTTTCATATGTAAGATGATACAACCCAATTGTTAAAAAGGACAAACTTCTCATGATTCATACACATTCTGGTGTTTAAAAAAAAAAAAAAAAAAAAAAAAAAAGGAAAGCAAGAAATAGAAAAAAGGAAAGAAATGAATCAAATGTAAAAAATTTAAAAAGTTTTCTACAAAAAAGTATCATTAAAAGTCTGTTTTATCTAAAAATGTAACTTTTAGATAAAATATGTCATTTTTAAATGAAAAGTATTTACTAACTTTAATAAAAGATGTCAATAAAGGCAGCTTTCTTTATCATCTTTTAATCATTTCAGTAATCATATTTTTCAATCATCTAATTAATTCTTTGTGCATTTCTTTTTTTTTTAGGAAAATGGATGACGAAATGAAACATCGTCCTCATGATACCGATAATATAGCTGTTAATCTCAGTGACAGAACAATAATTCCATTTAATCCATACTTATCAGAAAAATATCCATGTAAACAGAAAATATGTATAAAGTATGAAACTTTTCCTCAAAGAATAAAGAAAATATCATTCTGTTCAAATCCAAATTGCTTTTTTCATAAAATACCAGAAGTGAATAAACCAGAGGTACCGTACCCCCACCTCCACGATATCGATGGAAGAATAAAAACGCATACTGCCCAACAAAATTTCTCACACAAGTTTTTTGCCAACAGAAAAGCGAAAAGACCCTTGTTTACGTCACAGAAAAATCCCACTGTGCACAAACATTTTACGGAACATTTATATACAAATGACATTAAAAGTGTTCTTGGGAATAATTTTCATGAGCAACAGGATAGTATGGGAGAATGCCGAATAACATTTTCGAATCAAACGTATTTCCTTGACAACAAAGTCCAGAAGTCGAAGTGCAACTCTTGTTTGAAAACGTTTGTTACAACACGAAATTTAGATAACGATGCCTCATTCTCAAATGATGAACGCTATGCAACTAGACGTATTTATCACAATCTATATGAAAATTGGGTACCAGATATTCTTAAGTATGGCACTGAAGACGAGGCTTCCACGCACGTTTATGATTATATTTACGAAAATGATAAGACGGGTATACCTGCATCCCAGAATAATATCAATGATTCAGAAAGTAGTATTTCACAGCAAGGAATATATGAATCAGCATCGGATGCGACTTTTTATAGTGCAGTATCGCAAAATAATGCCGACAGCCAAGTTACGATGCAGTCACACATTGATGATCAAACAAATAATTTCGATGATGTCGAATATGATGCATCTCACATATACAACGATTTAGATAGAGATTTCATTTTTTCAGATCAAAATGTCATTTCCTCTAGTCCTGTTCATAATATTTCATTGAATTATAAGAAAAACATTTGTTCATTCGCTGATGAAACTTTCATTTCACATCCAAGAGAAAACAGAAATGACCATTATAGAGGTTCCATGATCTGTAAAGGCAATATTGATCGTTTTCGTGGTTCTCAAGATAATGCAGAAAGCTCATCGGTAAAACCTCCAAATAATGAAGGTAAACATATAAATGTTTATAGGGAAAACATTCCCGTACATTACACAATTCCGATTGTTTCTGGTTTACAGAGGGATGAGAGTTTCACATCTTCTTCTTCATGTAGCACTTGTGCACAACAAGGCTCGCCCGCCAATTCAGAATTCCAAATTTTCCAATGCAAGAGAGGTGTTTTTTCATGCGAAAATATTCATCCAGAAGAATCAAGTTATTATAAAAAACGAGAAAGCATCAACCAGAATCTCAGTAGGATTTCAAACAGAGGCAGTAAAATAAAAACAAATTCAGTGATTGATCAAATAGAATTAAATGAAATGGTTGACCATTTAGATGTTTACACATGCTCAGAACATGAAGACAGCACCATTTTAAACAGCGCCTCAAGTACATGCAATATAGTGGACTCTTTGCTGAATGACCAAGCTCAATGTAATGGAATAATCAATGGCGGATTTTCCTTCGATATTATCAACCTTTCTCAAAAAGAAAATATTTTGACACCAAGTATTCGACCTTTGGACAGATTTAATATGCACTCACCTGAACTAAATCACTCATCGGAACAGATCTTAAGGTAAGTTTAAAACTACAACTAGTGTTATTGTATTTAATTTTTAATGTCTTTTCTTTGCATAAGATTCATTAATGAACAGTAAATTTGCTGAGAAGAATTTTTTACTTAGTATAATTATGGAAAATAGAATTTATAAACTGATATATTAATTTATACACGTATGTGTGTGTGTGTTATTTGAAAAGTATAAATTTGGAAATTTTTACTTTTTACATTAAATCACTAGTCGTTATATTTGCTTCTAATTAATGTTAAAACTGATGAATTAGAAAATTCCATTTTTCAAGAAAGGTTTAGAAATCAAAGACCTTAAAAGAAAAAAAAAAAAAAAAAAAAAAAAACCGCCGAAATATTTGCATTAAAATGGTTGCATTTATGCTTATGTGTGTTTCTTTCTTTCTTTTTTTTCTTTTTTTTTTCTTCTTTTAATGAAGTGCTGGTCTTAATTATCTCGACCCGAAACAACTGTTGTGTGTAATGGAAATATATGGTGCTCACTTACAAAATTTACATTGATCATAGCAGGCAGGGCTGGTTTTTTGACATACCAAGCGTATGTAATACTGGTTTAAACCGTCAAAAACCCTTCAGAAACCTCTACCGTCAAAAATCTATATCGACAAAATACAAAATCTATAGATAAGCTAGAATCTGATTAGAAATTAGTAATATTTTCTATATATAAGTTTAGATCTAAATATTACGCTGTTTGTAAATTAACAGGTCTTAAAAAAATTTTAGATGATAATAAAAAATTAGGTAAATATACTGGTTTCAAACCTAAGATGTTATAATAATATGTTTAAACAATATGTTTATACAAAGCATGCATAGGCATATTTTATATGTTTATGTTTATTTATATTAATATTTATGAAATTCTAAAATTCCAAAGTTAAATATGAATTTTAACATAATATATAAACTTATAAGCCAAGTGTTAAAAACACAGGAACACTGAATTTAAAATAATAACAATAATAATAGAACATAATATATACAGTAAGTTAATATGAATATGAAAATAATTATATTTATAATCCATATTTATTACATTTATTATTTATCAATAGTTTTTTATCTTTTTAATGTTATTCATCGTGTAAATATTTGCGCCTGTTTATAACTTGAACTAATAAATTTATAAGAAATATGTACAATTAAGTATTAAATAATTGATACATGGTCCAGACAGTATTTATATTTTTCTTGTCTCACAGTAACTGAGAATTTAAGAAGCAATTCAAGCTTGTTTAACATTCAGAATTATTGCTTTTCCTAACTCGCAATCTCAGCAGCCATAAAAAAAAAAAAATTAAAAAAGTGTTACATTTTTCTATTAAATATTTAAATACAAAATATTGAGCTAAATATTTTTATTTCGTTGGTTAAATGCATTATACTAAATAAAAAATTTAATGTACATGAAAAATAATACTTTAATGAATTTTTAGAAGTCTAAAGTTTTGTTTTTATATTAATCAAAATATCAAAATGGTATATAATGTTTCTCCAAAAACTTTAATTTGTTTACTTTCGAAAACTTACTTATAAATAATATCTTATTAAAAACATCTAAATTTTTAAAGTGTCACATAATTAAGTTTAACATGTAGTATATTGCACATAGTTATAAATAAATTTCGTAGTAATATATGAAAGTATCACACCATATTTTGAATGAACATAACAATTCATAATGAAATTTTTAAAGCCTAAAGTTTTATTTTTTATATTAATCAATATGTTATAATAATATGTTTTACTTTTCAAAATATCTTTTAAAACTATATTTTGTTAAACTAAATTTTTATATAACTATTAAATTATAAATTAAGATTTTTGACATTTTTGACAAGGAGGTTTTTGACATGACAGTTTAAACTATGGTTTAAACCATCAAAACTGTCATATGTTAAAAACCTTCCAACCCTGATAACAGGATCTGATTAACTAATTTAAGCGAGAGGAAGCATAAACCCAGTTTTGGCATCCTCGCTGATTGCTGGTCAGCTTGAAAATTTTGCTTGTCATTAAATTGTAAACTTAATTTGAATTATGAATATTATTTGATAAGTGCTTTAAATTGCTTCAGATTAAAAGGAATTGACAATTTGGAAAAGATATCCTATATATATATATATATATAAACGTTTGTTAGACTGAAAGTAAGCATTCAAATAAAAGTAATTTGGAGATCTTGTTTTATTAGGGATGGAGTTAATAGTGTTTCATTCAACTATGTATAAACAATCATTATATATGGTACTAAAAACAAACAAATATTTTTAAGAAGAATGATTTTTTAAAAATGAAATTTTGAGAAAGGGGCTATTTTTAGAAATTAAATTTAGTGAAAAGTCAGCAAAAAGGGTCCTAACTTTTACTTGGATCAGTCAATCTTAATTTCTGTTCATTCTTTGCTCGTATTTGCTCTTTCGTATTTTGCATATCCTCAAAATCTATTTTTATTATATTATTTTCTAAAAATGTTTTTAATTTATAGAAAAATAAAAGCTATCAAATTCGCTTTAGTAGATGAATGAAAATACAATATTGATATTTTGAGGGAGTACATCATTATTCAATGCTAGCTCATATTGAAATTTTTCATATTTTGCTGCGGTAAAATCAATTAAAAGTATTAATGTTATTATTATCTTAAATTGTTTCCCGAAAATTTCTTACGTTTACAAAAAATAAATAAATAAATAATAATAATAATACTTTTTAAAAAATGCATCGTTAAGTTTCTTTTTTTTTTTTTTTTTTTTTCTTTGGTGTGGGGGGGGGGGATGAACAGAGATATATTTAATGCTTCTAGGGAATATCTGATCGTTGATGACTCATATTCATTTTTTTTTTTTTTTATGTCTTGCATATTCCCGACATAATTCAAAACATCATTTTACATTCTATTTTTTTTTTTTTTTTTATACATTTATAACAAACTAAAAAACAGTATTAAACTTCTTTTTAAAAAATGAACCGTAATATATCAAATTTTAACTTCTTGGGGAGGGTTGAAAGAAATTTCATTATTCTATTTGAAATAAAACAAAAATAATTTTCAGTTTTATAAAATTGAATATCAATCCTCGATTTTTGTTTCTCATAAATTTAAACTGATTCTCTAGTAACATAAATAATATATGTTTATTATTATTATTATTATTTAATAAGGTTTGTTGCTATTTGTCTTACAGCGTCAGTCCCATTCAAGATGGTGGTGTTCACAACGGGATTCAGTTGTGTTGCCAGAAAACCCTAACAACTTTGAAGTGGATCCTACGAATAGCCTATTTTTCTTGTATGCTGCTAATCATCTTCTTACTGATATATTTCTGTACCAAATTATTTCAACGGACAACGGATTTCAGCGTCTTTTTAAAACGCCTAGTTATGTAATGTTTTAATGTAATATAATCTGTTTACGTACTTTCTACTAAATGGACGCCAATAAAATAATAATAATAATTATTATTTATTTATTTTTCTTTTCATTTTTCACACAAATAAGCGTGTATTAAATAATTAAAGATTTACTCATCAATCATCTCAGCTACTGAATAAAACGGATATTGTAAACTGTATATTCTCTGGGAAAAAAAAATTTAGTTATATGTTATCCTATTTATTGAAATTTTATTTTTTCCGACTGAGTGAAAATAATGCCTGGCCCGGGACTCGAACCCCGGATCTTTGACTTACAAGGTCAAGGCTCTACCAATTGAGCTATCCAGGCCGACATCCCAGTCAGCATTACTCACTCAGACAACCTTATAGGCAGAAACAATCTGGTCTATCATTTAGATAGCTCAACAGAAAAATAAGCCGCAGGAAATGGAAAACACCATTAAACAATGGGAGAAAGAAATACAATTTTTAATAAAATCACACAATTAACTGTGGACAGCTTGTAAGTCAAAGATCCGGGGTTCGAGTCCCGGTCCAGGCATTATTTTCACTCAGTCGGAAAAAATAAAATTTCAATAAATATGATTTTCTCCCACAGTTAATTGTGTGATTTTATTAAAAATTATATGTTATCCTGTCGGCCATTTTCGTCAAATTAAAAATCGTGGCCAAATGCTGTGATGTATAGCTAATAATAATAATAATAATATAAAGCTTATTTTTATTTATTTATTTTTAATAAAATAATGCAATTTAATTAATGAAATACAAATTTAATGTAGTTATTTTAATATTAAAATTTTGCGTTTAATCGTTTATTTAAAATACAATAATTATCATTATAATATTATATACATTTTATTTTATTTTATTTTATTTATTTATTTATTTATTTTTATTATTAATATTATTATTAAATAGTGAAATTGAAGTAATGACATGTTTTTAAAATTTAGTTATTGATGTAAATAAAATTAGGCGAAAACTTCCCTTGCTTGTCAACAGGATAATATTTAAGCAGGGTAAGATGAGGTAAATCGGCGGAAAATTTAGTTTTTGTTTACTCATGCTCATATTCTCAACATATTTCCCATTGTAAAAATTGCTACAGAAGTGCAGTTCATTAATGTATCACACTGAGATGTTTTTATAAATTTAAAAAAGTAGTTTTACCCCAATAAAAATTTAAAATAAAAATAACCTTCAAATTACCCCCACACTGGGTGATTTGGAGGTATGTCTAGCATAAACCCTATTCGGATTGATGCTAAAAATATGGGGTGAAGTAGTGCTGTCAAATAACAATTAAAACCTTTGTAGAAAACGTACTTTCATTTGGGAAAGAAAAAAAAAAATTAAAGCTTCAAAAAATACGGTTAAAAATAAAAATTGGCAATTCTGACTATTTTCGTTTTGAGCAAGTCATCTCATCAGAGACATAAAATAAATAGTTGGTATATTGCTATAAGTTACTAACTATTGGGTTGTTCGGAAAGTAATTTCGTTTTTTCCTTCGAAAATGAAAGACGATTTTCTTATATTGTATAAATATTTTAATGAATTATATAGTCTCCACTTTGATCGGTTTCTTAGCGATCTCACGAGTTGTTATTTGGCAGTTTTTCATAAATCAATACTTTATTTTGTCTTCATTAGTACAAACTGGTTTTCTAGAACGTTATGCATCTTCAACTCAAAATTGCCAGAACAAAATTTGGTAAACCAGTTTTGACAATAGCGTTCTTTAAATAAATTTTCTGTGCACACATCGTATACTTTTTTTCCTTGTTTGAATAGTATTTTCGCATTTTTGATAGCAAAAACAAAATATGCCGAAAATGTCGCTTCTGATTTTCTTTATTTGATAGGGCACCAATCAAAAACTATTGAGCAAAATAAAACGACCTTTTTCACAAGCAAGCCTTGCTATATCAGCTGTCACAATATGTAATGACAGTGCAACTTAAATGTGAAGAAGGTGTGAAAAAAATACAATTAAATCCTCTGCTGAAAAAAACGAAATGACTTTCCGAACAACCCAATAGTAGAATTGGTATAAGAGAAACAAACTCTTTATTATTATTATTAGAAACGTATAAAATTTGACAAAAATCGATGTTTTTGGACGTGAACAAGCTAAGAAAATTTCTTTAAAATTAGGAAACGTACGAGAAAAGCATAACTTAAAAATTCAATGGTAGGCCACGCTTCAAACCTATGCAAGCTCTAAAACAAACGTCGAATCTTTTCACATTTGTTATACAATAATGACTTTACTTTAGTCCGCTTAAACAAGACCAGGGCTCGCATTCCCCCTAATATTCCTAAAATTCCTAAATATTTTAATCATTCCTAAAATTCTCCTACATTTCTTCCATGAATCCTAAAAAAAATGCATCCAAGGCTAATCCAAGGGTCGAGAGTATTATTCATTTCGGTCCAGTTCATATCAAATGTTCATGTATTGTGTTTACCGCTTGCGCATGCATGTGTAGATTATTTTATTATTGTATTAATTCTTAGCGTTGTTGCATTGAATGATTTTAAACTAAATCTCAGCATATCGTTTCATTTTATTTGCATGGTTATTTGCATGGTTAAAGCAGTGTTAGAAATAAGAATTTTGAAACTAGGTGTCAAAATGACGCCTGGATTAAATTTTTTGGGCGTTAAAATGAAAAATCTAGGTGTCATCTATAATTAAATATGTATATATATATATAAAAAAAAAAAAAAAAAAAAATGATAATAATAAAGTACCAACTTTTAAATAATATATCCAAGATTATATAAAAAAGATTTATGTAATGAATGTAATTACATTGACAATATTAAACATACATATTTAAAATCGCAAATTCGTTCTTCGCCCAGAAGATAAATCATTCCACCACAGTTTAATAGCATTTTCTATTCAGAAATCTTCCAATTTAGGGCTGTTTAATTTAATCATTAACAAATTGTCAACTACTTTCATAGAGATATGATTTCTTAAATCAGTTTTTATTAGGTTCAATTGACTGAAATAGACTTGTTTACAGTCTGATCGGATTGGGAAAATTATTAGGTATGATGATAAAAAAAAAAAAAAAAAAAAAAAAAAAGTACAGGCGTCAAAACGAAAAAACTGGGCGCAAAATGTGACTAACGACTGCTTATTTCTAACCCTGAGTTAAAGGTAAAACGAAATTTCAAGACTTGTGGTTGGAAAAAGAATTTGACGGTGTTTTGCTGAGAGAATGGCTTGAAGCTATAAATGGCGACATTTATTCCACTAAATGTGTTTTATGTTCTGAAAAGTTTTCCATATCTGTTACCAGCTTAGTAACAGAACTTATGCAACATTGTCGACGAATTTTTTTTTTTTTTTTTTTTTTTTTTTTTTATAGAATTGAGTCAGTGGTACACAGAAACTAATGTCTTACATTAATAATTCGGAATTCATAGTAATCTTATACCTTTTTAATTAATTATACATGTGTGGAAATTAGAGAAAAATTTAATCATCTTGCAGAGAAGGTTTAACCGTTTCGGGACGGGTGTATCATATGAAATGGCTGCAAATGTTCCTTCCCACTCGGGTGTTTAACATATGACACATCCTTTAAATTATTTCTGTGGGCGGGCGTATCATACCAAACGTTCTATTTAAATATGATATGCTCGTCCAGAGAAATAATTTAAAGGCTGTATCATATATAACATGCTCATCCCAAAAGAGTTATACATACAAGACATGTCACAGAAAGCATAAAATTTTTAAACCACTAGAGATATCAAGTAAAGGGTTTCATCAAACAAGTACTAAAAATGCAGAAAGCATGATTTTCATAAAATAAAATTTACTTTATAAAAGGGCCGTCTGTTTTATAGATTATTTAAATTTTGATGGAGTAAGGGCTCTTAATTTTATTTGGCTCAACCTGAATATACAAAACAACACAACATTTCCAATTTTAACACTTCAATTATTACCCATTATGCATTTAGAAGTTTTACAATAGCATCGGTTTTCCCCTAAAATTTTCCTAAAATTTTGAAAAAAATTCCTAAAATTCCTCCCTAAAATTTTGAGAAACCCTAATACTAGGCCTGCAAGACCGATGTGCCTAGAACTGACTTGATAAGTGTCCAAATTAAGCTAAGGGATCAAAGGAAATGCCTTAAGATTATTTTTTTTTTTTTAAATAACATTTTGAAATAATTCTAAGTAAAAATAAATTGAAAATAAAATGTTTCACCAATTTCCCTACATGGGGTAATTTGGAGGTAAAACTTTCCGCCCAATGTACCCTTTAACATAAAAAAAAATAATAATAATTCAATATAGATAGCTTAGTATACTTTTTTTTTTTTTTTTCCTTTTGATAACATATTTCGCCATTTTTTTTTTTTTTTTTTTTTTTTTTTCAAAATCTGTGTAGTTTAGAACATGTATTGTTTTATTAAAATGAATAGAATTTAAGTTTCACTATAATAAACAAAGGATACAAACTTTTCATTTTTTCTATTTTTGTATGTAATAGGTATTTAAACATAAGCATTTTTTTTTTTTTTTTTTATTATTATTATTAAGAAATGTATAAGCAACATTTTGGCATTATTAAAATTTATTTAACAAGTTATAAAAAAGTTACTATATATATATTTATTTTTTAATTTTGTCTCCGATTTACCCCCATCCTACCCTACCACACACACACACATATATAGTATATATATATAAGATTGCTATTTTAATATTTCAGGTTTTTCGGTTTTTTATTTTATTAGCGCGGTTCGTTTAATGGAAAAGTTCATAAAGAGTTGTTTGAATAAGAAGAGAGAGAAACAATTTTTCCAAATGATCGAAAAGCGAGTGAAGATATGCGTATGTTATTCTCTTTGTAAAAATGTGTAAAAAAAAAAAAGAATATGTTATTCTATTATGTAATTTATTTTATTATCAGCTCTTTTGAAGTTTCCTTTTAAGTTATTTAACCAAAAAGGAAAAGAAAATTATTTCATTTAGAGCAATAGATTTATAACATATATAACTGACAAGGAAACTTTCAAAAGGTGTCGTCTTCAAAAAATATTGAAAAAAATATATGTGATTCTACTCTTCCTAAAACACCAGAAAGTGAAAAAAATATCGGCTGAAATGAATTACAGCGACCACAAAAATTATCAAAATTAAGCATTTTTGGCGATTTAGCGCTGTTAGGCAATAAGTTCACTTCCACCGAGATTGCCGTGTACGAACAGAACCGTGTTTTGCTTCTCCGCCAAGTACTCAAAATCGATCGCCTAACAGTGTGAAATCGCCAAATATGCTTCTTAATTTTGATAATTTTTTGTGGTCGCTGTAATTCATTTCAGCCGATAATTTTCTCATTTTCTGGTGTTTTATGAAGAATAGAATAACGTATATTTGTTTCACTATTTTTTGAAGACGACACCTTTTGAATGTTTCCTTGTTAATCACATTCTTTTCATTTCCTAAACTTTTGTTTACTCAAGGGTCATTGCGTTCCTACATTTTTACCTGGATTTTATTAAACTGTCACCATTATTTCCGGCAAGGAATTTTTTAATAATATTATTACATTAAAACGTTCAAGAAAAATTTATTTTTATAAATACTGGTGACAAAATAATAAAACGCACGTAAAAATATAGGAAATATGCGATGTCTGTATTCTCATATTATGTAAACAAATCCATTACATATTTCTTCCCCTTTTAAAACCATGATAATATCAAATGAACAAAATACTCGATATTTCTTATGCCACTTTTACATGTCATGGCGGCTTTAATGTTATTTTTTAGCACATATCGCCTGTATTTTAACGTGCATTTTCAGTAAACGCATGTAATATGCCAATATTATAACTAAATCTTAAAAACTTGGATAATGTCCAAAGAACAAAACTTTAGATAAACCCGATAAAATGCAAGAACTCGCAACAATTGTTTCGGGTCGAAAGAAAACATGACCTTTCGTCGGGCGAACAAAGTAGGCACGAGTGCCACAAAGAAAGCGGCAACGCACAAAACCAGCTTAAGGAAAGAGCAGTAACAAATTAAGTCAAATGTAAATATAAATACTGGCGTGGCCAGAATTTAAAGGGGAAAAAAGAAAATAAATAGATAAATTAAATTGTAAATTAAAATAAAATCTTAAATTTCAAAACTAAACGAAAAACTAAGTTATGTGAGTAATTTCCAAGCATCAGACAAGAACGGAGTGAAAGAATATCGTTAACAAGATTTTTAGAATTTTTAAATATGTAAATAACTCATTTTTCGTTTAGATTTGATTTTTTTTTTTTTTTTTTTTTTTTTTTTTTTAAGATTTTATCTCAATTTATAATTTTATTTATCTATATATTTTCTTCTTCCCCTTTTATAATTCTGGTCACACCAGTATTTATATTTACATTCGACTTTATTTGTTTTTGCTCTTCACTTTCATTGGTTCTGTGCGTTGCCGCTTTGTTAACAGCACTCGGGCTTACTTTGTTTGCCTGACGAAGGGTCGTGTTTTCTTTCTACTCGAAACAATTGTTGCGAGTTCTTGCATTTTATGGTGTTTATCCAAATTTTTGTACTCATTACTTTTAAACGCCAGTTCCGTGGTGCTTTTTTATAGTGTTACTTTCTTTTACAGGGAAGCATGAATGAAGTTTTGCGTATCATGTCCTATAGGACCTATAAGTCTAAAGTGTTTTAAATTACTTAAAAGAGAATAAAACTGATTTTGAAACTACTTTATTGTTTAAGAATTTGGCCATTACTGGGAATTGCGTGCTTATCAGTTATAGCCGTTTTAAAGAGACATGAAAAAATTCAACAAATTGCGTTCCATTACATTCACACACGAACTTTGGTAAAAAATACTCAGGTACCTTATTTTACCTTTCCCTTTTGGGTATATTTTTATCAGACGCATTTTTTTATTTCTTCTTGGCACTCATTCACGGCATCTGCGATAAACTGGCAAATTCTGTTCAAAATATCTTACTATATTCGGGAAGTTTATGGAGTTCGACACCCTCCGAAATTTTGCAGATTTGTCGATTTTTTTTTATTATTATTATTATTATTATTAATCTTTATTTTTAACACTTAGTATTATAGATTAAAATTTGAACCCCCCTCCGACATTTTTCTCCACCTACGGTCTAATTTTAAATAAATAATTTAAAATGTAAGAATAACATTTAGAATAATAATTAATAATAAAAATAATATTTGGAATTGGTTGTTAATTACACGAGCGAAAAGCATCTCAAATGTTTTGTTCCTCAGATTTTTACTGCCATTGGATCTCGTTATATGCAATAATCGCTAAATGTGCCAAATGACGTCACAGTCTTCTAATGAAAGAGTTCTAACTTTCGGTTATTGACAAATTTTTCTCTGATTGAATATTTTTAAACGTCTGTAACTACTAAATGTTCAGAAAGCCGAATGAAGTGAATTCAGACTTTTATTTATGAAATTACAAGAACAGAAAATGGCGTAAGTCCATCAGTGAATTTAAGTAGAGGTGAAAAGATGAAATAGAGTATAAATTCTATTTCAGAAATTTAATTCATCAACCTGGAAATTAATTTCTGATAGAATGGAGTAGAAGGCTGATTTTTACCAACTATGTGAAAAATACCACAGCCGGGAATCGAACCCCGGCCTTCCGCTTACCGCGCGGATGCTCTAACCACTGAGCTACCCTGGCTGATAACCAGCTCGGCACTGGTATTTTTCACATAGGTGGTAAAAATTAGCCTTCTACTCCATTCTATCAGAAAAGAGTATAAATTCCTTCGATTGTGAATATCAGATATTCACACATCTTATAAATACGTACTCATAAACATGTGTTAACTAAGTATTATTTTTCATCATGAATTGAGACGATTTCCAACTCGGAAAAGTATAACACTAAATGACAAAGGAAAGTCCCCCGAGTGGGGATTCAATGCCCTTCACAATATATACAAAAACTTTTCCTAGTTAACTATTACTATTATAAATAATTCTTTTTAATTTTATAATGATTCATTGAAAATAACTTTCTTTGTGAATAGCAATAAAAAATTTCGTCCTATTGTGATTTTTACCAAAAGTTGATAGATGCGAATTTGTATGAAATTCTGAGCGTTATTTCTTGAGCTAGAGTTTCCATAAAATTTCGTCACACACATAGAGAGACCAGATATTATCCAAAATTGATCAAATCGCGTTGTAGACATCTCAAAACGTGTAAATCCCTCGAAAACACGAAGTCGAAATTTTTTACGAAACTAATGCTTTCTTTTATTGAATGTAGAAGACAGTAAAGATGAAGTTACATCAAAATGGCAATTTGTTCTATACGCGTAAAACCCGTGATTTTTTATTTTGACAGAAAAGGTCGAAACTATTTTCTCTTGATGATCTGCAAAATTATATCAGCACTTTAATTGCAGATTGACGTAATAGGTTTCTACCGCTGAAAACTTTTATCATATTTTGTTTATTCAGATTTTAACACCATAGGTAAACTTTCTTAATCTCAAGCGGAAATGTTAGTAACCGTTTAAGGAGTTTTATCCTTATCACAAGGAGAAAAGATTTTGGAATTCCACGTAAAAATAAAGGAGAAATACTACTAATTCTAAGTTAATCAAATTTCAGAATTTCAACAAAATTACTTATTCAGTTTACAAGCACAAAAAATCTCTAAACGCCTCTAATCGTAAAATATTTGTTAATAATTTAATAATTTTAAAGTTTCTATTAAAGTTTCAAAATATCACGAATGGTATAAAAACTGTTCTTTATCACTTTATAATTTTCGATTGAAAAAAAATTTAGAATTTGTAGGTATGTATAAAGCTCTTTTCCATTTTTCTTTCATTTAAGTGAAATTTTTTCTGAAATTTTGGTGTTTGAGAGATCTAGAAAGTGTACTTAACGTAGGATTCCACAATCTTTCTCGCAACAATAAATCCCCTTAAACGTTCACTAAAAAAATTTGTTATTTTTGGAGGTCTTTTTTTTTTTCCTTGAGTAGAGGGGGGGGGGGGGGATTTACGTTTATGAACGCATCTTACACTTATTGGTCCTCATAATGAATCTCATTTTTCCCGTTTTTCGTATAGTTATTTTTTAATTTATATAACTCTTGTACAAGGAAATGTGAAGCAGTTTATAAATATTATGCCCTGGCTGATTATCTGAAATTCATTAATTATTCAAAAGCAAGTAAAAACTAATATGTTGTGCCCACCACGAAACTTTCTTCTTTATTTTCCTATACAAATTCACACAGTACAAATTATTTATTAAAATTATTTTTTCATGATGAATGCAGACGATTTTCAACACAGAGAAGTATAACACTAAATGTTCAGAAAAGATCCATTTAATTCTATTTAGATAATACCTCAAAAAAACGGTTTTTTTTTTTACAATGAAAAAACTCAGTAACTTTGTTTTGAATTATCACAGATTTATGTTCAACTATTCGTTTTAAAGAGTATTGACGAGTTCTTTCGAAAGATACTCATATTGAACATTTCACATTACTCATATTGAACTTTTTTTTTTTCGAAAAGGTTAGAAATTTGAGATAAAGTATATTGTATATTAAGTCCTGTAAAATATACAATATACAGATGAAAACGTATATTATATACAATATACGAGTACTTTCTAAAATGTTGCAAAATATATAATGTATAAATGCACATTGAATATACTATATTATATACAAGTATATACTATGCTGCCAGAATTTACCATTTTTACCGAGCACCATACTGGATTTAGGTAAAAATGGTAACGGAAATAACGACACCGAAAAAAATAGCAACGGAAATAATTGCAACGCTAAAAGTTACAATAATCATTATTAATGAGTAGAGTTGCCATTTTTACCGAGCCCCATACTGCCCACCTCTGAGATACTCATATTGAGCATTTCACCCCAACCAATTCTCCTACACACACGAGATTTTTTTTTTTTTTTTTTTTACAGTTTACAGTTACTAATTTTACAATCATTTGTTAAAAATAATTCTTATTATGTGCATTTATACGAAATTTTGTTTTATACTGTTATGTTAAAAATCCAAAAAAATCAATCAATAAATAAATAATGATAATAAAGAGATGACAGCGACACTTGTATTACATATATACAGAAAGTAATAAACTGCTATACATATTTAGATTAGAATTTCGCTAAAATCTAAAATATATTTCGCTAATGTATATTGTTTGCTTATCATTTGTAGTTCCTTTACAGGAACGTGCAAAAGAACTCTATGCATTATTATCCAATGTACAAACATAGAAACTTGGATAAATCTTATATTTTTCACTTTCATTTATTCACTGAGTTATTCACAGAAACAAATTTATTTAAATGCCTGCTTGTTACATTACTAAATGCTCCAAAAGTCATGTAAAGTCACTGCAATTTTTTATTTTCTATCTTTAGGTTTTCTTCCTTTTTTGGGGGGTTAGGAAGTGGGGGGATTTGCCTGAACGAAATTCTTGAACTTATTGGTTCTTATAATGAATCTCGTTTTTAAATTCTTAGAAAGGCTGTTGCTATTGTTACTTATAGTAGTGAAAGTTTTGCCATAGACAGAATCGTTTGAGGATTAGAGACGGGAGACGGTATTTTGTCAGGTGCTACACCTTTGTATTGTCTATGCAGCATACTATTCAAAGAACTGGGACTGCATTTGTGTACATGTTTTATGTCTGTTAAAATTTTATGAATAGCCTAAATACGTTTTTCACAAAACTTTGAAAGTTAATTCTGACAAGAATAAATTCTTTTCTAAACTGCCAATGCCAATGTTCGCAATGACAGTAAATTCTTTTGTATTTCTTGATATTTCTTCAGTCATACAGCTTTTTAAAACTTTAAGTGCATTTTCTGCAAGCATGTATTAAACGTGTGAGTCTTTTAAATAAGTTTATGAAACATTTCATTGAGATATTCGACTTAAAAATTATTGCATGTGTATTAAAAATGAAGTTAAATAACTTTTTTTTTTTTTTTTTCAGAATTCTTTCAAATAAGTTCTTTGTCTGAAGTAAATTGGGAAATATAAATCTGACATTTTAATTATTTTTTTTCATCAAAAGACTAAACGTAAGTACAGATGAACATTTATCTATTTATTGACTTATAATATGTATTATTTAATTTATGTATACATTTTATTTATGTGTGTATAAGATTTGTTTTTACGGAACTCAGTGATGAAGTATTAATTTTCATTCAAAAATGTCTGAAATATATTGAAGAAAATATTCTCATTTTATAGTTTTATGCTTTCGTTTTCTTTCTTTTTTATTACTAAAAGTATTTAAAATGTATGCCTATTGGTTTGCAACATTATACTTTTATTACTTCCTAAGTTATTTAAAATTTACGATTTTCTTAACTTATGATAATATGAGAAAATTTCGCGTAAACAAGCATTAAAAGGAATACTGTGATGATAAAGAAATCAGACGCCTTTAAGGTATCATTTATGATATTAGCATAAGTAATACTGAGAAATTAGAAATTTTCTAATTTGAAAAATTCGTAAGTTTTTTAAAACTTTCAATTTTCCTAACTGGGCAAAATAGGGGAATTTTTCGCATCTATCATGATGAGTATTTTCATCGCAACGGTATCAGACCATTTTTAAAATATTATTTATGATACTATATAGCTTGAACATCAATGGATATGGATTTTCTAATTCTAAAACTTCATAAATTATTCAAAATTTAATATTTTCTTAACATTACAGAATTTACGCAAGCTTTCCTTGTAGGAATCCTTGCATTGGAAATAGCATCAAAACTGGAAATATTATTTTTATAAATCACATTTGGTGCAGCGTTTTCTTTTCTTTTTTTTTTTTTTTTCCCTATAATATAAGTATGTGTAACTAATAAAAATTCATTAAAAACTAAATCAAATCAGTTAAAAAATTATATAAATAAATAAATGCGATTTTTAAATTTCTTTAATTAGTATCCGCGAAAAGCTCAAGCCTACGCCCTATATGCCGGGAATATTTCGCAATTTGTAAAACAATAAAAAACTTGTTCAATGAATTTTATTTTTTAAAATGGTCTTTGAGTATATATGAATGACATAATTGAAATTTAAAATTAGAACTTAAAAATAATAATAATAATAATAAAAAGCTCCGTATCTAGGTCTATTTACTTTTTGAAAAATTGTTTTACCCTAAGATACATTTAATGAAATTGGGAATGATCAAACCTTTTCCTTGTCTCACATTTCCCCCTGTATCTTAAGTCACATCGGAATTTCTGAAAATTGCAAAAAATAATCTGGTGTCACTCACACGACTTTCTCTTACCCTGTATTTTAATACTATGAAGAAAGATTGCAGATTAAAGTGTAACGTAAATAGATTTTTTTTTAAATTTCGCGACAATTTTTTTTTTTTTTTTTTTGTAAGACTAAAATTAAAAGAATTAAAAAAAAAAAAAAAAAATATGTATATATATAATTGCTTAATGAATGAAGCTCTCTGTAGGAATATTTCTAAGGGGTCAAAGCCCGTATTTACGAGAGTTTCGGAGAAAACCACGGAAAGCTACGAAAACTTGGTTCGATGAACGCGACCTGGGATCGAACTTAGTATTTCCCTTTTACCAGCTTTGAGCGCAGAACCGTTGAGCCGCTGGTGGGCAATTTCAAATGGGAAGAGGGTGTGCTATATTAGTTAGCTCATATTAATTCGGATAACTTTTTTCGCCAGATGTATTATAGTATTCTTTGCAATTTCCATTTTTCATCTTTTCATGAAAATTTTTCTGGATAGTAGTGAAGTATGTATTTGAAGATTCCTTATAGCTTTAACCTTTCCTTGTTTCATATTCTTCTAACTTAATATTAGTGCTTCAGGTTTAAGTAACTCGTCACAGAATTTAATGGCACATCTGACATTTTCAAAGCTGTCAGATATACTATATGCTGTTTAAAAATAAAAAAATTTATCAGTTTAAGAAGGACCTATTTTGATTGTAAAAAATAGGATTGGGAGCATAGGGACAAATTTTGAAATTTCAAATGGAAAGGGGGATTTAATAAGTTTATATTAAAACCCCTGTTCAATATAAATAATTTTTAGAGTAGTGTGCTCGTTCTCCAGATCCATCGCCAAAAGTCTTTTCATTTAGAAAAACTTGTAATCCATAATGTATAGGATGCAATCTTATTCCATCGAAGAACTGAAATACCTTTGATGACATTGGTACCACGGATCTGGTGCGTTTTGGATGACGAATATAATGCCTTACAAACAAAAGGAATTTCGATTCATCGATCCAAAAAACCTTCTTCCAATTTTTTATTGTCCTGGGTAGCTTTTAATCATGATGGCGTCGTTCCCCTCTTCCACATTGATGGGATTATGCATCAAAATGTTTATAAAAACATTTTAGAAAAACAGATGCTGCCTTATGCTCTTTGTGATTATGGATGGATGTTTTAGCAGGATAATGATGCCAAGCACACCTCCAAAATGATAACAAATTGGTTTACAGCTAACAAAATTAAGTTTTAGACTGTCCGAGTCAATCATCTGGCCTCGATTCAAATGAAAACCTTTGGGAATACAGCAGAAGAAAAATTTGGACACGGCGGAAGTGTTCTCCAAAGGTTCCTTCAGGAATTTCAATCGGAATTGGGGAAATTCTCTAAGTTCACCAAAGCTAGTTAATTACATGCCCAGACGGTGCACTGCAGTCCTCAAAGCGAAAAGATTTGCAACTAAATAATAAATATTACTGTATTTTTTTCCGATAGAATGGAGTAGAAGGCTGATTTTTACCAACTATGTGAAAAATACCAGAGCCGGGAATCGAACCCGGGCCTTCCGCTTAACGCGCGGATGCTCTAATCACTGAGCTACCCTGGCTGATAACCAGCTCGGCACTTCTCACATAATTTTACGTTGGCAAGGTCACCGAGTCTGCATTAAAGCAGCTATATCGAGTGACAAATTTCAATATGGCATAACTCGAAACGGCCACGAAATTTTAATTCAGAAATTCAATTCATCAACTTGCAAATTAATTTCCGATAGAATGGAGTAGAAGGCTGATTTTTACCAAATATATGAAATTTCTGAATTAAAATTTGGTGGCCGTTTGGAGTTATGCCATATTGAAATTTGTCACTTGATATAGCTGCTTTAATGCAGACTCGGTGACCTTGCCAACGAAAATTATGTGAGAAGTGCCGAGCTGGTTATCAGCCAGGGTAGCTCAGTGGTTAGAGCATCCGCGCGTTAAGCGGAAGGCCCGGGGTTCGATTCCCGGCTCTGGTATTTTCACATAGTTGGTAAAAATCAGCCTTCTACTCCATTCTATCGAAATTAATTGGCAGGTTGATGAATTAAATTTCTGAATTGCTGTATTTTGTTACATTGATTACGACTCTTGGTTTCAGTAAAAGTTAAGAAAAACTGAATCTTCTCAAAACTTTTGCTTAAGTACTTTCTCGAATTTCTAAATTACTTTTAATTTATGCATATGTCTTAACAGTTCTAATAATGTATTTTCTTGAGCTTTTAAAGGGGTAGAGATTACTAATTTATATCATTAAGAAATATTGTCATAGAAAAAGTTAAGACAAAAAAAACATATCGCATTAAAACTTTTGCCAGCTACTGTATGTAATATAATATTTGATTTCTATGTCTTTGATTTAGGGGGATGCACATGCACCCCCCTCGCTACGCCCATGATTCACTGTATCTCTCATAATGTTGTTGTTGGTGGTGGTGTGGGATTTTCTTTGAGTTCTAGAGCTGCTGGGGCTGTTGTCTCAATTGTTCCAAACTCTCTCGTATATATATATTTTTTTTATTTACCCGATATTTATTTTGTGTTTTCATATAAGTAGCTCAATATTTTTGGCTATTATATTATGCAAATTAAATTTTTATAAAGCTTGCGCATGCGTAATTAAAAACAATTTAGTACAAATGCTCATATTTCGTAAGATATTTAACATTTTAGCATTATGATTGCTGGAATTCTGTGTCTAATGACGCCAAGCTTCCTAAAAATGGCTTTGCACTGGGTCTAATATCCTATATGTTAAAAAAGTGATTTTTTTTTTTCAATTATTTAAAGAAACCGTTATATCTCCATGAATATATGTGATAACCTCATAAAAATTTATATAGATAATTAGAAAAATTCTCATAATTACATCCTACAGCAAAAACGCATGAGCAATACTTTTTACAGGTGATCGAGAACATTTTGTTTTTTGTTTAATTGTTTACTGGTCCTTTTTTTCTCTTCAGGCCAAAACTTTTTCTGAAATATATGGAATATAACATATTCTTTATCCTCTCGAAGTTTCAAGAAAAATTCCTGAGGAATTTTTCTATATATTTGATAAAACGTGAGGGAAAACCTGGAAAATTCAGGGAATTGGAAAAACATTCAAAAAACAACGAAAACTCAGTAGAATTTCAAAAATTATGGCAACACAAAGGGAAATTCAAATTTTTTGGAAAAAAAATTTCTTTATGATTTATTTTTTTTATTTTTATTTATTTATTTATTTATTTATTTATTTATTTTTTGTGTGTGCTTTATAATGAAGAAGAAACAGTCAATTATATATATATATTTCCCAATTATAGTAAGTTAATAAAATTAATATACCTTAGAATTGACTTGTTGACATATTAGATTCTAATGCTGAGTAATTGCATGTCATCTATTTTACTTTTGAAAGAGGCAGGGAAAACTCAACGAATTTTTTCTCCTGATTTGTGTAGCAACCCTGAAAAGGTAAAGTAACAGAAATCCTTAAACAAACAAAAGAGAAAATTATAATAGGGTGTTTCAGAAGTTTTCTCTGTGTAGTATGTTGTATAATTTAACGCTATTGCGCTTATAATAATTATTATGGGCTCAAATTATAATTTGAGCTCATAGATCATAATAATAAAGAATATTTCGTTGTGTTCTTGAAAAAATCTATAAGTGTACTAAAATCTATGCTGACTGTGTGACGGTAACCTATGACATGTATACAAATTTCCAGCTCAATCGGATAAGACATTTAGACGCTATCACACTTAAAAAAGAATATGAGCCCATAAGCTATTATGATAATGATCTTTTTGTTGTGCCCCTGTAAAAAAAACTGCAAGTTAAGCTAGATTCTCTAAAATTCATCGAGTTCGTCTGACGGTGACCTGTAACATGTATACAAATTTTCAGTTTATTTGAATCAAGCGTTTAGACATTGTCATACTTAATCATAAATAATTTAAAACCATAGGCTATAAAGATAAGTAATTTTTCCTTGTGTCCCTGTAAAAAACTATAAGCGCTAGAATCACCAAAATCTATACAGTTCGTTTAATGGTGACCTATAACATATATACTAATTTTCATTTCATTTGGGCAAAGCATTTAGATGCTATCACACTTTAAATAATTTCAACCCATAGGCCATAATGATAAGGAAGTTCTTGTTGTGGATCTGTAAAAAAAAAAAAAAACTATAAGTGCTTGATTCACCAAAATCTGTACAGTTTGTGAGAAAGTGATATATAACATGTGTATCAATTTTCAGTTTATTTGAATAAGATGTTTAGACACTATCGCACTTCAAATAATTTGAGCCCATAGACCATAATGGTAAAGACTTTTTTGTTGTGTTCTTATAAGGAAATAAAAAAAACTATAAGTGTTAGATTCACCAAAATCTAATTTCAATCAATTCATCAAACCATTTTGTATAACAGTGAGCTATAAGATGTGTATAAAATTTGAATAATGCATTTAGACACTGTCGAACTTTAAATAATTTGTGCTCATAGGCCATAATGATAAATAATTTTTCTTTGTGTCCGTGTAAAGAGAACTATAAGTGCTAGATTCACCAAAAACAATAGGATTCGTGTTATGGTGACTTACAACGCATGTACCAACTTTCAGCTCATTCGAACCAAGCTTTTAGGACGCTATTGTGTTCAATCTCACACGCACACACACATACATGAACCACCGTAAAAATAGCAAAAATCAACTCAGATCACCTCAAAACGAGTAGATACACCAAAATTTCAAAATCGAATTTTTCTCATGAATACAATACTTTCCGTATATAGTACGTTCGGAAAGTAAAAAGAATAGAAACAAATAAAAATAATTAAAACGTAAATTTACTTTTATTAAAATACTTTTAAAATATAGTGTTTGCTTTAATTGTATGCTATATGAATAACTTTTAACTACGTATTCAACAACAAAAAAAAAAAAAAAAATATTATTATTATTATTTTTTTTTTTTTTTTTTTTAGGTTTTACTTCTATTCTGACAAGAAAAGGGCATACCTTCACACATATTATTTAACAATGAATGCCAAAAACAACATTCATTAGGAGTAGTAGCTAATAATATAGAGAAAATTTATAAATTTTATATCGTCATTTGGCATACTTAAATCATCATTGGTAATATCTCCAGATTCTCTAAATATGGATGAGACAATAATAAAAAGTATTGAAGCATGTAATGTACTTGCATCTTCTACAGCAAATTTAGAAACTGACTCGGTACAATGCCGTTATATTCCTCTAATTAACCTCGAAAATGAAAAACATAAAGGTAAGGACTATGTACCGGAAATTATAGACAGTGTTAAGAACTTGGATTTTTCGTTTGATTGGGATAAACATATTGAATCTAAAACATGTTCTATGTTACAAAAAAGCATTTCAGTAAATTCGTCAGGGAAAAAGCATTCACAAAATGACTCAGAGAAAAGTGAATCACTGAGAGGTTTTCAAGCGATAAATGGATTTTTACCTCCTTTTCGTTATCGAGACAATCGAAAAGTGATCATCAAGCAATGGTCAAATGATGACTATGAAAGAACTGAAAAAGAAATCTGTGTCAGTATAAAGTATCCTTACAAGAGGTTCCTAATTGTGTGGTGTCTCACGACAGAAGTTGAAAGTGAATTGGTCCATTCGTGGCTCAAGAAAAATACAGTATTTATATATGACAGATGGCTTTTTAAAGATAATCCTTACTCCAAAAATGTATGGGGAGGAGTTATAGCAGTATATTCTGATAGCATTACAGCACAAAAAGCTGCAGAAGAAATTTCTCAGCAACACGAGTAAGTATTTTATTTATTTGATCATTTTAAATTCCTTTATTTATTGGCGCTGTAGACTAGTTGGTAGAGCGCCAAGCTTGTAATTATATTATATTATACCATTGCTAATGAAGCATTTTGGAGTAACTGAAGCCTCCCCGGAGAAATTCCATATACTTAGGGGTGCCCTAGAAAATCCCGCCCCACGAAAACTTTAATGAAAGGAATTTAAAAAAATTACAAAGGTCGCCAGAGCAGAGCTCTCATCTGAAAAAGGGCGACATAGTGACATACGAAAATGAAAATGGTGAGCGCCAGAGCTTGGTTCACACGCGACAAAGGGCTAACTAAAAAGAAAGTTCATTGATATTTACATTATGGTAGGTAGAAGCAGTTTAACAGTCTATTTTATGATTTTTTAAGGATACAGATGTTTAAATAAGACGCTTGGAAAAGGTGGGGGAAAGAGACAGAAAAAAAATTATGAAAAATTGCAATTTTTTTGTATTACAAAAAAAATATCGCTATTTGAGGGGGAAAAAAGTATCGATATTAATTGATTAAGTTAGAAACTCTCTGTAGCAATTTGTACATTAAAAAAAAAAAAAAAAAAAAAAATAGCCGGGGAGGAGAACGGAAGAGAATTATGTGTAGTTAATTATTGTGCCTTGGATCGGGATTTAGAAATGCCATTGTGAGCAGGAGAAATAGGCAAGAGCCGGTGTCCTCTCTCCACTATAGCACAGGAGCACAGAGGAGTGCGGGAGCGATGATAATGTAAAAGGTAGTCTGAACAATGTCAGTAACACCCTGGGAACTAGGCTATATGTAAATCTGCCTTTAGTGGAACGGTACCATATCTCTTGCTCTTCTTGGTATATTGGTGATCCGAGGTCCGGTGTGTATTTAATCTGACTCTCAATTCTTGGAATTTTAGCGGTTTGAGACGATTTTTTATATAAGAAAGAGAAAGTGGAAGAATTTTGGATCATTGTGTTCAAGGTCTGATTTTCCTAACGTATCACCATTTTCATTGCCCAACATTCCCCTGTGTGCAGAAACGTGTGCTAGGAATATATGATTCTTAAGAACTATTAGAGATTTTTAAAATTTAGTACTAGAAGAAGTCTGCTCCTGTGCCGACATATTGCCTTCAGGCCAGAGAGACTGTCGTTGAAGATAGAAAATCGCTTGTATTTGTTTCTATTTTCATTTATCCAGGCGAGCGCTTCTTCAATGGCATAAAGCTCAGCTTAGAAAACTGAATTAAAGTCCCCTAGTCTGCAGGAATTGGAACTAGAATTGATGGGTGCATTAATGGACTGCCTAGTGCAGAGCACTTTACGTCCAGGCTATACTTGATTGTCGTGCTATTGTGAGCCAGAAAAATAAAATCTAACTGCAGATTAAAATCTGCGTAAATTTCAGGTTAAAAATTTAAATAGAAAGAATTTACTATTTAATGGTACTAAGGGGTTTAAGAAAAATTTAAAAAAGGTATTTAAGAATTGAAAGAAAATAAATAAAAGATTTAATAATGTGTAAAAGAAAAATAAGTTAAGATAGTTCACAGTTCCTAAAGAGTCAAGAGGTTTCGGAAAAGGTCCAAAACAAGCTGTGCCGATTCCCAAAAGTTTTTTTTAAAAAAGACACCTTTACAGTGGACATTTTTTTTTTTTTTTTTTTTTGTGAAAAAGTCATAGTCCCAACACGGTTGTGTGATGGTATGACAATACTTCACAGTAGAACAAAATTTTGAAAGAGGTGTAAAATATAATGAGTTTAAACTAAGTTAGAAAAAGTAATTATTATTATTATTTTTTATTATTATAAACAAGAATAAAGGAAATTAGATGCTGGTACAGCTAGTCATCAAGGATCATGGAGTACCGAGGGCGTTTTCTTTTAGAAGGGGAGAGCATATCATAATCGGGCAATTCCGCTATGATTTCGTTGTTAATATCATTGATGGAATCATAAAAATTTTTGGAAAGTTTACGGACTCTATCATGGAAAGAATGGGTGCGGAGGTCTTTGCGGACGGTGCTGTTTCGTATCTATTACCATTACGAATTTGTCTTAGGATTTTGTTATGGGTAGCTGCAATTTTATTGAGTGAGGATTTACAAGTACATCCCCAGATGAGACATGCGTAGGTGAGCATCGGGAGGATACATGAGTTACATAAAAGAAGTTTATTTCTGCTCGATAAAGTTTTTCCTTTAAAAAGTGGGTCAAGAGATTTCTTGACATTAGATGCTTTTGCTTTTGAAGTAATAATGTGCTTGCTAAAAGGTAAACGACGGTCAAGCTATACGCCCAGGTATTTGTTGTCATGTTGCCAGGGGATGGTAGTGTTATTGATTGTAATACGATTAGGGTAGGTTAGTTTACGAGAAAAATAAACAGCTGTTGTTTTGGATTCGTTAATCTGGACGCGCCATTTAGTGAACCAACTCATAAGTGTGTCAATGTGTTCCTGTAAGTAGAAGTATAAATTAAAGGGGTATCTGCTAGACATGTAAATCACTGTGTCATCCGCATAGAGAGCAAGAAGATTAGTGTCAGGGTGTCTAGGTATGTCATTGAAAAATATGTTGAAGAGTATAGGTCCAAGTACGGAGCCTTGGAGCATGCCTGCGGTAATGTTTTTCTGGAGTGATAGTGCATTGTTGATGCGGACGATGCCCCATTGATTATTTTTTTTTTTTTTAATTACTATGTTGTACCGAACTTTTAAGAGTTTATTACTAACGTCCCATTTTTTTCCATGCTAGTTTTGTTAAATTATGACAGATGGTCAAAGACTTTATTTTTAAGTTATTAATTTGGACAAACCAATTAAAGTTTTTATCAATTATTAGGCCCAGTATTTTTAGAGTTTTGACGTGGTTTACATTGATGCAGTCAATCCTTATCACTGGCATTCTTTTGATAATAGGAAAGCGAAGGTTAGAACTTGGCTTTTGGGAGAGGAAAGTGAAAGTATTAAGTAGAATGGTTTTAGAAGGGAGCTGAAGAGAGAAAGAGCTCCATGGGCTTTTCCTCCAGATTCTTCCTCCTTCTGCCCGAGAGAATAACGGTGAAATTATCTGCATAAGCGAAAATATGAAAACCCTTAGAATATACTGAATTTGGAATATTATTGGCTAATATGTTCCAGAGGTTAGGGCCTAGGCCTTGGAAGCATCCCTTGGACTTTGGAAGGTTTGCTGAACTAGAACACCCCCCCCCCTGCTCCCCCAAGTTTATTTAAGTGAATCTGTGTGAGAGATAAAAGCTAGCGATTCCTGCGATATTTCTCGGACAGTGCAAATTTTTCAGGGTATTAGGAATATTAAGATACTCTAAATTATCAAACGCTTTTTTGACGTCCTGCAAGGCAAGTGAATTATAATTTCCTGAGTTGTAGCTGTCTGCGCAGGAAGTAAGAAGAATGATTGACCAAACTAATTCGCTCTGAAACCAAATTGATTGTTATTTATAAGATTGTTTATTTCCAAAAAGTGATTTAGTCTTGTAACAATTAATTTTTCTAGTAATTTTTTTTAACGCTGGTAATAGGCAGATCGGACGGTAGGAAAAGGATGCAGAAGGAGGCTTTCCTTGCTTCATTTCACCGCGACGGAGAACTTTTGGAAAATAATTAAATTTTAAGTAGAAGTTAACCCATTTCAGAATTATAAAAGGAAGGCATTTACATGTTTGTTTTAAGATTCTCAAGTCGATCCCATCTGGACCGTGTCTTTTTATCGTTAAAGTTCGAGGGTGCCGAGCGGATTTCCATCTTCATGAAGGCTTCATCGACCGAGGCAGAGAAATTAATGATATCTATAATCGGGAGATGGGATTGGGGGAAAGAGTTGTTCTGTTAAATATTCCAGGTTGGTTTTCTTTAAGGAAAGAGCTGGAGGCCTTTGAAGTTTGTTTTCTGGAGCAGTAAAAAATTTATTGCTGTATAATTTTTGAGCTGTTCCGAAAATGTAAAATTGTGAACTGCAAAAGTTTCTCCAGGCTTTGCATTATTTATAAGTTTTTTTTTTTTTTTTTTTTTTTTTAATTTTGCCGAATTTATTTTAAGTAATTCCTTATGTTGCTGGAGGAGATTTGGATCAATGTATTTTGATTTTCCTTTCAATAGTGTTAGATGGTGTCTCATTTTTCTTAGCTGGGGAGACTAGAATGAGTCAGCTGAATGTCGACCTACCGATCTCAATCTGAATGCAGGCATGGCAGCTGTTCGAACAGAGGTGATAATGATAAGCGATTAAATTCACTTATCAATTAAAAGAAAAAAAAAAAAAAAATCTTGGTTCGAGATTGCGTATAATTGTTGTGTTAATGCGTCCGTGTGACGTTTAAGATGTTTTTGAATTTGACAAAGTTCCCTCTATTCGTAGCAAATCTGTGATTTACTTTTAACTGTGGGAAGGATTGGATTGTATAAAAGAAATATTTGTGATCTGAGCAGTTGTGAGTGTCAAAGATAGACTAGTCGTTAATTTTAGAAAAAAACAAGCTCGTAGTTAGACGATTGCAGGTTCAATACCCGAGCCGGTCGTAGACCACATATACACTAATAGTGTCTTGTACACGTAAAATCTGTCATGGCTGCAATGTCCCCCGTGTTTTGTCCAAATAATAATTACCGAAATACCAAAAAATAATTACTGAAACGAGAGACATCCCCTCCACTGAAGATCAAAATTGTGAGGGCATGTCTCCAGACCACCCCTAGGCGTGAGTCCCAATCCCAAACCATCGCCAACTGCCCAATGTCTAGCTATAGTGCGACATTAAAAACCCATCTCCATCTCACTCTTTTATTTTATTCATATTTTATTTTACATAAAAAACTTAAAATGATATTTAAGTGTTTTATATTCTTTCACCCAGAAAAGACATTTGGAGTACTTTTGTCCCTTAACAAAATTATTATTATTATTATTACCACTTGTATTCTTTTTAACACTTTTCAACAAAGTTTAAAAGTGCACTTTTATCTAACCAGAGAATTTTCAAAAATATAAAAATATTGTAAGTGCTAAAATTGCCCTACCGAACAAAATCTTAAAGGGAAAAAAAAAAAAAAAAAAAAAAATACCCATGAAAAAAAAATCACTTTAAAACGCAATAAAAATGTTATGTAAGCACATTAAAGACACGAAAAACAAAGTTGTTTGTCAATATAAAGAAAACTGTGAGACTTAATAAAAGTAAAAGAAAGAAAGAAAAGGAAAAGAAATAATAATAATAATAATAATAATAATAATAATAATAATAATAAACTTTTAAAAACTTTAACAGTGAAATATTGCTAATTAATAGAGGAATAGTAAATAATTCAAAACATTTGATGAAAATCTGTTGAACGCGAAATATTAATAAAACGAAACTAAATAATTATTTAAATTCTTGGGAATTTTTATTATAAAGGATCGATAAATAAAATTTTAGAATATTTAAAACACAACTATTTCTTTCTTTCTTTTTTTTTTTTTTGAAAGAAAATGAAAAGGAAAGAAAATTTATAATAATCAGTATCGAAGCGGATAGTATTGAAAAAGTTGAAGAAGCCCTTTTTTTAGATAAAAATACATAATTTATTTTAATTTTTAAATGTTGGTAAAAACATTTACGAGTTGGTTTTAATTTCCTTTTTCTTTCTTTCTTTTTCTTTCTTTTTATGTTATTCCTCCTAAATCCAAGTAATAAATCCAGTTATCTAGTAGAAAAAAATCCATCCAGTAGAAAATCATTGTTCTAATTTCTGATTAAGGGATTATTCGGTTCGGGCGTTTATTTTTCCTTATAACGAGTTAGGCCTGGTCGGACCTAAACCTTTTATTTATTTATTTATTTTTAATTTCCTTTTAACTTAATCATAAAAAGGCTTTAAAAATTTTTACGTAAAATTTTGGTTTTAATGAATAATTAACATTTGACTTGTTAAATCGTCTTATTAATAACATACTGCATGTTACATAAAATAAAATGAATTTATTATTTAAATTTATTTAAATTAAGAACATATGCCTAAAGACAGGGAAAATCCCTGATAAGACCCCAAAATACCCGCTGGGCTGGGGATTTTCCAACCATGGTTTATAAAATTGTCAAGCTGCATTTTTATTTCTTGTTTAGCTTTGCATTCACATTTACTGTACTTACTGTCAGATATTTTCTGCCGTAGTAGAAACAAAGTATGTTTTATGATGTCGTTCACAGAGGGAAAATAAATTGTAGGACAAAGGATGTGACAGGTAAGTACCAGTAGAAAAGTGTGTTTAATCTATGTCAACAATATAATTATTTTTTCTCATTGTATTTCAATTTAACATAGAAAATTGGCTATATTATTATTATTATTATTATTATTGTCAGACTTTGTAAAAATAAAATAACTATTCGTTTTACAATTTTTACATAAATTAAAATAATATTATTAAATTCAATTTTATTTTTGGCTGTAACTATTCCTCTTCTTTTATTTATTTATTTATTTATTTATTTTTTTTTTTTTTTTTTTTTTTGTTGTTGTAGGTCACTTAATGCAATTGGACTCTTAAAAGTAATACAGTACTTTGTGAAGTCTGAATTGAAATATTTCTCTGATGAATACACGCAAATCTCAGTACATGCTAAAGTTTCTGGCAGAGAGAATATACAGAAAATCGAAGCTGTGCTTTACAAGTTTGGCAAAGTTGAATTTTGTAGCTATGACTACATTATTAGAAATGCGGCTGTTGATTTTGAAGTGGCTTATGCATTTGCCACGCATGCCTTTCTGGCTAAAATTGTTCTTGACAACTTGCCATTTGGTTCCTGTTTGCTGGATGTAGAGGTAAAAATGACTCCAAAAACGAAGGCGATTTTTGATGATTTCCATTCTCAGATGAAAAAATCTATGGGAAAATTGTGCGTTCCATTTTAAAAAAGGTTACAGATTCATGTTGTTTCGTTTGAGATTATTCGTGATCAAAAATGAATACTAGAATAAACTGGTAAAAACTTTGTAACTGAAATCTATCAATTGCAAAAACATAAAACGATGGTTTCATATTGAAAGTAAAGAGCATGGCCCTTCTTCAAACGGAAAAACTAGGCAAGACAGCAACATATTTCTTTGATGCTGCACTCATCTTTGTTTAATCACTTGATGAAAAGTGGTGCTTATTTATTTCGATTCGAAACAACAATTACGAGTTTTTGCATTTGGTAGTTTTTTCCTACAATGGTAATTTTATAACTTTCAGCACTAGTACTTCTGTGCATTTCACTCTAAGAATACTATATGTATTATTTGCACAGTGTTCTCAATACTATGTTTTAATACTGCCAATATGTGTTTTTGTTTAAAAATAAGATATTAACTATTGATTTATTCTATATATATGAATGTGTTACTGATGTATTCGTCACAAATTAATCTTTCGTTTTATGAAAATGTTTTTAAGGAGTGCTGCCCATTTCAAAAAAATAATACGAGAATTCTTGATATGCCTACTTTTTTTGTGATTCAAACGAATTATTAGTATTTACTACAAATTTGTTTTAATATGAAAATTTGTTAAAATTATGTGCTTCACAGGCTAAATTAAAGAATGTTGCGGTAACTATTTACAATTTCCTAAAAGTGACACAGAGGACGTTTTTTTTTTTTTTTTTTTTTTCTGAAGAATACAATATTTTTTTATAGAGGTATTTTATGTATAGTAATTTATTGCTCTGAAATTCTGTAAAAGAAAAAAAAAAAAAAGTTTTAAATGTGTTTATCATTAATATTTTAAAACAACACAGAAAACTGTTACTTTTTGAAGAATGTTATATATCTTATAAACGTACTATTTCGTGTATAATAAATTACTACTTTGAATTTCTGTAAAAGAAAATATTATCATGCATTAAAATTATTTATAATGAATATTTTTGAATGACGAAGAAAAAATGCTATTTTCTGAAAAACACATTACAGTTTTCAGATGTATTTTATATATACTAAAGAACAGCTTTGAACTTTTGTAAAAAAAAAAAAAAAAGTCATATATTAAATGTATTTATAATAAATATTTTTGAATGACAAGGAAAACTGTTATTTTCCGAAAAATACAATATATTTTTCAGGTATGTTTTATGTATAATAAAGTGCGCTGCTTTGAACTTAAAAAAAAATAATAATAAATAAATGAAATTATGTAGAAAATGTATTTACAATGAATATTTTTGAATGACACAAAAACTTATTTTCTGAAGGATACAATACCTCTTAATTTTATAGATGTATTTTATGTACCAATAAAGTGCTGCTTGACGTTTTAGAAATAATAATAATAAATAATAATAATAATAATCATATAGTAAATGTATCGATAATAAAAACTTTTGATGAAAATAATTTTTCTTTTTTCTTTTCCATCGTCATATCTTTCGTGAAACTTTCAAATTCCCCCCCCCCCCCTCCCTCTTACCCATATAATAGTACAGAAAGCATTGTTTCTGGTTCAAAATTATGAATTTGAGTTTTTGTTATAATTCACATGTTTTGGTGGCCCCCGAATACGGAAAACAGGTTTTTTACTGTTAGTACATGGGTATGAGTGTGTGTGTGAAAGCCTGTTCAGCATACCGCAAGGGCTTTACTTGAAAGTCCAAATTTGGTATTTTAAAACTGTACCAAATTTGGATATTATTTGAAACTTTTTATTGAAATTTGGCAATTGGTTTGTGAACAGAAAATTCAAATGCATTGCGACAATGACAAAAATTTCTCGTAGGTACAGTGTAACATATATAGACTGCACTAAACAAAACAAATGAGCACAAATTTTTTTTATGCATAAAAATTTAATAATTCGGATTTGCTTATAGCTTTCTAGTACTGTTGGGCCGAGGACGATTGATCCCTGGTTGGCAAAGTGCCAGGACGATTCCACTCACGCTCTGGGAGACACAGCAATGAAGAGAGAGGGGAATTTTTTCTATTATTCTTGTTTCTTCTGTTATGTGTACAATCATTAATACTCCTGCTTTGTTTTCTTTTATTTCTTTCTGTATAACAGTTTGTTTATATTGGAAAAATGGATCATACATCTGGTACGAGTTCTCGGATTAAAACTCTCCGTAAAGTAGTGAATCGAAGCGTATTCTACATAATGTCATTAAGTTTTGCGATAAAGAAGCTTTAGAAGGAGAAGTTATTGTTTGAAGAATTTTAATTATTTCATCAAAAATTTTGATAATAAATATCAAAATGAAAGTAAATGTCAAATATTTAAAGCAACATCCAATTTTAAATAGTGCCGTTTTAAATAGTTTGTTCGTTCGGTTCAACTTGCACATTAGTCCAGTGAGGTACAACTTTCACATTAGTCCCGTCAGGTACAACTTGCACATTAGTCCCCTCTAAATATAGTGACCAGCGAAGCTGGCAAAGCATTCGTTGATTCACTACCTTAATTGATTTCACATTTAGTCATTTTTGTCGGGGTTATATACTAGTTTGTAAATAATAATTGACATAATTTTTCAATTAGTGTTACACACTTCAAAAGTTTCAAAATACGGACAAAGCTTTTATTTTTATTTTTAATTGAGTAATATTTATATTGAAATGTAAAACTATCCCTTTATTATATTATCCTTTTTTCTTACTTTTAATTAATCGTAAAATATTTATATAACCAGATATTCAAGAATCAGTTCAAAGAAGGAAAAGAAATGCAATCAGTGAGTTTATAATTTTTTCATACCCATAAACAAACACATCCCTAGGTACTACGGACATTCCTATTTTATAAATGGACCAACAGTTTTCACTCATGCGCAGATGACGCCAGGGATCATCCTTCTGCGGTTTATCAGTACAACCCAAAAGCGTGAATGAGAATAATTCTGAAAAAACAAGTTCATTAATTATAATGAAAATTTTATATAATTATTTAATAGTAATACATTTTAATTAAATGCACTTTGTAATAAAGATTTAAAATTTCAATTTGTAAATTATAATTCAATTAATAAATATTTTATATATACAGAATAAAAATTAATTATATTTGATTTTATTATTTTTTTATTTTATGTTATTAATCAATATTAGTTCCCCATCATACTATAGGTATGGGGAACTTAGGTAATCGTGAAAATTTTCGACCTCGGTTTTTTACTTTTCTACATGTTTTCAGGTATGAGGAATCCGAAAATGAAAAATGTCTATGTTGTCTGTCTGTAGGGTGTCTGTTAGTGTGTTAGTCTGTTAGTGTGTTAGTCCGTTAGTTTGTTAGTCTGTGTACACAATATCTCAAGAACAAATTGTCGCAGGAGGTCAGATCAGTTTTAAAATATTACTTTTGACACTGGCAAGAACCCTATTCATTTGCAACATTCGAATTTAAAAACTTCGTAAGTTATTAGAAAATTACGATTTTCTTAACATGGGAGAATAGGACAAAAATTCACTTAAACGTGCATTTAATGGAAACTTTTTACTGTAAAAATGTCAGACCAGTTTTAAAATATCACTTTTGATGCCGGAATGAACATCAGTAACTATAAATATGCTACTTTGAAAATTTCGCAACTTATTGGAAATTTACGAATTTCTTAACATGGCAGTATAGGGCAAAATTTCACATAAACGTCCATTTTTACAGATATTTTCATCGTAAAGATGTAAGACTACTTTTGAAATATTATTTAGGACACTGGCATGAATATTAATGACTATGAATTTTCCAATATAAAGATTTTGTAAGTTACTGGAAATTTACAGATTTCTTAACATGGCAGAATAGAGCAAAATTTCACATAAACGTCAATCTTGAGGGATATTTTCATCATAAAGATGTCAAACCACTTTCGAAATATTATTTAGGATACTGGCATGAATATCATAGACTATGATTTTTCCAATTTAAAAAATTCGTAAGTTATTTGGAATTTACGATTTACTTAACATGTCAGAATAAGGCAAAATTGAGCATAAACTTCCATTTTGAGGATCATAAATACATTAGACAACTTCAAAATTACGTTTATGATATTTTCTTGAACATGATTGAATACAAATATTCTACTAGGAAAATTTCGTAAATTATTCGTAATTTACGATTTTATCAACATAGCGAAATTGTAAATTTCTCATATAAATATGAATTTTGTGGATTATTGTATTGGAAATAGTAGTATGAAAACTAAACAACGGAATTGACCCTGATAAAATAAATTAATAGATTAGAATAAGATAAATATATCGAAGTGAACGGTGGATAGCCTATTAGACGGGGATTTCATTCTGTCACTGTATCAAGCTTTGGTCAAATTCATTTCTTTTAACATGATTATAATATGTTTTACACTAGAAATTTCTGAGAACATAATGATGGGGAACTGAGCAGAGTCCACCTATGCCAACTAGTTTGTTACGTGCAATAGTCAGTTAATTAAAAATCATTATTAAAAATTTAAAATATCACTTAATAAATTTTATCATTAACTTCTAAATATGTAGGGTCAGGTGGGGTAATATAGGTATAAAAGCACCGTTTTTGAAAATCAGTGGCAGAAAATTTATATAATATTTTTAAAAATACAGTAATTTTTAGCTGCATATATACATTACAAGAGTTGAGAATACATTGCGCTTGAATTTTAGACTCACTATTTGAAAATAAATAAATAACAATGTTTTGAAATAGACTAAGTTTTATACCCACTTTACCCCCATGGCATGGGATAAAGTGAGTAGTCTGTGGGGTAATGTGACTAATTAGTAAAAAGGTAGCAAAATTACAGGTAAATCTTTTGGAAAGTGTTTTTAACACTTTCAAACAAACCTTAAATTTGTTTTTAACGTTTTTTTTTTTTTGTTTGTTTTTGTTTTTCTTTGACAAAGTTTAAAAGTGTTTGTGACTTCGTTTTCTCTGTCTGTCCGTGCTCTATCTCTCGTAAATATTTATAGAATTTTTTGAAACTGATATATATTATTCAAGTTCACTATGGGATGTTCTCTATTGAAAATGAAGAAAATACCCCCACTGGTTTATATGCAGAGACACAGAAAGAATTCCAAAACATTTATTTCTGTGGGAAATATTTCTTTATTTTGCACAGCTCATAATGAAATTGACGTTAATTTAAACTAGTATGTTGTAGTCACCACATGACTTTCTTCTATATTTTCCTATACAAATTCTCTCAGTAAAAATAATTTATTAAAATTATTATTTAAAAAAAAAACATCTTCCATGATAATGCAGACGATTTTCATATTAGAGAAGTAGTATAACACCAAATATCCAAAAAAAAAAAGAGTCCATTTTATTCTTAATATTAAAAATAAATAAATAAATAAATAAATCGATAACTTTATTTTGAATTATCACAGATCTATAGTTCAACCATTCGTTTTAAATGTATTGACGAGGCCTTTCGAAAAATACCCATCTTGAAAATTTACTCCCCCAGGGGGGAAGCAATGCCCCCACACGCACAATTTTTTTTTCCCTAGTTAACTACTACTGCTATCAATAATTCATATTAATTTTACAATCACAAGTTAAAAATGCGATTACAGAGCCACCTTTTGAGAGATTGATCCCCAAATCTAATCAGCACCAGTTTATGTCAATGTCCAACTAAATACCAAATTTGGTTAAATTTCGTTCATTGGTTCGTGAGATACAGCGTCCACAAAATTTGTGATACACATATACAGATAGACATTTTCTAAAAACTATCAAATCATGTTCAGAACATCCCAAAACGTGTAAATCCATCGAAAACTGGAGTTTGAAATTTTCACGAATCTAATACTTTCTCTATATTACATATAGAAGAAAGTAAAAATGTTTTCTATAGAATACAGTATGATTAGCATTAAGATTTACAGGGCTACACAAACATATTCAGATACTTTGAGGCCTGCAACCAGAAATTGCTAGAAATACATATTCGATTTTATTAAGCGTTTTTAACTCTTTATAACAATGTTTAAGAGGGATTATGAGTTAGATTAGCCCACCTATGTGTGTTTCTGTTCGTCTGACTTTTCGTCTGTCTGTCTGTGCGCTATGTAACTTCCGTAAATATTCATGGAATTCCTTGAAATGTATGTATATTATTTATGTTTACTAAGCAATGCTCGCTATTGAAAATAGAGTAAATACTAAAAAACAATGTGTACAGGGACACCTAAAACAATTTCAAAGCGTTGCGTTCTATGATATATATTTTTTAAACCGCATTTCAGTACTTTTATTTTGCACAGATTACAATAAATTGTCATTTATTATTCATATGCACAAAAAAAAAAAAAATCTATAAATACAGTTTTATTAGTAATAAGATTTACAGGGTTACTCAAAAAGATTCACATAGATTAAGAGCTATAACCAGAAATTGCCCTTTTTGCGGACGATCATGCTATTTGGTGCTGTGCATCTAAAGAACAGTCCGAGCTAAATACTGTACTGAATAAGTCTCTTGAGAGACTAGACGACTGGTGTTTGGAGAATAATATGACTATAAACCTAGGGAAGACTAGTATTTTACCTTAAATAGACAGCCTTTCACTGCTAACCTTGCTTATAGAGGCTCTCTTTTGCAGCATAATGATGTTTCAACTTACCTAGGCTGCATCTTTGATAAAAAATTAAAATGGATCAAGCATGTCGAACAAGTCATCTCAAAAGCTCCCCATTCTCAAAAGACTAGCTGGAGGCAAATGGGGATGTGACAGAGTTACGCTTAACATTACTTATAAGACCTATGTCCAGCCGGTTTTAAATTATTGCAATGAGGTGTTGGTTTCTGCTTAGAACAAAGTCTTGGGAATGCTTCATGTTTTCCAGAACCAGGCCTTACGCTGGAGTTAAAACTACTCCTATACTAGCTGTGCATTTACTTTGTAACCTATAACCAATGACAAACCCGATTTGGAGGAATGCAGCTATCCTTTACAATAGATTTACTAGACTCCCAAATATTTCCTTTTGGTGTGAATACAATTTTAGCAGATCACGTAATCTAAAGACTCAGAAGGGTGTCCTTCAGTGCGTCCGGGAGATCGCCCAATATAATGCTATTAACAATAAGGACTATGAACTATTATTTCAGATAAATCCGCTGGAGTATTTGGTTCTCGATATCAGATTGGATTTGACTTTGAATGTGAGTAAAAATTACCCTTGCCCAGCTGCTCTTCGCGCCATCGCCTTGGAAACCATTAATACCAGCTATCCTCCAGATGAGTGGCTTCATATTTACACTGATGGCTCCCTTTTGGATTTCACCCAGGGCGCTGGAGCTGGCGTTTTCTGTGATCTTTTTTCCTTTTACTTACATGTTGGCCCTCATACGACTCATTATGATGGTGAAGTCGAGGCCATTCATTTGGCCCTATATCAGCTTTCTACCCATCTCTCCACTCCTGATAAGGCTGTAATATTATCAGACTCAAGTTCTGTCCTTCAGGCCTTGGTAAGTAAACAAGATAAACAAAGTTCCCGAGTCCAGAGTTGCAGAGAGCTACTGAACAGAATCCAGACAAATGTTGCCTTCCAGTGGGTGCCTTCCCATTGTGGCCTTTGCCCTTTGGGGAAATGAAATGGCAGACCTCTTAGCAAAAAGACGCACGGATATTCTCCAAAGATCTTCTAGAGACCTGCCGTTTCACTCTGCTAAACTTGAAATTAGTAGGATCTATAAAAAATGTTTTCAATTTGCTGCTGCCAGTGCTACTAAAAATAAATCATGGAGGATGCTATTAAAACCTAACTGTGTTTCGGACTCTCCTTGGGCTGCTGCTGTGGCTGATTTTAGACTATTGACTGGACATGACTGCCTCCGTGCTCATTTGTTTCGTTTTAATCTGACTGACTCACTTTTTTGTGTCTTGTGGACAAGTCATGGACGCTGCTCATCTGTCATCTGGACGTGTGTTCTGCACTTAAGAGTTTGGACTGTATTGTAAAGAAATATTGGAGAGCTCGTTGCCTAATGACCTGATGGTCAATGGCCTGGCATTTGATAAATAAAATAAATAAACCAGAAGTTGTTGAAAAAGGATTTTCAGTTTTATTAACTTTTATTATATTTTTCAACAATGTTTAAGAGTGATTATGAATTCTGTCAATCTACCTGTATGTGTATGTCTTTTTATACTTTTGGTTTTGACTCTCCGTCTGTCTGTACACGTTCTAACTAGAACCTGATTACCGCAGGGGCACGCGGAGCACATGCCCGAGCCTAGAACAGAAGGGGGTCGTAAAACTCATTTTTCGTATACTTGAATCATAAAAAAAAAACCTTTTGTTTAAGAGCGAAGCGAGGAATGGTGAAGTGAGAGCCCAAGAAAGTATGTATGCCCCAGGCCTCACTTAAAGTTAATCGGGCCCTGGTTCTATCTCCTGTAAATATTTATAGAATTCTTTGAAATTGATACACTATTTAGGAAATTGATTATACTATTTAAGTTTACTATGAGATGTTCCTGATTAATTCCGTAAATAAATTACTCAAGAGAGAGATTTTTAAAAACTTGCATTAATATACGCCCAAAAGCGATACAGAAAGATGAAAGAATTGTGCAAACACCATAAATTACAGAAACACGCAGCAATTGTTTTGGAATAAACTTTAAAGCGTAACCCTTCAAAAGATCACATTTGTAGTGGCCACAAGTGTAATGTGAAAGCAAAGCGTACTGTAGCAGCGGGAAAGCAGCATTAGGGCATATCCATAAAATCGATTGATATATTAACAATACTTAAAATGAATAGATGTCAATTTCTAAAAGAATTACTTTACAGCCATTTTCAGGGGTGAAATTTTTCACGGGCTACCCCTGAATTCAGAGTTTTTAAAATTTTTGCTGTCTCTGAATTTCATGTTAAGTTTTTTTTGTTTTATAGAAATTTTTCATTTTGATTGTTTAATTTGCCTTAAAATGTATTAAGAATTCTTTAAATATTACTTATTACATGTAGCTATATGATACACATTATTAAGTCCCCCCTATCTGCATGCAAATAGCAGATTTCAGGATTTTTGCATGTTAGGTTTGTGATTATCAAAATGTATTTTTCCCTATTTTTAAAAATATAAATTCAAAATAAAAAATTGGCGACGTATTTGTTGTCCATATATGCGATTCTGTTTATGAATTGGTGACAATTATCACTTTCTTGCCATGCTGGCCTAAAAACCTAGTTAGGACTATCTCAAATTTATTGCACTTGTAACTTTTTAATTAATTAAAAAGCAGCGTATTCTAATAAAATATCCTTCCCTACTATAACTGTCATTGTCTTACTTTTCAGCATTCTAAATTAATTTATTAATGTAATATTTTGATTAATATACAGGATCTATATTTTTCTTGTGAAGCTATTACATACATATCTGTTTATTTTTATATTAAAAAAAAAAAAAAAAAAAATTCGAAAGCTTTCCACCCACTTCAATTTTCTCATAATGACAGTTTTCGTAAGAATGATCAATATCATTCCTCATTAATTAACCATATAGTTAAGACTGCCTAATGCTATACCCACTTTACCCCCACATGATAAAACATCCTATGGAATACAAAATACAATAAATTTAACTTAACTTCAGGTGAAGATATTTATTTTTCTCAAAATATTTCACAATTTTGCTATAAAAAAGAGGTAAAGAGAAGCTTAGAACTTTAGAAGAGTAATATATTCCATATGCTGTACGCAAAACAAAATTTTAATTAAAAACTATAATTTTTATATTGCCACTATTTATTTTTGTAGCAAAAGTACTTTGTATTCATCTATTGAATACAAAGCAAAAATAAAAAAATATTTTTATATTTTAAATATGTAGCAATTTTTTTTTAGCATACTCACTTTACCCCACCTGCCCCTACTCTTGTAAAACTTATAATTTTAGTTACTTCTAATAAATAAATTTGAATATATTTTGAATTCGATGACTTTAACTGTTTGTAATAATGATTGTAAAAATTATTGTGCTCAGCACAATCATTGCATTTATATAATTATTAATAAAATTTTGATCATGTCAATGCACTAATATTTATTTTAAAAGATTTTTGCGCATTAAGATAATTAATACTTTCGGAAGGAAAGACATTCAACAACACATAAAATTTTCAAATAATGTTCATTAAATTAAGGGAAACAAGTTGATCTTTTGACTCGGAAATTTGATAGATTGATTGATGGAGTGTTTGTGTATAAACATGCCCTTTCCTTTAAGGACATCATCGATATCTTCGCAATTTTGCGTTTGAGAAATCACTGCATCGCACTTGACTAGCACTCATGAACTGCATGTTGAAACAATCATCCAACCAAGAAAGATAAAAAAAAATCGATTATTGTTCGACTTTTTTCGAAAACAAACATGTACAATCGATTATTGTTGTTGATATAATGGCATGTCAGTCTGTCAGTGAGAAGTGTAGAAAAGAAATATTTCATTGTTTTAATAATTAAGGGGATAACTCTGTTTTCCTTTTATTAAAAATTTCTCTTGCATTTCACCTACCCTGAAATTTCTTGCTTAATTTTAGCACATTTTCTTAGTTATGTGAAAGAAATGAGTATTTCTATAAGTCTGCTTTGTAAGTAAATTAAAAATACACATTAATCATGGCTGTTGGTGCTAATGGTATGAAATGGTTAGATTTATTGGAATCGGAATTCGACAAAGCATTTGTAGACCTAGATTTAATACTAGGTGATATTGACGAAGAACAGATGGATTTAATGATTGCATGTCGTAAAAAGCTCGTAGCTCTGAGTGCAGCCTTTACTCAGTTAGCTCACAAATCACAAGTTGTATTTGCCAACAATATGAAACTGGAGGTATGGTTTGTTTACATATGAATATTTTATGACATTGTTAGATTTTTTTTTTTTTTTTTTTAGAAAACTATAGTTTATTGTAATTGCTGTTTCTCAGCCTTCATTTTTACTTCAGTTAAGTATATTTCATGATTATGATTAATGGAAAAAGCTTCCTATTAAATTTATAAAACGATGTTATGAAATTCAGTTTGAAACGTTATTGCAGGAAATTTCTCGGTGCCCTAGTGAATTTATATATTTTATTACAAATGCATGCATTTCCTGAGCTATCATTATTATTTGTATTATCTTAAATTTCTCATGCGTTTTTTTAAATATTTAGTTACAAATTAGTAAATTTAGTGCATTCTCTTTATATCCAGAGGTCTGTCCAGTGAAAAACCTGGGTCCGTTGAAGGACCCTTCAGAAATTTTACTTTAGGACACTTCACAAAATTGTTTATCCTAAAAAAGGATCCTTCACAATTTTTTTCCCTTTAAAAACAGACATTTTGATTGTTTCATTTCGAAAACTAATCGTCCATAGAATGATCAGATCACCTGAATAATCTGACGTGCTTTGCTGTATTTTCCTGAAAAGCTGATATTCAATTTCTAATTCATAAAAGCTTTCTATGCATATGTGTGATTTAGTTCTATAAAAGTGAACCGTCATTGTCTAAAATGAAATTTTAATTATAATAATTTATTTTGCAAAATTACATTTTTCACAAAAACAAAAAGCAGGACCCTAGCCGAAAAGTTTAGAAGAACTTCATTTTCTTTCACACTAAATTTAGATTCACGAAATTATGTGTAGATTTTTCACAATTTCACAAAAACAGGACCCTGCCCAAAAAGTCTGGACAGATCTCTGATATGATTAATGATAATTTTAAATAATTTATATAAATGAAATTCTGTTTTTCTATATATCAAGGTAGGAATACTTTAAGTAATTTTCCATTATCTGGGCACAACAAATAAAAAATTGCAAAATATGGTGCTAATATTGTCAAAGCAGTAGGATATAGCAATTTCAAAATTGAACCAAAACTTTTTTAAAACCTACAAAATCATACAAATCTGTATGCTTTTGATTAGAATTTGTGAAGAGAGATGGGTATTAAATTATTTCCTCTTGCAGCTTTCTGTGTTTTTAAAATTTTTTAAACAGGTGCTGTTGAAATTTTGTAATTGGTGTTTGTGACATTTTTAAACCTATGCATTGTATTCAATATAAATCCAATACCTTTACTTTTCTTCGTTTTCCATGGCAGAAAGCTTTTTCGCGAGGGGGATCCCCTGCGTCAACTGTGCCTACTGCTTGTCGTGGATGGCGGCTGTTGATGTCTCGATCTTCACTTTTATTCACGAACAGATGATGCCACACTTTGTCAATCTCTGCCGATTCGTGGTCGTTAATGACATTTTTATTGTGTTTTGGTTATTGTAGTTTGCGATTTTTGATACTCTGTTGAAGTCTATATCTATATTATTTTCTTGATGGCATCTAGCTAAAGCAGTGGTATTTCGATTAAATTTGACGTCATTCTGGTTTTGATTTCCTTTTTAGTAACTCCTGTGTAATGGTATTCTTCATTTTCATGGATTTCAAAGGAATTTCAAAACCAGAATTAAAGAACACCAAAATGACGTCAAATTTAATCAAAATACCACTGCTTTAGCTAGATGCTATCAAGAAAATATGCATTTTTGAGATTCATACACTGCAAAGTAGGAGTATCTAGTGATTTTTTTTTTTTTTTTTGGTTTTCATGTATGCAAAGCATACAGATGTGTGTGTTACTGATTGCTGCAGTATGAAAGTTTGTATATTTTTTTAGATTCATGCATTTCAAGGTGTATCCAGTAGTATTCTTTTTGGTTTTCATGTACACAAAGTGCACAGATGTGTGTATTATTGATTGCTGCAATATGATATTTTGTATATTTTTAAGATTCATGCATTTTGAGATAGGGATATCCAATGAAGTTTCTTTAGTTTTTATATAAGCGTATTACTATGTGTATTGCTGTGCATAATTAAAATTACCGTGCGTGCTTAAAATTGGACTTGTGTATTACTGTTTGCAGCGACTGGGAATTTTGTGCATTTATATAGTGTAATTGTATGTCTAAGTTTTATTTTTTATTTGGAGTTGGTTTGTGTAATTATTTAGTATTTTTTTTCTTTTTAATTGCAGTAAAAACCAGCGAATGAGCCGCAGCCCTTACAAAAAGTGCAGCTGATACACAATGTTTTCTTTCTCCTATTATCACAATCTTGAAATTGGATTACTACACCACCTGTTTCTTTTTCTCCCATTGTGTGTGTGTGCAGGGGGGGGGGGGGGCAGATAAACGCCAAAAATTGGGAGAATAAAAAATAAAAATGTTGTAAATAATTGTCTCCTATTTGGGTAGTGTCTACCCATGAGCTTCGAGTAAGAGATGATGTGCAGTGTAAATTAAATAAAAGCACAGCATGTTCATTACTTCCTGTTAAAATGAAGGGGTAGGTAGGGGGAAGGAGGAAGTGAGACTCCAGTCAAAGTAAACATTACTTCTCTTCAGCCAGCATCAGGAATTGATTGCATAATATGAGCATAATCAGTACATAACTTTGAATAAATACCATAAAATGCAAGAACTTGCAACCAATGTTTCAGGTAAAAAAAAAATACAACCCTTCATCAGGCAGTGTAGGCATGAGTGCTGCAAACAAAGCGGTAATGCACCTCATGCAAGGAAAAAGAAAAGTCAGAATCTAAAAGTGGGCAGAGTTAAAACCAAAAAAGGGAGAAAAAAATCACATCACAAAAAATACAGGGTTAACAATTAAAAAAACAATCAGTAAAATAAAAATTATTAATGAAAGGCACAAAAATGAGAAAAAAAAAAGGGGGGGGGGGATTTAACAAAGAAAACAGAAATACCCACAAAACTTCTTACTTGGTGCAAAAAGCCCAAAGAAGCAACAAAAATTATAAAAAAGCACCACAAAACTGGCAATAAAAAGTAATAATTATAAAACTTTGAATAAAGACCATAAAATGCAAGAACTCTCAACAATTGTTTTGGGTCGAAAAAACACTACCCTTCGTCAGGCGAACAGCCACAAGTGCTGCAAACAAAGCAGTAATGTATCTTATCCGGTATTAACGATGAATATTGTAATGAATTTATAAACAGTACATATTTTTATGTAACTTTATTAAATGTTAGGTGTTAGTTTATATTTTTAGGTGCAGCGCTTTTGCGAAATTTAGTTTTTTCTGGAACCAAAATTAAATTAGTGCGGCCAGTTTTTACGGTGTATTTTATTAATATTTTTTCTTATTTTCTATGTATTGTTTCTGATCAAATTGCTTTTTTTATAACTTGTTTACCTATTTGGTTAGTTCATTGAAAAGCTAGCTTTCGTATGCTGTGTAATGAGGGTTATAATTATGAACATGATGCAGAATGGCACCACCTTGGAGATTTTTTGGAAAAATTGCCAAGTGCCTATATAAACTAAATTTTTCTCATATATGTAATAAATAAATAGAAACTTTGGATAAAGCATCACCATTGGCTTAATTCAGGCAAAAAATTGGAGCCTGAGGCCTTTTGTTGGCCCCTCACAAAATTTAATTCTGTAAAATATGTCTCTTCACAAAATTCAAATTCTTAAAAGTGACCCTTTTTACAAAATTTCATTTTATAAAAATGATTCTTTTATAAATTTTTTCCATCTTTTCAATATTATTTCAACTGATTACTTATACTTTGCTGAATGAAACATTATTAACTTATTTTTATTCTTTTAACATTTAAAGCATTTAAAATCTAGTTAATTAAATGAAGATTTCAATGTGTTTGGTAGTTTTAACAATGATCTTAAATGAAGGTAATATTGTTATAGTTTATAGTTAAGTTTGCATGCTTAAAATTTAGTTTAATTTTTATTTTTTTTATTTATCATTATTATTTTTTTTTGAAGTGAAAACTTCTTTAGGCGCGTCGAGCACTTTTGGGTGAACAAAAATCATGAAACTTGCGTCATCGTCAGCTAACGCTTTGAATGAAATTCTGCAGGCGTTTGTTACCATGACAACCCAGTCACAGAGAATCTGATCGGGAAGAAACACATTTTTTGCCAATTGACATCACGTGGTTTTCTACTAGGAATAAAAGTTGCACATTTCAAAATGCTTTTTTTTCTAAATTCTTTGAAACTTACTGTGCGCCATTAACAGCACACGGGATAGTTACAGCTCAAATTTCATCGATTTTGGAAAAAATTTACATTTTAATTGCAAATTAAATTTTATTCTAATACGTGTATTTCAATTTCTAATTATGATTAAATTATTTTTAATACATCATTCGAAAGATATTTTGAAGTTCTTTTATATTATCGAAAGTGGAATTCGAGATTTCACCTGATTTACACATTTTAAGGTGCCCTGAATGGGTTTTCTTTTGTATCTCAGCTACTAATTAAAATAATTTCATAAGTAATACATCATTAGAAAGCTTTGTTGATTTGGAATCGAACAGTAGATTACAGAAATTTCTACCACCAGATGGCGCTGTAATATTTTATAATTTCACTATTTCAATTTCTAATTATGATTAAATTATTTTTAATATGTCATTCGAAATATATTTTAAAGTTCTTTTATATTATTGAAAGTGGAATTCAAGATTTCACCTTATTTACACGTTTTGAGGTGTCTTGAATGGGTTTTCTTTTGTATCTCAGCTACTAATTAAAATAATTTCATAAGTAATACATCATTTGAAAGCTTTGTTGATTTGGAATCGAACAGTAGGTTACAGAAAATTTCTACTGCCAGATGGTGCTATAATATTTTAAAATTTCAATATTTCAAATTCTAATTATGATTAAATTATTTTTAATACATTATTCGAAAGATATTTTAAAGTTCTCTTATATTATCGAAAGTGGAATTTGAGATTTCACCTGATTTACAAGTTTTGAGGAGTCCTGAATCTGTTTTCTTTTATATCTCAGCTACTAATTAAAATAACTTTGTAAGTAATCAATATTTTTACCTAATATAAGGCTTAGTTCATTTAATTTGGGTAGCTACAAATATTGTGCCGAATTATATAATACAGATCATAAACACTTCTTTACAAACCAAAAATAATTCGAAATTAATAATCTAATAGCTCGACGATACAATTCACAAGTTACTTTGTTTTCACTGTTATCGGCAGTCCCCAAAGACTGCTTTGATTTTTTTTTTAATGGATCATTTCTATAAAAATTATGAATTTTACAATTATATATATAATCATGGTTAGCTGCAATTTAGCAACAAGAAAAAAAGATGTAATTTTCCATTAGTTTTAATTAATACTAATTAAATATTTTAATTAATACTACTATTAATTTTAATTAATTAATTTGAATCTCAATAAACATTTTAATTAATTGATAAAAGTATAGAAGTTTTCCATAATGTTTTTTCTTTTATTTGTATAATAGTGAGCAAATATATTTTTCAATTTTGATTTTTAATCTGAAGTACTTATTCTGAAATGGAAGTACAAATATATAAATTATGAAATCACATTGTGTTGTGTTGTTTATCAATTTCATACTAATTAATTTATCTGTGATTGTTATTCTACATCAAATTTTGCTTTTTTTTTTACGTACGTTTTTTATTCTATCTCATCTCATTGTCTAGTGGCATAGAGGTATAGACCAAATTCCTGCATCGGGTTAGTTACCTGCATTGCAGATGTGGTGGGTGCGGATTGAGTTCGCATAATTTTTGGCCCGCAGGGGTATAAAGTATACATGCAATTTTATTTATTTTTTCCTGAAGAATTTTTAATGCATTTTTATTTTTTTAATGAACAAAATCTTTTAAATGCAGAACTTTGATAACACTTCTAAGCAACATGACTCATTATAAGAATTTAGATACAATTGTGTAAATATCCATATAACATTTTAAACTTTATATGAGAAAATTATTTGCCTTCTTATTTTACTATTTTTATATACTGTCAAAATATTTGGAATAGTGGGTTTTTTAAATTTTAATACATAAGAAATTTTGTTATATTATACATTGAAAATTATAATTAGATTAGTATTTTTTAATATAATTATAATTAAAAAAAAAATTACTAATCTAATTATAAACAAAACTTCAAATTAGTATTATTTTATGTAATATTTAATTATTTGAAAAGTCTGTTGAATAATATAACTGTACTTTATGCACTAGAATTTTAATTCAGTTTCTTATTTAACATAAATTTAATAATACTGTTTTGTGAGTTGAAAGTTATTCTGTGGGTCGAGTGTGATTAAAGTTAACCTGACTCGTGCAGGTCTGTAGTATAGACTATTATTTTATTTATGATTTTGAATACAGCATATCATATGGGCCTCAAAATAGAATGTTTTTTAAAAGCTTAATGCATCCCAGAAGTAGCATTTGTGTAAACATCAGAAGTTTTAAATGTATCCACAGTTTTTCATGAAAAAATAGAACTGTATCATAATTTTATTGTATATTACTTTAGTTCGACATATTGCACAAAAAAAAAAAAAAAAAAAAAAATCATATTTTGGATATTTTCATTTAGATTGTTCATTTTTAAAACTTATTTGTATCATATATACCTTCTGTCAAGATTTATACTTTTAATGACAATCATAATTAAGAGTTGGTAAACATTTAATAGGAAAATACACCAGTGGACTAGTGGGGAAAAGTAGTAGGTACTTACCTAAAAAAAAGCTTTTTATAAAAGCACCATAAATTGAAAAAAGTTCACCTGATGAAGGATTGTAGTTTTATTTTGATCAGAAACAGTTGCCTTTTTTTTTTTTTTTTTTTCTTCTTCCTCCTACAAGTTATAGTATTTATACAAAGCTTTTTTTTTTTTTTCTTTGTTATAATTAAACAACTGATCATGGATCCTTTCATCCCTAGAAAAATTTTAGTATTGGCATCCATCCATTTGTACTTCTGCCTTGTTTCTTGTTTAATCATATAATAAATCTGCTAATTATCAGCACTTACAGGTTAGATAAAATTTGATTGATTCTCTAAATTGGGCATTGAAAGTTTGAATTGATTTGTATTATAGCAATAAATATGTGCTGGAGAAATAGTGTTATCTGTAATTTATGATGATATCAAAACTGACAAATAGAGCTATTAAAAAAGAAATATATATATGTGGGGAATTCAAAAGTAAAGACACATTTGTAATTTCTATTTCCAGGGATTGACAACATTGCTAGTAACCAGCACTGAGTGACAACTTAGTTGGACACTTCGAGACAATGTGTCACTCGTATTCCTGCATTAGTCGTCGGAGTGTAGTTTTCTGTCATTAGAATATGTACAACTTTTCTCAAATGTGCCTTTACTTTTTGAATTCCCCTCGTATATATGGGAACTTTACCCATAAATACACTGGGTGTTAGGAGATATTACGATTTTGGGTATAAATTGTGGATTAGGAAATATTTTGTTGACTGATATATAATGTATAGGTGTTGTAAGATATAAGAATAGAAAAAAACAGCAACAAACAAGGAATAATTACATTTTATTGACAATGTTTGTCTGTAAACAAAAAATGCAGAATTTGTGAATGTTATATGAACAAGCAAAAAGTATGATTTCTCTAATTAAAAATGAATTTCGAAAAGGGTATGGTTTCCCTTGACCAGAAGCAATGTTGCACACCTACGAGACATGGAAACAATGAGGTTATAAATGAGGGACTGGTGGTATTCTCTCCCACTTCTGTAGAAGAAAGCTTTTCATCTGATGGATTGTTTCAGGGGGTGATGAAGGACTAGCAACACTTCTCTTTAGCAATCAAAACATGTTTTATTAGTAGTAAATTTAATTAAAAGACCTACTTAGAAATTTCTGCAAATAAACTTTTGCAGTACTGGCACGTATCATCTTTAAGCAGGGTTGGGTTTCTTCCGGAAGAAACTAGTTTCTTCCAGGACAGCGGAAGAAACTGGAAAAAACCGGAAGAAACTGGAAGAAACCGGAAGAAATGGAAGAAACTAACCAGAAGACAAAACAGCTGTTCGAAATTAAAATTTATGAACTATATAAACTCAAAGCATAAATATAATGTCAAATCTAAACTATAATCCAATTAATATTAAAAATATTGTTAGAAAAATAAGTTATTTTATAACAAACACTAAATATATATAGGTGATGGGTTTTTACTTTTCAATGCTGATATTTTTAGAACTTTTTGCATATATACTATCTCATATTAGTATACATTCAGACAGTACAAGTGATAATAATGACGGAATTAACCATAATATTTGCACTTTTTTTTTTAAAGGATACAATTTTTTGTATAAATTCAAAGCTGGTAAACTGTATCAATAAGTAATATACCTACTTTTAAACTCTCCTGCAAGTTCTCTAGGATTAAAAAAAAAAAAGCATAGTTTGTATTTATCTATTTAAAGTTGAAAAATAAAGTGCAGTATTGATGAACTACTCTAAAAAACATTTCATTTGTTTTACAGTTTTTAACTCTAACTCTCAAAAATTTTGTCTAGAGGTTGTGCGGATTATAGGAATTTGTAGATTAGAGATCATTGCCTTTGTTTACAGTTTTCTTTTGCAGATACAGAGTCAGTTATTATTAATTCATGAGAATAGACATCAGAATGGAAAGACGATTTCTAATAAATTTTAGAATAAAGTATTTCTTCAATATTAATAAAACTAATCGATCACATTCACATGTGATAAATAATTTAAGCATATTCAAATAATAGGTACCTATAAAATGTAAACAAACATATTTAAAAAATATGAAACTAAATATTTTTGAAAGTTCGGAAATAATATTCATCACTGATTAATTTTGTTAAACATTGATGTAATAGTGATTTGTTTTAAGCACTAGTCTGTATGAATTGCAGGATAATAAATACAAGAATGTTACCCCCCCCCCCTCCCAGGTTGAGTTTCAAAGCAAGGATTAAGCTAAAAATTTGATTTAAAAAAAAGTAAAAATGTGAGAAATGTGAATTTATTTGAAATATGAGATGTAAATTTCTTTTTCACTGTACTGCATTAGGAAAATGAAATTTTTGATGACATTTTGTAGTACAGTAATTATTGAATACTGGCTCTTTTAATTAACTGAATGTTTGTTAAGAGCTGTTTTATCAGAAAGTATAAGCAAGTGATACAAACTATTATTTATTACCAGTTAAAGAAATAAAATTGTCTAAATAATAAATTATAAAACTTTACGCTTTTTAAATTGAAATTGATTTTTTTACTGGATTTTGAGTATTTTGGAACGTGATTATCAGATACCGAAGATCACTTCAGTAAAAATCTCATAATTATTAATTAAATATGTAATTAAATTTTTATAGGTATAATTAAAGTTACTTAAAGTTGTTTATAAGACAAATGCATCCATTGTATCTTACACATCTGCAATTTATAGGATAAATTTTTAAGAAAAACAGTTTCTTCCATTTCTTCCACTTGGAAGAAACCTATTTCTTCCGGCCGGTTTTTTCCATGGTTTTTTCCGCGGTTTTTTCCGCCTTGGAAGAAACTTGCCAACCCTGTCTTTAAGTGAACAAATAATTCATGTAAGGGACATCCAAGGACAATCCAAATACCTTACATCTGTGGACAAAATTTCTGGTAGCTACATTTTAACATCTTTAGACTATACAAAAAATATTGAAATTAACATATATTTTTCATATGCATAAAAGCTTGTTTTATTTCAACTATATGAAAATCATTCAGCAATCATTTACAGGGCCACACTAAAGAAGAACGATATTTTAAGAAATATGTTTCACATAAAATATGGTTTGAAAAGTACTTATCCTTCATTTACATTTAAAGGGCCACTAAAAAAAATTCTAATATATTAGTAGTATTGTAGAAATGACTTCAAGTGCATTTAAAGTTATAATTCATGTTTTTTTTCCCCTGTGCTGTGCTTAGTTTAGATAATACATTGTGTGGTATGTATTGTATATAATTTATAGAAAATACACTAGTCTACTTAAAATTAGTCTAATAAATTGTAAACTAATGTAAGCATTATTTATTATTATTATTTTAATAATAATAATAATAAATAATTTAATTATAACTATTATTTTAATAATTTGAAATAAATTTTAAAATTTAATAACAAATTTACATGTTTGTGAATGTAGCTACAATACACAAACAAAGAATTGTGTTAAACGGTACCCTCCCCCCCCCCCCCCCCCATATCCTTCTCACACATAATATTTGTGAAATAAAACTGTTTTGTACTGTTATTTAAAATACACAAGAAATCTTCAGATACAGTACTTCATATATCACACCTTAAGCTATAATAATATATCTATAGTATTATAAGGTAAGAGAAAGTATTGTGAGTGCCACACCAAATTATTTCGATACCTGTTAAAATTAAATCTGACAATTTAGTTGCTTCATCAATGAAGCAAAATAATGGGAGGTTTTATTAATATTAATTTACAGTCAACAATAACTACATTCCCATTCCCAGCAAGTACAGAAGTGACATATTGGTGTCAAAATGGTATCATTTGTCCATTCCACGAGATTTCATTTTGATCCAGTAAATCATAACCATTCTGTGTCAAAAGTGTCCATTGAATAGATATCTTTATGAATTCGTGAAATGATTAGTTCCAGATACCCAACTATATTATTTCAATAAACAAAGCTAACATATTTTACTCCATAAATGCAACAAGAGTATTTTCCCTATAAAATAATGAATTTAACACAAGAGATTTTTACTTGTTTATTGTCACAAGGGATTTTATTTTTTTTAAAATAAAGTTTGTTACAATTTTTACTTTCTTCTTTATGTAATATAGAGGAAGTATTGAATTCGTGAAAATTTTCGAACTCCGGTTTTCGATGGATTTACACGTTTTGGGATGTCCTGAACACGATTTGACAGTTTTTACAAAATGTCTGTCTGTCTGTGTGTATCACGATTTTTGTGGAGACTGTATCTCTCGAACCAATGAACGAAATTTAACCAAACTTCGTATGTAGACCCTGACATAAACTGGTGATGGTTAGATTTGGGGATCAATCACTAAAATGGTGGCGCTGTGATCGCATTTTTTTCTAAACTTTTAACATGGCAGTATAGAACAAAACTTCGTATAAATGTACATAATGAGAGTTATTTTAAACTTGTGATTGTAAAATTAATTATTGATAATGGTAGTAGTAAACTAGGAAAAAAAAATTGTGCATGTGGGGGCATCGCTTCCCTCCTGAGTGAGTAATTTTCAAGATGGGTATCTTTCGAAAGGTTTCGTCAATACCTTTAAAACGAATGGTTGAACTATAAATCTGTGATAATTTAAAACAAAGTTATCAATTTTTTTTAACTTTTAACGAAAAAAAAAGATTTTTTTTTATTTTATTTTTTTTTTTTTTATTTATTATTGAGAATAAAATGGACTTTTTATTTTGGATATTTAGTGTTATACTACTTTTCTAATATGGAAATCGTCTGCATTATCATGGAAGATAATTTTTTTTTTTTTTTTTTGAATAATTTTAATAAATTATTTTTATTCAGTGAATTTCTATAGTAAAATATAGAAGAAAGTCTCGTGGTAGCCACAACATGCTAGTTTTTTTTTTTTTTTTTTTTTTTTTTTTCATCACTTTTATAAACATCTTAGAATAATAATAATAATAAAAAAGATGGAGCTGCTTTTCTTTACTTAATGACAAAAAAAAAAAAAAAAAAAAAAAAAAAAAAAGCTATTTTAGAAATGTAAGCAAGTTGCTGTAAATAAATAATTTTGTTGGTAAGTATTTTGCTGTTTGGTTATTTACCCAACTCATGACATCACCTCACCTCTTTTACCTTAATCAGTAGTATAACAGTTTAAAATTATGTCTTTTATTCAATATGCCATAAATGAAATATGATTATTCAAATGTTAAAAATAGCACACACCTGAAGTAATCATCATGGTATAATTATTTAGAAAAACAAATTTTATTAATTCTGTAGACATCACATTGACATCTGTTAATATATTATTTCTACAGTAGTGATATTTGTCCATAAAAATTACTGTCACACTACTTTTTGCAAAATGAAAATGCAATTAATCTATGTGACCAATATCGTGGATATATTTATTGTTTATACCATAAGCTGAACCTGAAGTTTTTAAAAAGAATTTGTCCAAAATTATCCTTTTTCATTTTGAAGAGTTCATTTTTTATTAAAAAAGAGAGAGAGAGAGAGAAAGAAGACTTATGTAACAAGTGTCTTTACATAATAGTTTTCCACATACAACTGTTTATGTTTATTTGTTTAAACATATTTAACTAGGGTTACTCATTGATTAAAACTTTGTGAACAAACACCATAAATTGCACTTGCCAAAGCGTCAGTCACTCCAAGTATTATTAAAGCCTATTTCTTGCTATTTGCGTAAGTTTCGCGTGTTGCTGCCTTCTAGCTGCACTTGTGTCACTTTTTTACTTTCTTCTTTATTCAATAGAAGAAAGTATTGGATTCGTAAAAAATTTCGACCTCGGATTTTTGATAGATTTACATGTTTTGAGAGCTGTAGACCATTTGACCATTTTTAGAAAATGTCTGTGTGTGTGTGTGTGACAAAATTTTGTGGCGACTGTATCTCAGGTACTACTGCACAGAATTTCATACAAATTCGTATGTAGCTACACATTGACATAAATTAGTGCCTATCAACTTTTAGTAAAAACTGTCCAACAGCTTATGTTGCCATCCCGCTTTTTTTAAATTTTTAATATGGTTGTGTAGGACAAAATGTATAAATGTGCATAAAAATAATTATTTTTTAATGATCATTATGAAATTTAAAAGAATGATTTGTAATAGAGATAGTCAACTGGGAAAACAAAATTGTGTATGTAGAAGCCTTGCCTCCACCCCCCCCTGGGGGAGGGATCCCCCTCGAGGGGAGTAAATTTTCATGATGGGTATCTTTCAAAAGAGCTCGCCAATCCCTTTAAAACGAATGGTTGAACCATCGATCTGCGATAATTTAAAATAAAGTTATCGATTTGTTTCATTTTTAACCATTTTTTTTTTTTTTTTTTTTTAATGAGAATAAAATTGACTTTTTTTTTTATATTTAGCGCTTTACTACTTCTCTAATATGGAAATCGTCTGCATTATCATGGAAGATAATTTTTTTTAAAAATAATTTTAATAAATCATTTTTACTGAGTGAATTTGTATAGGAAAATATGCGACAATGTCGCTTTGTCACCTGAATTCTGCCACAGTGGTTGAAGGGTCATGTTTAGTAATTTCGAACTGAAACAATGAATGTAGACTTTCGCAGTTTATGATGTTTGTTTAGAAAATTTCATTTACAATGGTTCAACACCGACATGCAGTGTGTTAAACTGCATATTTGTTTGTCAAAAGAGTCTCCTCTTTCTGACTTCATACAAAAATTTGACCTTTTTTTTATGTAAATATTATTAGTAGCTTTAGGGAGAAGAAAGAAATCCTGCTACATGAGATTAATTTAATGTCATTGTAATCTTATACTGTTGACATGTAGAGTATTTTCACATAATGTGAGATTTATAATTATCTTAAAATTGCTTTGCTTTAAAAAGTGTGAAATGCATTATATTATTTAACTGATTTCAAAGGGAATTCCTTATTTTAAATCAATTGTGTTTCAAGCAGGGCTGCCGGATTTTGACCAGGCCAAAAAAAAGCCGGCCGTATTTTTTTTTTTTTTTTATTGAACCGCATAAAGAAGACAGGCAAAAATTAAAAAAGCTGCCTTTTATTATTTATTATTATTTTAAAATAAAAATGATGACTAGATCAATTATATAATTATATTGTAATAAAAAATTAAAATTAATAAGAATAAAATTAATCAATAAAGAGAATTCTAAATATAGCAAATATAGGAAAACAAAAACTGTACTCTTTATTAGAAAATTAATTTGGTTCAATACAATTTAAATTATTAATAAATAATTCTTATTCAGTAAAAATGATAAAGGAAATTAAATTTACCAATTACTTGGCTCAGTTTTTTAATAACAATACACTTTGAATTATTTTTATGCTTTTTCAGCACCTAAACTATTCCTTAGTTTATTCTATAAAAAAAAAAAAAAAGAAAGAAAGAAAGAAAGAAAAAAATGTGCAGAACAATATTCCTTTCAGTTGAAATTGGAGGACAGCTCTACAATTTAACAAAATACCTATTTTCCTGCATGTAATTCACAAGTCAACAAAATGAGTTTTACACCAGAAATTTTAATAAACAGACAAGGCTATTTTTAAATGAGGTATTTGTCTTGTACAAATATAGCCCTGTCTGTAAATTAAACTTTCTAGATCTAAACTGATTTTTCTGACAGGAGGACTTACTAAATAGAAAAATATGAAAAACTAGTATGTTGTGGCCACCACAAGACTTTCTTCTATATTTTCCTATATAGATATTCAATCAGTAACAATATTTAAGGGAAAAAAAAATACGATTTTTTTCTAAGTTTTTTTTTTTTTTTTTTTTTTTTTTTTGGTTAAAAGTAATACATACTCAACCAGTAACAATATTTAAAAAAAAAAAAAAAAAAAAAAAAAATACAATTTTTTTTCTAATTTTTTTTTTTTTTTTTTTTTTTTTTTTTGTTAAAAGTAAAAAAAAAAAAAATCGATAACTTTGTTTTAAATTATCACAGATTTATAGTTCAACCATTCGTTTTAAAGGTATTGACGAGATCTTTCGAAAGATACTCCCCCCCCCTAGGGGGGAAGCGATGCCCCCACATGCACAGACATTTTTTCCTAGTTAACTATTGCTATTATCAATAACTCATATTAATTTTACAATCACAAGTTTAAAATAACTCTCATTATGTACATTTATACGAAATTTTGTCCTATACTGCCATGTTAAAAATTTAGAAAAAAATGCGATCACAGCGCCACCTGTTGAGCTATTGATCCCCAAATGTAATCAGCACCACTTTCTGTCGGGGACCAACTAAATACCAAGTTTGGTTAAATTTCGTTAAAAAAAAATACGATTTTTTTTTCTAAGTTTTTTTTCGTTAAAAGTAAAAAAATCGATAACTTTGTTTCAAATTGTCACAGATTTATAGTTCAACCATTCGTTTTAAAGGTATTGACGAGATCTTTCGAAAGATACCCATCTTGAAAATTTACCCGGGGGGGGGGGGGTACGTCCCCCCCCAGGGGGGAACCGGTGTCCCCACATGCACAAAATTTTTTTCGTAATTAACCACTACTATTATCGATAATTCATATTAATTTTACAATCACAAGTTTAAAATAACGCTCATTATGTACATTTATACGGAATTTTGTCCTATGCTGCCATGTTAAAAATTTGCATAAAATGCGATCACAGCGCCACCTGTTGAGATATTGATCCCCAAATCTAATCAGCACCAGTTCATGTCAGGGTGCAACTAAATACCAAGTTTGGTTAAATTTCATTCATTAGTTCGTGAGATACAGCGTTCACAAAAAAATGATACAGACAGACATTTTCTAAAAACTATTAATTCGTAATCTAGACATCCCAAAACATGTAAATCCGTCAAAAAACGGCGGTCGAAAATTTTCGCGAATCCAATACTTTCTCTATATTACATATAGAAGAAAGTAAAAATTATGTAATAAACCTTAGTTATTCAATATCTTAACTTTTGCAAGACTTTATCACTTGTTTTCTTGAAAATTGTTCAATAACTCTAGAGAACTTAAGAGACTTAATTTTTCACAGATTCAAATAGCTTTCAAAATGGAAAAAAAAAATATATATATAGCAGGTCTCAGTCTTTATTACCAACAACTTCCATATTTATTATTATTATTATTATTATTATTATTATTTAAAGAGGAATAATTTTATTAATTTCTAGATCAGCAACCGGTGCAGTTGATTCTTGGATCAGTTCAATCGAGTTATGCGAAATGTGTGAAAGCCAAAATTCAAAATTGATCTTCCTTTCTTTCTGTATAGATGTGAAAAGAAACAAAAAGATAAATTATATTAATATTTACTTAGTATATTATGATTATGGAAATATTTAATTAAAGAAAGAAAAGTACTTGAAGCTCTAAATATAAAAATGAAAACTTTGCAAATTAACAATAACTTTTATGACCACCCTCCTTCATGAATAAATGACTTCATTTATACTTTACTATATATAATATCGATATATGACAGTAACAATCATTCCGATAATAATGAGAAATGCCCTTTGGTACTAAAATGTTTTTATCACACCACGCTGTTCACTTATTAGATGCTATAATAACAAAAAAATGAGAATTATTTTAAATTTCACATTTTTTTTTTTTTTTTACACAAAATGACATTATTTAACATAAACTGACGTATAGCATTATTACTTCCATTACCCAACTACCGTAGATAATGGAAGTATTGTATTCGGTCCAAAAATTCAATATCGAGTTTTCACGTGATTTACATGTTTTACGGTCTCCTGAGTCCAAAAAAGTGGTTTTTGGCAATTGGTCAGTGTGTGTCGGGAATCTTCTGACTACATATCTCCGAAACTAATAGAGTTAGAACTACGAAACTTCAGAATTGAGACAGGTCTGATGTTCAGATGAAGTTTCCAAATTTTGGTGAAAATTGGAAAACCGAAAGTGGGACAGTAAGTCCGTATCTCAAAAACGGTTCTAACGATTTTTTTTAAAGATGCTATATAAACACTCTATTATCCTTTCGAATGATATAGTTCGTTAGTTCAGGAAAATTGATAGGCGTCCTGTATAAATAGCTCAATTTCAAGTCTCGCAAGTGTGTTCCTTTAAAAACGGCTGTACGGAATTTTTTCAAACTCTCCATATTAACTCCTTTTTAAATATACTTTTGTATGTAATTATTGTTTTCTGGTCAATAATTGAGTATGCCAAGTTTTGGTAAAAGTTGTTATCTCAAAAACGGCGCTAACGATTTTCTTGAAATTTGTTACATAAATCTATTTTAGATACCGTTTCTCATGTATTATGTGGTTATTACAGGAAAATTAACGGTCATTCTGATTAGATAGTTCAGTTTTATGTCTCGTAAATTAGTGTTTAGAAAGATAACTATCATAATTTTTTTCTTATTTTTTAACTCGCTGTGTAAACTTTGTTTTATACGTCTTTACACATGTATCAAGTTTCTCTTACTGGAAAATTAAAAAAAAAAAAAATTCATATAATACTTGTAATAGTGGGTAATGGAAGTCGTGTTGTTGTTTCTGATAAAAAAAAAAAAAAACCGTTTGAATAAGTTACTATTAATTAAATCATGTAGAGATAATTAAATAGATAAATTCAAACTATGTTTGTTAGAAGGTAAGACTTATAATAATAATGATAAATTCTTCACTTACCTTCTATGCAGCAGTTTCAGCGCTTGTCTCACAACAAAGTAATATCCGAATATCCGTGGGGTTTCTGATCTGTTGATCAATTTATCTAAAATGCGTTATACCAGAAGAGGTTGAATGATCCACCCTAAATGCTAAACGAATATTTTCATATGTATTAGAAATGAAATAATTTGAGAATTAATTTAATCTTAGAATTTATTTTTAATTTGGGATGCATCTTGTTCTGCATCCTTATAGTGTGGATTCAGAGAGAGAAGTGAAGGAGGTTACAAACTGAAAAATATAATTGGATATAATAAAATAATAAAAAGTTAATTAATGTTTATAAAAAGCGTAGAACAGTCAATACGTATTTCTATTGCAAGTCCTTGAAGAACAGCGAACTCTCCTCATTAAGAGATAGTCATGAGATGATCAGAAATCACGAGCATAGAAGAAAATGCAGTCCAGATTTTTACTCAGGCTTAATTGACAGCTCGTGAGTAAGTGAAGACTTATTTCAGTTTTTGGAATAGGTCTTAATTAGATGAAGTGTTCATCGATGATAATATGTCATTTCCCCCTTCATCGGGATACACTTCTTAAACCTCTGTGGTTAAGTTCAATTTCCTTCGGTGAATTTCAAAAATGGGTCTTGCTAGAGGCTTGGTTAGCACGTCGGCGATCATTTTTTCACTTGGGCAATATTGCATATCAAGTATTTCTTTCTCTTTCAAGTCTTTTAAATAATTATACTTGATGTCGATGTGTTTAAGCTTGGCAGAAAATTCACAATTAAGAAGCTTAATGCAGCTAATGTTATCTTCGAAAAGTGTAATAGGTGTATCTTGCTGTAGATGCAGATCACTTAACAATTTGATTAACCAAGTGATTTCCTTAGCAGCATTAGTTGCAGAAATGAACTCCGCTTCTGCAGAAGACAATGCCACGGAAGTTTGCTTTTTAGTTGTCCATAGAATGGGATTATTTCCTAGCATGAAAATATTTCCCGAAGTTGACTTCCTATTTGTTTTATCGCCTGCCCAATCGGCATCAGCGAAAGCTGTTAGTTTGGTGTCTTGGTTTGCGCTAATTATGAAATTTAAGTCTTTTGTGGTGTTTATGTAACGCACAACCCTTTTAGCTGCTTCCCAATCTTTTTTCCGTGGATTCGAATTTCTCCTGCTTAAAATATTTACAGCTGCCAAAATATCTGGCCGACTAACTGTACCCAAATATAATATACTTCCAATTACTTGTTGATATTTAATGTTATTTTCTAGCAGATTATCGTTATCATCAAATTTGAGATAATTAGGCTCCATTGGAATGTTTGTAGGTTTGGAGCACTCAAGATTTAATTTTTTTTCTAACTCTGCTATTTTTAATTTTTGGTTTATTACAAAATCACCTTTTTTATTTCTAGTTATTTGCATACCTAGATAAAAGCTTACTTCTCCTAAATCTTTTATTTCAAATTGTTTGTTTAATTCCTTTGTGATTTTGTTTATTTGGTTTTCGTCTCCGGCGACTAAAATGTCGTCGACATACACGATAATGAATGAAGTTATGTTTGGATCATTATGAATGTATAAACACGAGTCTGCTGAGCTTTCTTTATAATTTAAGGTTTTTAGAAAATCTCCTATTCTCATGTGCCAGGCTCTCGCGGCCTGTTTCAATCCATAGATGGACTTATTTAATTTACATACTTTGTTTTCATTGCCCTTATCTATGAACCCTTCAGGTTGTCGCATATAGATATCCTCATCTAAATTTCCATATAAGAACGCAGTCTTAATATCTATATGTTTTACATTCAGTTTGTGATGAGCTGCGGAATTTAGAAAAGCTCTGATTGTTGTGTACGAAACTACTGGTGCGAAAGTTGCATCGTAATCTTCTCCAAACTTTTGGAGAAAACCTTGGGCGACTAAACGTGCTTTGTATTTTTTTAGTTTACCCGTATCATCGTATTTAGTTTTGAAAGTCCATTTAGAACCGATAACTTTTTTTCCTACTGGAGGATCGACTAAGGTCCATGTGTTATGCTCGTTTAAAGACCGTATTTCATCTTCCGCGGCTTTAATCCAGTTATTCTTTTCAACAGGATGTGTCATATTTTGTATCTCGGACCAACTTTTTGGTTCATGTACTAAATCATGTTTAGCTAAATAGATTAAACGGTCCGGAGGAACACCTAGGTTAGATCTCGATGATCTTCTGAGCTGAATTTCTGAATCATGTGTTTGCTCAGAATCGTTCTGTGTTTGCTCAGAGTTATCATTAAATTCAATATTTACAGTCTGCGTTTGATTATTATCATTAGTCGGTTCCTTTTGCGATGAATGTTCGCAATTTTGATTTTCTAAAAACTTTACAGTTCGCGCGATAATGATATTTTTTCCCCCTGTATAAATTCGATATCCTTTGGATCGGTAATCATAGCCAACAAAGATTCCCTCTTGAGCCTTGTTATCAAGTTTTTTTCTATTATGTTTATCAATATAAGCGAAAGCTTTAGATCCGAATACTCTCAAATGCGAGAGGTTAGGTTTAAATTTGTTCCAAAGCTCATAGGGAGTCTTGTCATTAGATTTTGTGGGGAGCCTATTTAGTAAATAGTTCGCGGTATGGATTGCTTCCCCCCAAAATTTATGAGTTAATTTCGCTTCAGATAACATACTTTTGGCCATTTCTACAAGGGTTCTATTCTTTCTTTCGGCAACCCCGTTTTGAGGTGGACAATAAGGAACAGTGAGTTCATGTCTGATTCCGTTTTGTTCAAGAAAATTCTCTATGTCGTTGCCTACATATTCTCTACCATTATCTGATCTAATTCTTTTAGGTAGCCTGCCAAATTTATTCTTGACTAACGCTATGTAAGTTTTTAATTTTTGCAATACTTCACTTTTATGTGTTAAGAGGTAAATAATTGTAAACCTGCTGTAATCGTCAATAAGGGTAAGGAAATAGGTTTTTCCCCCTATAGAGGGTGTCTGAAACGGTCCGCAGATATCAGTATGAATTAGTTCAAGTACTCTATTTGCGCGGTACTTAGATTGCTTAGGATATGGCATATCTGTTAATTTAGTTTTTATGCACGTTTCACACGTTTTATCGTGTTTACAAAAATTTACGTCAATTCCTAAAGCTAGTTGCTTATCTATGATTTCTTTAATATCTGCGAAATTTCTATGACCTAGACGTTTGTGCCATAACGTAATACATTTCTTATTATTACAATTAGATATTAATCTAACTTGTTCATTTGCATCATATTTCGGTTGTATTACTTCATAAAGATTTCCTTTTATTTCCCCCTCAAGGAAAGTTTTCCCATATTTTTGCAACTGACATTTATTTTTCTCGAAGATCAGTGTGCAACCACTTTTAGTGGCTTTACTAACAGAGAGTAAGTTTGTTTCAATATCTGGTACGAAAAGAACATCTAATAACTTTATTTCATTTACTTCCCCGTTTTCAGTTTCAGTTTTAATTATTATGTCACCCGAACCTTGCGAGGTTAAGACATTTCCATTAGCGATAACTACGTTTGAAACACCAGTGTCTTTAATTTTTTCAAATAGATTTTTATTATTCGTGATATGTGCTGAACAGCCACTGTCGACTATCCAACTAGATTTGTGTTCGTCACTGGCAATGAACGCTAAATTTTTTATTTTGTTTACAGTTGTCCCGACCTCTTCATCAGAATTATTTAACTCTCTGGTGGAGTGTTCCCCTTTTATACGTTGGGATTTGGTCTCAAAACATAATGAGGAATTAAATTTTCTATTTTTGAAACCCTTATCATAATTTCCTGACGCGTTGTTCGGTTTTTTATTTTTTTGATACCAACATTCACTGGTATTGTGACTTTTTGAATTACAATATGTACAAAATTTGCTAGGGCGTTTTTTGAAATTGTATTTATTTTTGTTAACCCTGTACGTCGTGGCATTATCTTCCGAATGGGAGTTTGATTTTTTATTGCAGGATCTTCGATTATATTCATCACTAATTTTATTTTGAATATAAGTCGGGTTTAAATCTTGTTCATCCCTGCCTTCTAACGCAGTAATTAAAGGGTCGTAAGAGGGAGGCAGAGAACATAAAAGCAGTGCGGACAGGTGAGCATCATCGATTATTTCCCCAATTGCTGACAGTTTTTGTTTCAGTTCCAATATTTTTGTTATGTGTGTGTTTACATTTTCTCCCTCTTATAGTTTGCAACTGTACAATTTTTTTAATAAGTACAGTTTGTTTGAGAGATTTGGGCGTTCGTGAATACTCTTTAATTTCTGCCAAATCTCTCTAGCACTAGTTAAATCTTTAATATGGGGAATTTGGGAATCAGTTATTGATAAGTTTATCAGGGCTTTTGCCTTATTATTCTTTTTCGACCAGTCAGTAGTAACTTGTGCTGGTGGATCTTCAGTGATGATATCAAATAAATCTTCTTTGGTCAAAAGCATTTCAGCTTTAAATGACCAAGTAGTATAATTAGAATCATCAAGTTTATCGATTGTTATATTTTCTTTTAATGCCATTTTGGCTATTTATTTATTATAGTATAAAACTATGGATATTCGTTTTATTTTAGTTAGAGACTTTCGTCAGTCTCATAATCAATGATAAAAAAAAAAAAACCGTTTGAATAAGTTACTATTAATTAAATCATGTAGAGATAATTAAATAGATAAATTCAAACTACGTTTGTTAGAAGGTAAGACTTATAATAATAATGATAAATTCTTCACTTACCTTCTATGCAGCAGTTTCAGCGCTTGTCTCACAACAAAGTAATATCCGAATATCCGTGGGGTTTCTGATCTGTTGATCAATTTATCTAAAATGCGTTATACCAGAAGAGGTTGAATGATCCACCCTAAATGCTAAACGAATATTTTCATATGTATTAGAAATGAAATAATTTGAGAATTAATTTAATCTTAGAATTTATTTTTAATTTGGGATGCATCTTGTTCTGCATCCTTATAGTGTGGATTCAGAGAGAGAAGTGAAGGAGGTTACAAACTGAAAAATATAATTGGATATAATAAAATAATAAAAAGTTAATTAATGTTTATAAAAAGCGTAGAACAGTCAATACGTATTTCTATTGCAAGTCCTTGAAGAACAGCGAACTCTCCTCATTAAGAGATAGTCATGAGATGATCAGAAATCACGAGCATAGAAGAAAATGCAGTCCAGATTTTTACTCAGGCTTAATTGACAGCTCGTGAGTAAGTGAAGACTTATTTCAGTTTTTGGAATAGGTCTTAATTAGATGAAGTGTTCATCGATGATAATATGTCAGTTTCACACCAAATTTTTTTAAAAATGCATAGTAAGATACTTAGGTAAAAAAGCCAATAAAGATCAGCTTTTATTAAAAAAGGCCGATCTGTTTTTTTTTTTTTTTTTTTTTTTTAAGGCCGGCTTTTTTGCAGCCCTGGTTTTAAGATTTTATTTCTTCATTCTCTCCCTTCACCACATATATACAGGGTTTTCTTAAAAGTTTGAAACGCAGTTTAATTCTCTGCCTATTAGAGTAAGTGGACAATGTGAAAAAAGTGTTCTAAGTACTGTAGGTAATAAGACAATGTTATTAAAAATTTCTTCTGTATCGTCTCCAAGATTCATCCTTAGAATTATTTTTATTACTTCCATTACCCGACTACCGTAGGTAATGGAAGTATTGTATTCGGTCCAAAAATCCGATATCGAGATTTCACCTGATTTACATGTTTTACGGTCTCCTGAGTCCAAAAAAGTGTTTTTTGGCAATTGGTCAGTGTGTGTATGTGTGTCGGGAATCTTCTGACTACATATCTCCGAAACTAATAAAGATTCAGCTACGAAACTTCAGACAGAACTGGTGTACAGATTAATTTTCCAAATTTTGATGAAAATTGGAAAAACAGAAGTGGGACATCTGTAACCGGAAGTGGGGCCGTATGTCCGTATCCCATAAACGGCTCTAACGAGTTTCTTCAAAGTTGCTATATAAACACTCTATTATATGTCCTTTTGAATGATATAGTTGGTTAGTTCAGGAAAATTGATAGGCGTCCTGTGTAAATAGCTGAATTTCAGGTACTGCGAGTGGATTCCTTTCAAAACGGCTGTATGGATTTTTTTCAAACTTGTAGTATTAACCCGCTTTTAAATACCCCTTTCTATGTAATTGTTGTTTTCCGGTCAATAACTGAATATGCCAAGTTTTGGTAAAAATCGTTGTCTCAAAAACGGCTCTGACAATTTTCTTGAGAGCTGTTACATAAACTCATTTTAGATATCCTTTCTCATGCTTTACGTGGTTATTACAGGAAAATTAAGTCATCCTGATCAGATACATGAGTTTTAGATCTCGGAAATCGGTGTATAAAAAAAAAGAGCCTACCTTTTTTTTTTTTTTTTTTTCCTTGCTATGGAAACTATATTTTACGTCTTTACGTTTTCAATCGTTTACCGTAAACGTATATTAACTTTCTCTTACTGGAAAATTTTTAGTTGTCTATTTCATTAGCTCAATTCTATGTCTTCTGATCACATTATCTCCATAAAGTGCATATAATACGTGTAACAGTGGGTAATGGAAGTCGTGTGGTCGTTTAACACCAGATTTTTTTTAAATTCTGTTTTCACATTTAGAGAATTCACAACCGTTAAATAAGTGAATCTCGCCTTCGGTCGCTGCTGCCTTCAGCAGTGTCTTCTTACCCTATATCGGTTCCGAGTTCCTACTGCTTGTGTTTGTGCCTTGACCGGACAATTCAAATTAAGTGTTAACCGGATGATAAATGGCACTGCTATTATTCAAGAATTACGTTTTTCGAGCAAACATTTTTTGGACAGATTATCATCTTCACTCTATGACAACAGGTGGCAACACCAGACAGTCTTCCGAGTTGGAAGTAAATTTAATTAATTAAAAAGAAAAAATAATCCAAAATTCGAAAATCTAGCTTCAAGGTGCATCGGGTGAGATCAAAACGAACCTCCACGAAAATTTTGTAGCTCTTTGATCAGCCGTTTGTCTTAATAGCGACCAAAACACCTCTAATTTTAACTTTGTTTTTTGTCATTTAGGTTAGTGTGAAAGCACTGAAAGATTTTCTTTTGTCAATTGGCATTTTTCCTATCAATTATCTGCAAAAAGGAACACATCGTTCCTTGGAAGATTGAACCCATCATGACCTTCGCGTTATTAGCTTGACGTTCTCAAAGTCTTTTTTTACTTTCACATTTCTATCTCTAGAGACTATTATTTCAGAAATTTACTTAATTAATAATAATAATAATCAAAATTTCAGGAATCGGGCTTCGAAGTGTATCAGATTTCAAAATACGGACCTCCATGCAAAATTCGGGATCCGGAACTTTCGCCCCCGGCATTTAACCCCCAGCATTTCGCCCCCGTGAAGAAGTTTACGGAATTTTCGCCCCTAGAATCTCGTCCTTGGGGAATTTAACCCTTAGTTTTATAAAATATAAACGTAATGAAAAACTAGCTGGCATAGGTGAACTCTGCTCAGTTCCCCATCATATTTATGTTCTCGTAAATTTCTAGTGCGAGACATATTATAATCATGTTAAAAGAAATTAATTTGACCAAAGCTTGATACAGTGACAGAATGAAATCCCCGCCTAATAGGCTATCCACCGTTCACTTCGATATATTTATCTTATTCTAATTTATTAATTTATTTTATCAGGGTTAATACCGTTGTTTAGTTTTCATGCTACTATTTCCAATGCAATAATCCCCAAAATTCATATTTATATGAAAAATTTACAATTTCGCTATGTTGATAAAATCGTAAATTACGAATAATTTACGAAATTTTCCTATTAGAATATTTTTATTCAATCATGTTCAAACCAGTATCATAAATGTAATTTTAAAGTTGTCTAATGTATTTATGATCCTCAAAATGGAAGTTTATGCTCAATTTTGCCTTATTCTGACATGTTAAGTAAATCGTAAATAACAAATTACATACGAATTTTAGTTCCCCATCATACTATAGGTATGGGGAACTTAGGTAATCGTGAAAATTTTCGACATCGGTTTTTTGACTTTTTTACACGTTTTCAGGTGTGAGGAAATCCGAAAATGACAAAATTTGTATGGTGTCTGTCTGTAGGGTGTCTGTTAGTCCGTTAGTTTGTTAGTCTGTGTACACGATATCCCAAGAACAAATTGTCGCTGAGAGGTCAAATCAGTTTTAAAATATTACTTTCGACACTGGCAAGAACCCTATTCATTTGCAACATTCGATTTTAAAAACTTCGTAAGTTATTAGAAATTTACGATTTTCTTAACATGGGAGGATAGGACAAAAATTCACTTAAACGTGCATTAAATGGAAACTTTTTACTGTAAAAATGTCAGACCAGTTTTAAAATATGCGTTTTGATGCCGGAATGAACATCAGTAACTATAAATATGCTACTTTGAAAATTTCGCAAGTTATTGGAAATTTACGAATTTCTTAACGTGGCAGTATAGGGCAAAATTTCACATAAACGTCAATTTTGAGGGATATTTTCATCGTAAAGATGTCGAACCACTTTCGAAATATTATTTAGGTTACTGGCATGAATATCATAGACTATGATTTTTCCAATTTAAAAAATTCGTAAGTTATTTGGAATTTACGATTTACTTAACATGTCAGAATAAGGCAAAATTGAGCATAAACTTCCATTTTGAGGATCATAAATACATTAGACAACTTCAAAATTACATTTATGATATTTTTTTGAACATGATTGAATACAAATATTCTAATAAGAAAATTTCGTAAATTATTCGTAATTTACGATTTCATCAACATAGCGAAATTGTAATTTTTTCATATAAATATTAATTTTGAGGATTATTGCATTGGAAATAGTAGCATGAAACATAAACAACGGAATTATCCTGAAATTAATAGATTAGAATAAGATAAATATATCTAAGTGAACGATGGATAGCCTATTAGGCGGGGATTTCATTCTGTCACTGTATCAAGCTTTGGTCAAATTCATTTCTTTTAACATGATTATAATATGTCTCGCACTAGAAATTTATGAGACCATAAATATGGTGGGGAACTGAGCAGAGTTCACCTGTGCCAACTAATTTTAAATTGGAAAAATCAAAGTCTATGATATTCATGCCAGTATCCTAAATAATATTTTGAAAGTGGTTTGACATCTTTACGATAAAAATATCTCTCAAAATTGACGTTTATGTGAAATTTTGCCCTATACTGCCATGTTAAGAAATTCGTAAATTCCCAATAACTTGCGAAATTTTCAAAGTAGCATATTTACAGTTACTGATGTTCATTCCGACTTAAAAAATGATATTTTAAAACTGGTCTGACATTTTTATTGTAAAAAGTTTTCATTTAATGCATGTTTAAGTGAATTTTTGTCCTATTCTCCCATGTTAAGAAAATCGTAAATTTCTAATAACTTACGAAGTTTTTAAATTCGAATGTTGCAAATGAATAGGGTTCTTGCCAGTGTCGAAAGTAATATTTTAAAACTGATCTGACCTCTCTGCGACAATTTGTTCGTGAGATATCGTGTACACAGACTAACAAACTAACAGACACCATACAAATTTTGTCATTTTCGGATTCCTCACACCTGAAAACTTGTAAAAAAGTAAAAAAACCGAGGTCGAAAATTTCATGATTACCTAAGTTCCCCAGACCTATAGTATGATGGGGAACTAATAAAAATATACATGCAGTATTTTCTTGTATATTTTTTGTTCATTCACGCTATTTTCCCTTTTAATTTCAGTATAAAACATGAATAAAGAGGGTTTTCGATTGAAATTTGTTTTATGACATTTTTATGTCTGCTAATTAAATGAAAGTTTATGTGTATAGTAATATTATTTATTTATTTATTAAATTTTAAGTTTAGAGTATATTTATTTATTTATCAAATTATATTTTTTATTAATAAATAACTAAAGCGATGTTACAATTTGGAAAAAAAAAAAAAACTAACAGTCCTCCGTGCAAAATATATTTTAATTGTTATACAAAAGTTTAAAAATCAGTAGTATGATTTGATAGTATTCCAGTTTTTGATAGAAATTTCCAATAATCACACTGCGCTGCAAAAAAGACCCCTGATACCATTCTTGCTGATTCTTATGTAAAATGACCTCCTGAATCCGAATATGACTACCATTTTGCCCAGTCAGCCACCGTTATTTAGGGGCACCACACCCTCCTCTAATTTTTATCACTGTTCGGTAATTTTATGGCTATGAATTTGATTTGGAGAATGAAAAATAATTAATTTAACACTTAAAAAAAAAAAAAAAATTAATAAATAACATTAATAATAGATTTAAAAAATATAAGAAATGTAATACATAATTTCAGTGGCAAATCCTCCTCCCCAATTTTCCCCTTGCCGCAAATGTTGATGTTTTAGAATTATCCAACTCTGTAGCCCCTCAGAAGACAGTTATTACCCCTGATACCATTTTTGCTGATTCTTATGTAAAATGACCTCCTGAATCCGAATATGACTACCATTTTGCTCAGTCAGCCACCGTTATTTAGGGGCTGACATTGACCGTTATTTAACAGTTAAAATAATCCTCCTCCCCCCTAAAAATCAAATTTATAGCCATAAAATTACTAAAAAGAGATAAAAATTAGGGGCCGTCCCTAAAAAAACGGTTGGTGATAGTGCAAAATAGACATCATTTTACATAAGAATTTGCTAAAATGGTATTGTGGACAGTTTTCATGCTGCGCAGTGTTGTTGGTTGAAATTTCATAAATCTTAATGTAATATTTATCCTTTATTAAGTGGAATAGCAGCTAATATTTTAATGTTTGTCTGCAACAGATAAAATGTGCATTTTTTAATTATTATTTAAACTATATAAAACTAATAAAATGGTTTCAATTAAAAAAAAAAAAAAAAAAAAAAAAAAAAAAAGAGAAAAGAAAGACTTTTTAAAAAGCTTTTTTAACTGTAATATTAAGTATTGATATTGCTCTAAAAATTCGCAAATCATTCTAAATATCAAGAGGTTAATCTTACAAATCAAATAACTAATGATATTATTTTGATAAAGTAACTAGGTATTTTTATGCATTTAAACAAACAGCATTTTACACAAAAAATTGTACAGTCCAAATTGTTTCTTTAAATTATCTTTTTAAAGAAAATTTTAAATTGACAACATGGTTTGAATTAAAACAGACCAATAGTATAACCATATAGAAACATTCGTATTCTATAAAAATTGCAGTTGGAGCACAAATACAAAACTTGTTATTGCTATTCATGTGTTCCTTTTTTTTTTTTTTTTTTACTATTTTTACTCTTCATCGAAACTAAAATAAAATTCTTTTCTAAAATTTTCATTCACAAAAGTAAATTAACTTATAGCTTGGTTAAATGTCAAATTCACCTTATAGAAAATTGTATATGAATTTTTTAAGAACAAAACTTTAAATAAAACATAAATATTCAAAAATTTCATTAAAACATAAATAGTATTAAAAAATGTCATTATCTTCATTTTTACAATAAAATGCAATTTTAAAGCTTTATTTTGAATATCATGCATATTGCAATACATTTTCTGTAGGTGTCAGAATAGCTGAAGGCACATATTTCTTATTAAAAAGGATAGAATTTTTTATTAAAATCACACAATTAACTGTGGAAGAAAATCATATTTATTGAAATTTTATTTTTCCGACTGAGTGAAAATAATGCCTGGACCGGGAGTCGAACCCCGGATCTTTGACTTACAAGGTCAAGGCTCTACCAATTGAGCTATCCAGGCCGACACCCCGGTCAGCATTACTCACTCAGACAACCTTTTGTAATATAACTACGTTTATATCTAATGTCTGTTCTTTAGATATTTAGGTATTTTTATGCATTTAAACAAACAGCACGTTATACAAAAAATTGTAGAATACTTCAAAGAAGGGGAAAAATGGAGGGAGGCCCCAATGTGTGGCACCCTTCAATTAAAAAAAAAAAATAATAATAAATTAAAAATTCTGTAAAAGACAGAATTTAGTTACGAGGACTATTAATTTCGATCTGTAATTTTTTTTTTATTTTTAATTCCTTTTTACCTCATTTTTTGACCGTAAAACTGGGCCACGTACTTTTTAAAATGACTGAAATGAATTAAAATGAAGTGTTGACACCTAAATTTCATAATTTAGTTAATTTAAAAAAAAATCTAATTGTCGTGTCGGAAAACTGTTTGCGCCCGTGGATTCATAAAAATCACCCCTTTCATTTGGTACCGAATTTGTAACGATAGGACTGATAATTCTAATTTATTTTGATGTTACACAAAACTGGTCTACAAAAACTCCAGATTGAAACTAATAGTCCTCTTTCCTTAGAAAAAAAAAATGTTTTTATTTTGGTTAACCCTGTGATTGAAATGAAACAATAGCTACTTCTTAATGAATAAATAAATAATAATACAAAGAGATAATTATTCAATAGAATTTTTAGATATTTATGTCACTTCCAATTGTTTAAGTTTTAAATCTATTGATGCTTTTTATCAGAATTTAATATTTGGTGCATGGAGCATAAAATTATTCTATTATAATATTGTCACCACTGTTTTTCCAATAATATTTTATTTATTTCGAAGTCCACAGTGTATTGAAAGAAGTTTCAGTCTGCTTGTAGGAAAACCTGTAAAAAAAAAACTTATTGAAAAAAATAGCGTAAAATAAGTCAGAATATAAATATGGAAACTTATTTCTGTTTGAATCGAATTTTATTGATTTATTTATAATATGGCAAGATTTAACTTTATATGTGTACTTATGTAATTATGTAATGCCAATTCAAAACTTTCAACTGGATGATCTATGTTAAAAATTTATAATTAAAAATTTTATGATTTTTGTGCGTTCTAATGCGAAACAATAGTAATAAAATAAAAAGTTTTGAATTTTATAGAAACTTTCGTTATTAAATATAAAGTTTGTTTTATTATAAAACTTAAATTATAATGCTCTAAAATGAAGCATCTTAAAAAAAAAAAAAAAAAAAAAAAAAAAAAATATCTGATTATTCTTATGAAATATTTTAGTTAATTATTTTTTATTATATGTGTATATTCCTTGGGGGGAAAAAATAAATAAAAAATAAAATGATTTATATATATCGTTAAGAAAGAGTAACACGTTATGATGTGCTAATATGCAATATTATACAATCTGAAATATGCAAAATTATGTTAAGGCAAAACATAAACTTATTTTATCAGGCATGTAAATTTTTTTTCCCTGATTCGCGGAATTCCGCGAATTAATTTCTTCCGTTTTTAAAAAAGCCGCGGATATCGTTCGTTTAAAAAAGAAGGAACTCCATTAAGGATCAGTGATCAAATGCTGTAAGAAAGCCTCCCTATTCCTAATCTTTCTCCATCCACAACCTAAATGTGAATATTCATTTTTAACTTGCTCTATGAGATTCTAGAACCTATAAAGAAATAGAATTGTTAAATATCTCTTGCTCATGTAATTATTTTTTGCCCCTCCCCACCCCCTTTTTCTTATCTCCAACTAGCGATCAGCACTCAAAAGTTCTGCAGAAGTATTTTATTTCCCAATCTTCCTTCATCCACAACATAAATGACAATATTCATTTTAAACTTGTTTTATTAGATTTTAAAAGTAGAACTGAAAGAGTTTAATATCTCTTACTCATGTAATTATTTTTTTATCCCCCCCCCCCCTTCCCCTTCCTCTATCCCTATCTCCAAATAGTGATCAATGATCAATTCTAGAAACAATAATGTGATAAACGTGCTCAATATTTCTCATATATGTATTTATTTTTTAGACTTTATTACTGAACTTGATGAAACTATTTATTTATCCTCAATTAAATATTTATATTTCTTATCTATATCAAATGAGTAAACAAGGGAAAAAATGGATAGATTTTTCAGGTAGAAATTTTTTTTTTCTAAACCAATTTAAGAACATTAATACTCAGTTGGTTTTGTGCACGTTTGAAACTGATAATTAGTTAGTACTGTTACTTTTTTTTTTTTGTATGATTAATGTACATACATAAAAATTATATTCTATATTTGTTTGAAAATTTTGTTTTTGTGTTAGCATGAAATTTTAATAAGGTTTTATGTGAATGTTGAAGTTATTACTTCTTTTTATGTTAAGGAAAAAATCCTGAAAAGGTTTTATGTAGATAAGTTATATGTATAACTGTTTAGGTAAGGTAGTCAATTTATTAAAAATAACGTTATCAATATTCAACCAACCAACCAACCAATCATATTAGCGAGACATTTTCAGCTAATTTCTATTTTTAGCAATCACATGTCTGTTTTATGCTGTAAAAAAAAAAAAAAAAAAGAGAGAGAGAGAGAGAGGGAGAGAGAGAGACTCTTTGTTAATTGGGTCATTCCGTGCCAAATCAACCACTCGCCAACCTGAACATTTCAGATTTCATTGAAACTTTCAGGAATCATTCTCCTTGATGATATAAATGATAATATATTTTTGGAAATTTTTTATTTCATTTCGTTTTATTGATTTTTTAAATTTTTGAAAAATCTGCATTTATTTAGCTTATGTAAACCTATTCAATCTCAAATTTCTCAGGCTATATATGGCGGATAGACAAGTTTCTTTAAGAGAATTTTACAATTTTTTTTTTTTTTTTTTAAGTACAACTCTTGATTATGTTAAGCAATTCTTTCTTTCTTTCTTTTTTTTTTTTTTTTTTTTTTTTTAATAAAATTCATTTATTTTTTAAGATAGTGCTTTTTAAAAATTCTGAAAAAAGTATATGTTTTCTTTAATACTAAAAGCTATATAAACTGCACTTTTTAGAGTGGAATCCCAATAAAATCAAAAGTTATAAAAAATTAATAAATAAGTTACTGTACGTATAAAAATGTATAATAATTATCATAGATTGTGCTTACACATTAAAAGACTTAATTTTTCAAGATTACATATTCAGCATTAAATACTAATATTTAGCCAAAAAATAAAATTTCATATGCAACATAATTGTGTTTGCTAATAAATACATTAAAAAAAATTATAAAATTCTGAACAAAATTTGAAAGAATGAGCATGAGTCACAGGTTTGCAAGAACATAAATCAGACAAATTGAAAAAAAAAAATCATTATGTTGTGGCTATCACAAAAATTTCTTCTATATTTTCTTATACAAATTCTCACAGTGCAAATAATTTATTAAAATTATTATTTATCAAAACTATTTTTCATGGTGAGTGCAGATAACTTTTATCTCGGAAAAATATTTTACTAATTGTCAAAAGAAAACCGGTTTTGTGTATTATAGGTATCTTAGATAGGATTTATTTATTTTAATGTATACACACAGACGTTCTCTATAAATTATCAGATCGTGTTCATGATATCTCAAAACGCGTAAACCCATCAAAAACTAGCGGTCGAAACATTTCCCAAATCTAATACTTCCTTTTATGTATATAGAAGAAAGTATTAAAGACAAATAAATAAAACGGGAATAAATTTTGTGGCAGAACATCTGTGCTTTGCAAGTGCACTAATTATTTATTTATTAGGATTCATTTTAATTAGAATTAATTTGCTTGTAAATATAAACTTATTATCTGAAATAGTCTTTAATATAACAATCTAAACATTTTTAGAGGTCGATCCAGGAAAAAATTGGGTCTCTTTTCCTGCCCCTTCACAAAATTCCACATTATAAAAGGGGACACTTCACAAAAATCCATATTATAAAGGAGACCCTTCATAAAATCTCTAATATTATTAATTTAAATTTATAAAATGAGTCCCTTCACAAGATTTTTCTTTATAAAAACGACCCTTTTATAAAATGTTTCCATGTTTTCAGTATTATTTTTAATTGGTTCAACGAAACTATTAACTTTATATTAAACATTATATAGAGTAACTGTTAAAATGGAAGGTTTTACACGATGTCTATTTCTTTATTTTTCACAAAAATAAATAAAATTTTTATAAAAATGGTTTGTTTTTCACAAAAAAGGGACCCAAAAATTAAAACCTGGATCGACCCCTCATTTTATATTATCATTTTGAATTTAAAAATGTTAAAGGTTGCCAAAAATGACTTAAAGAAATGTATATACCATAAGTTTTATAATCCTGGGGTAATTGTGTTCATTTAATTTACCTAATTTCATGTTATTACTTTTATTAATAATAATAGTAGTACCATAATTCTAGGTTTCTGGTCTTAAATTCATTAAATAAGACTTAAAATATCAAATTCATATGACTGTTAAACTTAATTAAAATTAATATTTTTTATAATGATTGGACGTCCCTGCAATAAATTTTAAGTTCTCTTTTCATGCAAAAACGTTTTCTCTCTAAACTTTTAGGTATTTTTTCATGAATTTATAATCGCCCCTGATAATCCTTCTGATCCCACTGATAACAATACCCTAAAAATTCCTGCCTATGAAACTTATAGAATCATAAAATACATAAAGAGATATCTTTTAAATGATCAAATTTAAATAATTAAATTTTTAATATCAATTTTTTTATAAAGAAATAAAATTATTTTTTTAACAAGCATAGTTACGTTACACATCAGTTAGGTCATTTACTATGTATGCACAATATCTGGTAATTATAATACATTTTTACACATGCAATGTTTTACCATAACTCTTGATCCCACTGTGATCCCACTCTGAAAAGTCCAGGTTATACAGCTTTTAATATTACAAAAAAAAAAAAAAAAAAAAAAATTCTAAAAACTTTCTTTTAATTTTATATATATATATATAATTTTACGCAACATAATAAAGTTGTATATCAAATTAAACCTTATAAAATTCTCTTTGAAATGAGGGGGTCAGAAACTTCTTTATATCTCATAGAACTTGAGAATTTTGAGATAGATTGAAAACGTTCACGTAAGCTAAGAAATGAGGATTTTTCAAAATTTTCAAAATTCATGGAATGAAAAATCCAATGAAATTAAAAAAAAAAAAAAAAAAAAATCCAAAAGTATATTCTTATTTATACTATCAGGGGGAATGATTCCTGAAAGTTTCATTGAAATGTAATCTGGTCAAGTTGAAAATTGAAATTTTTTTGGTTGATTTAGCATGGAATGACCCAATTTAAAAAACTATTCTGCAATAAAAATGTTATCTTAAGTGAATTAAAATAAATTTATTTTAATATTTAAATGAAGTAAAATTAAAGAAGCATATCTTATAAGCTTTTAATATTTATTTTAAATTACTTTACTTTATTATTGAAAATGTGCATAAGAAAAGCAATCTATATTAATTCTCTCTCTCTCTCTCTCTTTTTTTTATGTTACCTTTGTATTTTTCCAATAATTAATAGTCTATTTAAATGAATCTAAAAAGAAAATCTAAACTTATAAAACGCTTTTTGTTTTTCGGTTTTTAAATTATTATTTTTTATATATAATAAAATATTATTTTTAAAATATTTAACAGTAATAAACAAAACTTGTGTTAAATATAATATTTTAAATTTTACCTTTATATTTTCAGGCTCCAATTATTAATATTCCAACTCATAAACATGTAGGTGAAGAATTGAATTATTAGCTTGATATTTAGGGGGAAAAAATATTTTGTATCGAATATCTTACATTTTAAAATACTTTTATTTTTGTTTTTTAAATATTGTCTTTATATTCAGTTTCCGACAATTGATATTCCAATTCGTAATCATGTAAATGCAGAGATGAGTCATCTACGGGATCACTGTCGGAATCAGCGTAAATGTGTTTCTCACTTTTTCTGATGGAATAGTTAGACGCTGAAGAATCACTTTTATGGGAATCTAACAATGCCTCGTTTCGAATATTTTCTCCATCATAAAGTTGATCTTCTGCTGCCAGTTGGCTGCATATAGATTCTAATGTATTCCAATTCATATTATCTGCTTTAAGAATTATTGAATGATCTTTTTGTTTAAGTTGTTCAATTAGGTCATTCACGGCATTTGTTGTGATGTTACCAGTCAGTAGCACTGCTGTCAGTACGTGAGCTAACGATCTATTTATTAAAGTGCTTTGAGCCTGAAGCTCTGACGTTATCCGGTATATATCAGCGATCGATCTATTACGCATTTCGTAAACTATTTGCTGTAATATCTGGTAAATATGCATTTCTTCTTGTTGAATTCTTTTACAAGAGTCGATAAATGTATTTTGGGCCACTAAAAGCGTTGCGAAACTGTTATCGACAGTCGTACTCAATTCAGATACTTTCTTATCCAGATCTTCACTGATATGGGTAAGTTTGGGTTCTAATTTTGGTATCTGTTCTTGTAATCGTTGGAATTCTTGTCTTACCATTTCTCGCGTTTTACTGCCTTGCTCTAATGTGTTTGATAGATCGATTTTTAACTCGTCCGAAGTCCTCCACAGCTCTTGTATCCCGTTGATTATTTTTCGCGTGTATTGTTCAACATCGGAATCAAGTTCTTTGAATTTTTCTTCTCCTACAGTCAGTGTTTTCTCGAGTGTCATAGTTAAATTGTCTAATTGTTCTTGTGTTATACTTTTCGTCGCATCACACATATCTAATGAGCTTCGACTCCTATCTGAATTAGTAAAAATTGCTGATAAATTATCAATTTTGTTGTTACTGTCTTCTAACATTATTAGCATGCGTTCTCGTGTACTCGAAACATTCGCTTGTATATCCGTCAGTGCTTTTTCGCTCTTATTTTGTTTAGTGCGCAGTACTGTTTGCATGCTATCAAGTTTTAAATTAAGATTTTCAAAATTTTTTGATACAATGTTTACAAGATCCTCTTTCATAAATATTCGCAGTTCATTCACATTGATTCCAAATTCTTCCATCTTTTTATCTTTTTCTATTATTTCACCGTCCATTATGGTATGACGCTCATCACTTTTTATCAACCTCTCGAGAATGTCATCTGCGGAATTGTGTAGATCTCTTTCTAATAGTTCTAATTTATTCATGATACGTTCTAGTTTTAAATCCAATTTAGCATCTAGGTATGCTACTTTGTTATTAATTTTTTCGTTAAGATTTTCCATTCTTCGAGATAATTGTTCATTTGAAAACTCTTCTTTTATATCTTTACTGACAACAACTTCTTCGATTTTTTCCATTCGTACATCAAATTTCGTTTCTAACCGACCAATCTTTGTTTCTATATTTTCCATTCTCCGAACCAGTTGCTCCAAAGAAAAATCCAATCTAGCAAGCTTCAAAGTATAACCCAAGGTATCAAGTCCTCGTAATTTATCATCAATAGACATAAGTACATCTTGTATAGGCTGCGGAATATGTAACCAGTTGTCGGCAGTCATGTCAAGTCCTTTTATCATTGCTTCATCTGCGTTTTGCTTTTCTCTTATCCTTTTCACTAAACTAGTGCTTGAAACTGAATAAGCATTGAATATTATAACACTAGGAATCAAATATAAAAGATAAACAAACCGAGAACGACTTTGCTTCATGGATAACTGTTGTGACAGGAACTAAGAAGAGAAAATATTAATCCTTTTTTTTTTAAACTAAAAATTTATCGAATTAATTTCTGTTCTTTTCCTCGCTACTGACCTTAAGATTTACTTTAATGTGGCATATGCTTATGTTGCTTCTACACTGTGTTAAGGAGTATGCCAAGTATTTCATGAACTCTTGTAATCACATGCGAGGTCTGGCTAATATCAACTGCGAGTGACGTCTCGCTGCAGACTTCCAAGCACTTTAAATCTATCCTCTCTCTTTCCCCTGTTGAGAATATTGTTTTTCGAAGAAATTCGGTCATACTAGATACTTTCAAAAATGCCGCCTTGGTCGGTCTTTACGTTTAACAGTTATTTAATGTTGTCATGTAAGTTTTATTTATTTATTTTTTCTCTTTGCCAAAATGATAAATGGAATGCCGTAGTTGTAGTCACGCACCGGATTAAATTTAATAATAAAATTTCTGTTGAATAGAAATATTTTAAAAGCCATGCTGACTGTTGCCGATGGCTTCATTCGTGCAGTATTTAAGAGAAATGTGCTTCTAATTAACAAAACGCTTTTAAACTTTGATATAATTACAAATTATTTAATTATATTGAATTCTTAAAGGTAATATTTTTTTGGTTTTTACTTGAATATATATATATATTTTTTTTTTTGTTTGGGAAAATTATATTGGTTTGAATTTTTCTATTGCTTAACAGTTATGCTTTTTACTAAGCTTAATTGATTGTGGTAATCATTATTATATTATTAATTTATTTGAAATGACGATTATAGATTTGTGCCTTAATTTTAAAACAAAGAAAAAAAATGCTATTTAAATTTCTTATATTAATAAATATGTTTGAAAGAGTTTCTTTATTATTTTAACCAATTCTCTTCGGTCCGACATGACTTTTAATAGCTGAATAAAAATAAAATAGCTGAACGAGATATAAAAATAGAGGAGACCTGAATATATGTATGTAATTAAAGTATTGTCTCTGTGGTTTAAAAAAGATATTTTGATAAGTTAATAATTAAGGTTTTAATAAAGAATGTTTCTGGCTGCAGTCTGCATTTTCAGCTTGTTTTATTCACATTTCTAAAGTAGTTAAAAAAAAAAAAAAAAAAAAAAAAAAATTGGAATAAAATAAATTTTATGTGGGGGTGGGGGAATCGTAGCGCTTTGAGTGAGCGTGATTTATCTCATAATTGCCTGTAATAAACTTGAAATTGGTAAATATAACTGAAAAATTAATAAACTTATTTTAATGAATCTTATTAGAATCTAAAGACCAGAAATTACTGGTCTTTATGAAAATGTAGGGTATATGATTTCGGAAAAGACGTATATTCTGTATTTTGTGCGATTATTAAAGCAGTGTATTGTCAAATAAAATAAATAAATAAAATTATTATAATTTGTCTATATATGCCCACAACCAGAGTGAATTCCGAAGCGATAGCATAACTAACATTAAATTTATGTATAAGATTATATTATAACTGCATAAGCTTATAAAAATAGTAATAAAACATACTTTCAGTATATCACACTATTTAAAATATCTTTACATTCCGACGTTTCAGTTAATATTAAATTTTTAACCATCTTCAGGGAAATGATGTACATAAATTAAGCCATCCGTGGATACTACAAATACAATTCACAAAGAAATTAATACGTGATTACATAAATTATATAAAAAACACTCTATATACATCTTAAAATGAGTTAAAAACATCTAAAAAAATTTTTTCATTTTAAGATGTATATACAGTGTTTTTTATATAATTTGTGTAATCACGTATTAATTTCTTTGTGAATTGTATTTGTAGTATCCAAGAATGGCTTAATTTGATTTATGTTTATAGTTTATGTACATCATTTACCTGAAGATGATTAAAAATTGAATATTAACCGAAACATCGGAATGTAAAGATATTTTAAATAGTGTGATATGCTGAAAGTATGTTTTATTACTATTTTTATAATTATTGGCAGCATATATAAGTGGAATATATTTCTTTTTGCATAAGCTTATTCAAATTTTCGCGGCTGTCTCCCTTGTGCAATCGCGGGTATATTACAAACTGGCATAATAAGAAATTAGTAAATAAGATTTGTGCTACTGAGTTGTTTTTATTGAAATTTTTTCATGCGTAGAATCACATTGTTCATCGCCTTAATCGATTTCGCTGACAATTCCGAAAGGCACATCGTTGCGTGTTCTATTGTTTTCTTACCTCATATATGTATATATTTTTTTTTTTCCATTTATTGATGAAAGGTCATTTTTTCTACTACTAATTAATGGGTCTAATTTTTTTTTTTAAGGTTAAATGACAAACTTTACTATTTTTTGTGACGCGTATGAGATACGCATATCGCTATTAATTGGGGGGGAGGGGGGAAACGACGTTTAATTGCACTTAATTTCTGATATAGGTAATTATTTTGCCGCTAATCAACATTATTTGCGCATTTTTACTTTCCGAACATATGTATTGTAATCATGTCAAAAATCTGAATCTGAGACTTTGGTGTTTCTACACGTTTTGAGGTCCCCTGAGTTCATATTTACTATTTTTACGGTGATATATGTATGTGTGTATATATATGAGTGAACAAGATAGCGTCTAAACGCTGTGTTCGTATGAGCTGAAAGTTGGTATGTATGATATAGGTCACCGTAGCACGAATCCTATTGATTTTGATGAATCTAGCTCTTATAGTTTTTTTACGGAAACAGAAAGAAAAATCTTTTTATCATTATGGTCGATGGGTCCAAATTTTTTACAGTGCAATAGCGTCTAAACACCTTATTCTATTGAGTTGAAAATTTATACACATATTATATTTCACCGTTGTACGAACTGAATAAATGTTGGTAGTCTAAACATGTACAGTTTTTTTATAGGAATCACAACGAAAAATTCTATATCATTATGCCCTATGGGCCTAGCGTCTAAACGCCATATCCAATTGAGTTGAATATTTATATACGTGTTATAAATCACCGTCATACGTACTATATGAATTTTGGAGAAGCTGGCACTTATAGTTTTTTTACAGGGGCGCGCTGACCCGGTGTGCTGAGTGTGCGGCGCACACAGGCGCCAGGTAAAGAAAGGCGCCAGCCGATAATAAATTATTTGAAAAAAAAGAAAGAAAAGAAAATATATATATATATATATGTATTGCTTTATTAAATCTGATTTTATAATGCTGGTCTGAAGTCATGCAACTAGTGTGGCTAAATGAGACGCCTTGAAATATATACTGGCAAAACTTGTGGTTCTCAACAGTTTAGGTGTTTTTTGTGAAAGGACACACTAAAAGTGGAATAACTTTTTTAAAGGTGCGCCTACCTTCAGCAAAATTTTCTTTGACTTTTTTAACATATCAAAGCATTCTATTAAAATTTAAAAGAGCGCCTTAACCCCCCCCCCCCTCTTCTGACGGAAAAAGGCCACTTAGATTAGTAAAAAGACAACATAACTGGTTTGCAAAAGTGAAAATTAATAGAACCGGAGATTTTATTCAGAGTAGTTTTTTACCTTTTGCAATATCGATGTAACATCTATATTAATAAAATCAGATTTTTGTCAGTAAATGTCTCAAATTCGAAAAACATTGCGAAATCTTCCTGTTTCACACATCGTGAAAGCCAAATCCGATTTCAGAAAATTTTCTCTGTGTGTGCGTGCTTATGCATGTTTAAAACATTTTTGTCTGGGTATCACGTGAGAACAGCTGGACAGAATACAACAACATTTGGCAGGAATTACCCATATTAAAATTATATCTATGAACTTTTGTAATCCCCCCCCCCAATCAGGAGACAAAAACACGTTTACATGCATAACTATACTTCAAATTATTTCACAGTGAAGAAATTGCATATGAATCTAGATTTGAGTACAAATAAATAAATAAATAAAATAATCATTGTCTACGATTTTGGAATTTTTGATTTTTAAGAAGTGAAAAAGAAAATCAATTTTCGGGGGTAATTTTTTGTAAATTTCGGATTTTTGAGTGGAAATACACCAAAAATGGAACAAAAATGTTGAAAACAGCCATGCATCTCTTTAAGGATATTTCCATAAATCCATTTTTGGTGTTTATGGTATTCGATCTTGGGGAGTGGGGGGAGGTTTACGAGAGAGCAAATTCGAAACCACTCTTTTAGCGCTATATTGGTCCAGGAAAATTTATGGGAGTTCCAGTCACGAATTTTGGTGCGTGTATTGTTTAGATGCATTCGATGCCTATACTGACGGGATTTTACGAAGTTCCCTTTCACCTTTTTCAAAGAAAGGAAGCAAAAAACACGCTTATAAGCATAACTCGACTCCAAGTTACTTCACGGTGGTTAAATTGTATATGGGATGACTAGACTTGAGTACACTAGACTTGAGTTGTATTATTATTATTATTATAATGAGTTCTAATTTTATATACTTATAAATTCCCTTTATCTGTACTAGTGCAAAATGTTAAACTCATTTATATGTGCAAACGTACTCCAATAGTACGACTAATCAAAAATTTTGTTCATTATAGTATTGCAAAGAGTTAAACCACTTTCCTAAATGAAAAGTGTTGCAATAAAAGCAGATTTACAATTGAAGTGCAAAAAAAGAGCAGTTCATTCAATTTTAACGGGAGTGGAATAGGAGGTGATTGTCGGCCTTGGATATAGACTTGGCAACTTAGCGATGAATTTTGCGACATGGCGACCAAACTTGGTGAAAAGTAATAGTTTAGTGTTTCCGAAGTTTAGAAGCTCTACCTTCAATAAGAGCTGATTTCTGGAATTTTCTGGGTTCGTCAACTGGCTTCTGGCGCAGAATAATCTCGAAAGTTCGCCAAATCACGACAGAAATTATTCAAACAGAAGAGACACACCCAAAGATCAATTGCATTCGGACATCTGTTCTGAACGTTCGTTTCCGTTTAAATGGTTTATATTTATTCTTAAATAAGCGAAATTCTACTCTGTGGTGTTTTTAACGTTGTTTTACGACCTTTTTGAGGTATGAATTTGAGTATGATAATTTACTGGGTTTTTTTCGAGAACAGTTTGAATAAAATGTATCTTTCGACAAGAAACTGTCCGTTTCTTTACAATTACTTTTTTCATATAAGAAAATCGACATTTTGGTAACAATATGGATAGAGACGGATATATTGGATCAGTATAATATGCGTAATACTCGCAAAAGTTGCAATGAAGTGAAGGAAGATTTAGTTCACTAAGATTTTTTTTTTGTGTGTGAGTGTGTTTAAATATTTACTTAAAAATTAGACCCAAACAAATAGAAACGTTTACACTTACAGCTTTCATCTAAGCCATCTACTGTAATGCCTCAACGCATTTCTGCACCCACATTAACACTAAATCTGCCTATTTTAATTTCCTCTGTTTACCTTCACAAATGTACCTCGAATTTTTGCAACTTCTTGTATAAGGGAGTTTTTCTCTTTGTGCAAGATGCACTTTTTACTTGCAGACATGCCAAGTCTCCTGCTTTTGGCAGGAGTCTCCTGCTTTTTGCTTGTTTTTCTATGCTCCTGCTTTTCTACTCATTTCTCCTGCTTTTCTGATGTAATTTTTATATATCCCTCTTAGCATAATTTATGCTTAAAGTTTGTGGGATTGGGTAAAAAAATTTGAAAGAAAATTGAAATTTATCTTGCCCTGCAATTTATCAAGTTCAATTTGAATGTGAATTACTATACAATGCTTTGAAACTAATTTTTGCTAAGAATAAATTTTTAACTTTTATTTTTGCATAATAAAAAATGTCTTATTATCAAAAGATTATTTTTTTTTAAATAAATACCATAACTATTGAAAACTTCAAATTTCATTAGAATATAGATGATATTTTCATTTCTTTATTACCTTTTCTTTTACAAAGATAATTAAGATTCCTATTGTTTTATATTAGGAGCAGAATGATCAAATCTGTTTATTTTGACTTAAAATTTAAACAACTGTATGTCTGAGGTTTTTTTTTTTTTTTTTTTTTTTTTTTTTGATTGTTTTACTGCAAGAAACATATATTATTCATTTAATTTTAATACTGATGCTTTGTAAATACCTCCTAAGCTTATAAAGCTTTACTTAAAATTAAATTTGCATTATTTTACTCATTTTTCTTACAAACTTTCTTGTTGGAAAAAGTCTTGTGATTTCTGTTCAAAAATCTCCTGCTTTTTTGTCATAAGAAGTTGGCATCTCTGCTTGTTTAAAATTATTATTATTATTATTATTATTTTAAGTTATCAGATATGCCAAGTCTCCTGCTTTTTGCTTGTTTTTCTATGCTCCTGCTTTTCCACTCATTTCTCCTGCTTTTCTGGGGTAATTTTTATTTATCCCTCTTAGCATAATTTATGCTTAAAATTTGTGGGATTGGGTAAAAAAAAAAATTAAAGAAAATTGAAATTTATATTGCCCTGCAATTTATCAAGTTCAGTTTGAGTGGGAATTACTATACAATGCTTTGAAACTAATGTTTGCCAACAATAAATTTTTAACTTTCATTTTTGCATAATGAAAAATGTCTATTATTATCAAAAGATTTTTTTTTTTTTTTAATACCATTACTAGTGCAATCTTAAAGAATTAAAATTTCATTAGAATATAGCTGATATTTTTATTTCTTTATTACCTTTCCTTTTACAAAGATAATAAAGATTCTTATTGTTTTATATTAGGAACAGAATGATCAGATCTGTGTATTTTGACTTAAATTTTAAACAACTGTATGTCTGAGGTTTTTTTTTTTTTTTTTTTTTTTTTTTTTGATAGTTTGTTTTACTTCATTTAATTTTAATACTGATGCTTTGTAAATACCTCCTAAGCTTATAAAGCTTTACTTAAAATTAAATTTGCATTATTTTACTCATTTTTATTATAAACTTTCTTGTTGAAAAAAGTCTCGTGATTTCTGTTAAAAATTCTCCTGCTTTTTTGTCATTAGAAGTTGGCATCTCTGTACTTGTTTCTTTTCAAATTTCATTTTATTTGATACATTTCTCTTTTTACCAGCCATTCAATAAACTTATTACTATTAAGGTTCGAGATTCAATTGACTTGCTAAATAATACATTTTATAAAATGATTTTTAAAAAAATGGGAGGGGGGGGGGGTAATATAGGACGCCAACTGAAAATCTGCACACAGGCGTCTGACAATGCTGGCGCGCCCCTGTTTTTTTAGAGGGACACAAAGAAAAATTATTTATCATTGTAGCTTATGCACTCAAATTATTTAAAGTGCGATAGCGTCTAAACGCCTCATCCTATTGAGCTGAATATTTGTATACATGTTATAGCTTATAGGTCACCTTCGCACGAATTATATAGACTTTGGTGGATCTAGCACTTACAGATTTTTACAGGGATACAACGAAATTTTCTTTATCTTTATGGTCTATGGGCCGAAGTTTTTTAAAGTGCGATAGCGTCTGAACGCCTTATTCGATTGAGCTGAAAATTTTCACACATTGTTATAAGCCATCGTTGCACGAACTGCATAGATTTTAGTAAATCTAGCACATATAGTTTTTTTTTTTTTTTTTTTTTTTTTTTCCAGGGACGCAACGAAAAATTTCTTATCATTGTGGCTTATAGGCTCAAATTATTTAAAGTGCGATACTGTCTAATCGCCTCATCCCATCGAATTGAAAATTTACATAATTGTCATAGGTCACCGTCGCACGAACTTTATAGATTTTGGTGAGTTTAGCATTTTTAAATTTTTACAGGGATATAACAAAAATTTCTTTATCATTATTATCTATGGGTTCAAATTATTTGAAGGGCAATAGCGTTAATTTAAACAACATACTATATATATATATTTAAAAAAAAAAAAAAAAAAAAAAAAAAATACTCGTATACCCTATTATAATTTTCTCTTTTGTTTATTTAATGACTTATTATACAACTGTTAATTACTTAATGTTTGGAAAGTCGTGTGGAAATCCTTTCAGATTTTTTCAAAGTTGATTGCCGAAATACGTGATAAAAATATCTGCTTTTGTTAATTGTCTGCTTTAAAATACGTGTTATTCTTGTTGTCGATTGCCGAAATGAGATATCGTTTTCCATAGATTGACAAAATTCACGTGTAATCGCAGCTCAAATAAAGTTAATTTCTTCACCAATAACACAGATCTGCGAAATAGTACTTTTCAATTTAATTTAATTTTGTTATTATTATTGCACTGCGTTGGATGTCTCTACTATGTTTTGATACTCTGAATGCAGAAGTGCTTGCCTTTTTTTCCTTCCACGCAAGGGTTTTTCTTTTCACAAATAGACATTATCATTTAAATGTGTTTCTTTACATAGAAGCTCCCTTTAGAGCTTTTTCTCTAGTACACGGCTTCAGGGCCTTGAAAGGAGGGGATTCGCTATGCAGCATTCAAAAATAATCTGCTAACATGTTAATACTCCATCGTCCCTAATACTTCCTCTTCATTTCTTTGGTGCCTTGATGAAATAATTCTCCTTGTTCTTCACTCTCATCTCCCAGCTTTTCCGGTAAATAACTTAGATGGGAGTTGCAAAAGTGGATCTTTAAGCTCAAAAAATCCCACTTTTTGTCAAAAAAAAAGAAAAAAAAATCTGTTATTTTCTGAAACATTTTTAAATAGTTTTTTCTTAATCAGCATACAAAAATATACGAGGAAAACATATCACCTTGAAGAAAAAAATTTCATTGTGGACCTGTGTAATTATTGAAATAGGGAATTATTTAGACGCTAATAAATAAATTTCGCGCTTTTTAAGCTGTTTTCCATAATATGTGATTTTTAACAAGGAATCAACAAAATTGTTGCCTTTTTATTTTTATTTATTTTTTTTTGTTTGATTTCTGAACTATGTTATAATTTTTTTTTATTGCTGAAATACGCAATTTTCTCGTTTGAATTTTTTGAAGCAGTTTCTCTTAAGATTGCCCGTTATAAAATAACGATTTTTTTGAAGAGCCCGTTTTCAAACCCTGTTTTCTCTTAAATATATTCCTGTTTTTATTGAAATTTTATGATAGGCTAAATTAACACTGATTGTTATTAAACGTAAAGGACGATTTCTGACGCATTATAACTCGGGGGGGGGGGGGGGGGGGAGGATATTAATTATATTTTAAAAGGTTAATAACCTTGAATCTTTTTCTACTCTATTGCTCCAGCAAGTATGCCAGAATTGTGGCTTAATAGCATAAGACATAAATTGTAAAATTCTTTGTAAAGGTAAAAATTCTCTCAAACCGCAAAAGTTAAAAAGTTTTTTTTTTTTTTTTTCCCCGATTATTATTATTATTTTCAAATTAAAATTTTATCTATAGAATACTCAAAAGAAAAAAAAAAAATTAATTAATAGTTGCTCTATTCTGATTTTTTTTTTTTTTTTTTAATGAAAACATTAATTTTTAAAAATATAATATGTAAGAGAAGAGAATTATAAATATGCTGTAGCTATCACGAAACATATTTATTTTTCAGAAAGAACTTGCATCTGTTCGACAAGAATTAGTTGAAGCTGAAGCCTCCAGAAATGCATTACAAAAGGAACTTCAACATTTACTTTTACAACTACATTCAGCTCAATTAAAAGTTTCTGCTCAAATGGGACTTGTTGAAGACTCCGAAACTATCAAGCAAAAATTAGTAAGGAAATAGTTAAACATTTTACTCAATTATATATTTACTTATTTGCTAATAGCCAATGATTGATTATTATTTGGAAGAAGTAAATAATTCTCTATTATTTTCCCTTTTTCGTAAAATTCACAATTGTCTAAATTATACGCAAAGCACCTCTTAATATTGGTCAGTTAGTCATTGATATATTTTCTTTTATATTAATAAATCAATTGAATATCCAAATTAAGAAGAACAAGTTAAAACTGAAATAAAGCCTAACCTTAAAACCTTCTACTCCAGTACCTCATAAGTTAACTTTAAATAGAAAGATTATTACCAGATGATAAGAAATCTAAATCTTAAAAGTGATTTAATAAATAATGTAAGAATGATTATTAGCAATTTTTTGTCATTTCAAGTGCATCGATTTTCTTAAAACTATTATCATTTCAAAAGATTGGATTAATTGTATTTTATATTTTAAGTTAAAAAAAGAAAGAAAGAAAACCTGCCCCTTGTTAAAGTTGTTTTTGCCATAATTATTTAAACAAGGTTGACAGATAACCATTTGTGTTTACAGATTTCCCCCCCCCCCCAACCCCTGTGCAACATGTATGCTTCATCAGCAAAATATAATTGTGCACATTAAAAATCTCCATCTCTGTAATTGAATGAAAACAATATTATCTATGAGTATTATCAATGTTAAATATTATATATACCAAAAAGAATAAACTGTGTATTTTTCTTTATTAAGTAATTTTTATATATTTCTACTTGATTCAAACTTTTTTTAATTTCATTTTATTTATTCATTTATTTATTTTTAAGATCAAATCTCACTATGTTTTGTATTTTTTTCCCTTTTTTTAATAATTAGCATTATGGTTGAATTTGTGTGCTTCTGTATTTAGTTAATCCATGGACATTATTCTTAATATTCATTGATTGCATATTGCTAATAAAAAATGTAAATGTTAAATCTTATTACAAGTGATCATTTTTTGTAAATTTTTGTTATAACTTATCAAAATATTTTGTTTTTGAAAAACAAATAAACAAAAAAGTACTGTCCTTATAATAGCACTGATTTTCAGATTGTTTAATCGTATGAATTTTTGCTAATTGTTTTAGTTCCATTAATTGCAATTTAAAAAATAATAATAAAACTTGTAATATGCCAAGCTTTTCTAGACTATCTTATTTTGCTGTTGCAGATGATCTGGGCACTTCTATTATTTTTTATGACAATATTTTAGGAATGTATTAGTATTCACTTTTTAAAAAAAGTTGCACTTCGGGAGTGCCGACAGAAGTGAAAACGTGAACAATTACGCGTGTATTTCTTGAATCGTCAGGAAATATTTTATTGTGTAGGAAATACTTTTAAATGAAATGTTTTTTTATTCATTAATATAAACTACTACTACAAAAATTATATTACAATTTTATTTAATGCGCTAACTGCAATAGAGACAGTGTCCGGAGATGAGAGAAGTCGTGTAGAGCCGCACCAGATTGTAAAAACGTGTGAAAAATGGCGGCTTTGGCCTTTCTCACGGTTTTGTGAGGTCTAACTGGAATAGAGACAGTGTCCGGAAATGAGAGAAGTCGTGTAGAGCCGTACCAAATTGTAAAAACGTGAGAGAAATGGCGGCTTTGGCCTTTATCACGGTTCTGTGAAGTCTAACTGCAACGTTTCCGGCTGCAATCTTTAAGAGACTGTGGCTGGAGATGAGAGAAGTCGTGTAAAGCCGCACCAGATTGTAAAAACGTGAGAAAAATGGCGGCTTCGGCCTTTCTCACGGTTTTGTGAGGTCTAACTGCAACGTTTCTGGCTGCAATCTATAAGAGACAGTGTCCAGAAATGAGAGAAGTCGTGTAGAGCCGCACCAGATTTTAAAAACGTGAGAAAAATGGCGGCTTTGGTCTTTCTCATGGTTCTATGAAGTCTAACTGCAACGTTTCCGGCTACAATCTTTAAGAGACTGTGTCCGGAGATGAGTGAAGTCGTGTAGAGCCGCACCCGATTGTTAAAACGTGAGAAAAATGGCTGCTTTGGCCTTTCTCACTGTTTTGTGAGGTCTAACTTCAAAAGAGACAGTGTCCGGAGATGAGAGAAGTCGTGTAGAGCCGCACCAGATTGTAAAAACGTGAGAAAAATTGCGGCTTTGGCCTTTTTCACGGTTTTGTGAGGTCTAACTGCAACGTTTCCGGCTGCAATCTTTAAGAGACAGTGTCCGGAGATGACAGAAGTCGTGTAGAGCCGCACCAGATTGTAAAAACTTGAGAAAAATGGCAACTTTGGGCTTTCTCACGGTTTTGTGAGGTCTAACTGCAATAGAGACAGTGCTCGGAGATGAGAGAAGTCGTGTAGAGCCGCACCAGATTCTAAAACAGTATACAGTATATAATTACTAATACTTCACATTAGCAAGTTAATTGTATGATACATTATTTGTATCATACAAGGATGGAAAGCGTTTCGATGACACAAATTCAATGATTTTTGTTCACCGAAAAGTTTTCACTTCAAATGGAAAGCGTCAGCTGACGATGACGGGAGTTCAAAGATTTTTCTTCACCCAAAAGTGCTCAACGCGCCTAAAGAAGTTTTCACTTCAAAAAATTGATCTGTTAAAAATCTGATAAGGAAACAGCCTGTACAATTATTTTGAGTAATGTAAGCATTATTTATACATTCTGTTCTTTTACTGAATTGTAAAAGAAAAAAAAAAAAAAAAAAGTATTCTTCGACCACATTTTATGAAACCATGGAAGCATCTGTGCAAGTGTGAACTCAAAGAGTCCAGTGCTAAAATAGGGGTGACAGTCATGTGACGCAGAGAAAATGAGCAATAACAGAGCGCGGAATTACTGGATGTTTTCCAAATTTCAAACTGTTGGTCAAGCTGGCATCCCTCCAACATTTTGGACGCGTCCTCACTGCTAGTTTTAGGATATGTGGCTGTACTGTATGAAATGTTTGTTATTGTGTAGTTAATTATTATTCTATTATCGAATTGTATTTCTTATTTTATATTTAAAATATAATAATAAGGAAAATTTTTGTTTACATATACCAGATTTACTAAATGTAATAATTATGTTTTAAGTTTTAACTCACCTTCATATTTTAATATTTTTTATCACTATACTTGATTCTCCATATTTATTTACATATATGCATTTAACATACATAGTATATCTTACAACATGTCATAGTACAAATACTTGACTTAGAATGCATATTTACATACAGCACATAAAACTTAAAATGCACATAATAAACATCTTGCATTACATGCATTTTCAAGTTATGTAATTGCATCATATAATGTTTATCAATCTTACAATATTGAACAACTGGCAATATATGCATCTTATTGTCATATGTCAATGCTTTTCAGCAAATAAAAATAAAAGCAGCCACTTTGTTACTCTCATATTTTTGTTTAAAATATTTTTACTTATAAAGTAATAACTACCATTTTTATTTTTTTATTATTATTATTAAAAAAAGAGTTTTTTCTTTTTTAATTTAAAAATTTACTAATTAATATTTTAATAATTTCTGTATTTTTTAATGACTCTAAATGCTCAGTAGTGCAATTATAAAGTTTATTATTTATTGAACTTCTGTACATTTAATTTCCATTTATATGACTATTTAGGAGAGTGAAATGGAGCAGTATCGATCTACTGTGTATAAAGAGACTTTATATGAAACTCGACTCGCTCATATAAAACGAGAAAATGATCAGTTAAAGAAATTGACTGTAGCTTTAGAAAGTGAAGTCTTTGGTTCAAGGCTTGCTGCAAAATATTTAGACAAAGAATTAGCTGGAAGGTAAACAACAGCAATATTAATGTGTTAATAAATTATTCAAAAATGTATTGTTTAAAAAAAGACAAAAATCCTCTACAAATTATTTACTGTTCCCTGAAATATTTGCATGAAATGTAAATGAGTATATCTTAACATTATATTGTTATTTTTTAAAATGTATATATTTAAAGCAAATAAATAAAATTGTAAATATATATATATATACATATAACAATGATGATCCATCAAGCATAGTAGAAGCCAAGCAACAGATACAAGATCACTGAAACACCAATGACCAATAAGATTAAAAATTTCTCTGAGAAGTTTAATAAAAAGAAAGAAAAAAATTATCAGGGGATGAAACTCACAAATTTAAAGAAACCAGATTTATTAATTATCTGCCTGCAAAACAAACAAATCAATAAACCAACACAACAAATCCCAACTTAAAACCATAAACTTGATCAAAATTTATGAAAAAATAATTTAAGAAACTTAAGATAGGAAGGAAGGAGGCAGGCGGCAAGACTTGTGACTTGCCTATGGGGTTAAACTAGTTTCACGCCGGCAACACTCTCCCAGCCTGCCAAGACCAGATTAAGAGTCATATGGATTTAAAAAAGCAAAATTTCAAAGCAGATGAATAACAATGAAACCACGAACAACAATGAAATTCACTGATTAATTACAATGTGTTTAATAGTATGATTAGAATTTTAAGAATAGTTGACAACTCAAAAAAGAAGAAACTGAAATTTTAATATATATATATTTAAAAAATAGTTTCAGTATTCTATGGGGTTGGTTTATATGTATTTTGCATACAATATTTAATCAATATCCCTGATAAAGTACTGATATTATATGCTTTCATCAATTGAATTCTGATTATTTTTTATTTAAAAATTTCCACTTCTTCATGTGATATTTTCATTTCATCATGTGCAATGTTTGGAAAAGTTTTCATAACATATACAGTATTTATATTATTATGGTATTTATAGGGTTGTTTTTGGTATACTGTAGTGGAAGAATCAAATTTAAAATATACACTTTTAACATACCTTGTTTGCAGAGATAGAAAAAGGAGTACATTGCGACTAAAATAAAGATAGATACGAAACTATTTTGAACTGTAGAATATTTATTGAAGATAATTTTCAAAACAAATAATATTATAATTATAGAATAAAAGGCAATTTAATAATTTTTTAATAACATAACCCGGTTCGTAATTTTGATGGAAACTGTTATAAAACTAGTGGGAGAGAGAGCTAACTTATAACATGTTCAACAGACCGCGATTATTATCAAAACTGTGTGGAATCCAATCCGACAGCCCAGATGTTAACTGCCAGATAGAGATAATATCTTTATATTCAGAGGCCAAGGGCACCAACACATCTTTCTTTGTATTAATGATATTTCAATGGGAAATTTTTAAAAAGAAATGACGGTTGAAAGTATGGCAGCCCCACCTTGGCATAAATCACATTCGCCAAGAAGATCCTTGGAAGACAGGTGCAAGTAATCATAAAATATTAGGAAATTCTTGCAACATGATGTCTACACAACGGGTTATTAGTTTAATAGCTGCAATTAAATAGATTATCTGAATGTAAAATAAAATAAAATAATAAAAAGATATAAAGGAAATTTTCCAACAGAACATTTATAGCTATAAATATAATTAGATTTATTGCGAAACCCATTGAAAAAGGAAATAAAAATATAATTACTTTAAGGGATAATAAAATTAAATTGTGTATTAGATCCCTATATATATATTGCATTATGCTAAAAAGAGATCAATGGATTTAATACTGAATTTGTTCTTAAAATTAAAAAATGACAAGTATTTTAATTTCCGATAAAGAATTTACTTAATTTAAAATAAGTTTGGCATATTTAAAGAGGATTATTAAAGGTTAATAAATTTTAATTGTGAATAAATATATAATTAGTTAGGATATAATAAATTTGATGAAATAAAAGGATATGTGAGGAACTCCCTCACAGTATTATTAATATTATATATGCTAATTTTCTTTTTAATATTCCTTTATAAAATTTGCCCTCCGTGGAGGACATTTCACCTAGACATAGGACCCACAAAAAAGTTTTCATAACATATATACAGTATTTATATTATGATGCTATTATTAATATTATATATGTTAATTTTCTTTTTAATATTCCTTTATAAAATTTGCCCTCTTTGGCAGGGTTGTTATTTTGTTCACTTTTTTGTGAAAAGTCCGGGACACTGGATGAAACTGGAAAAAAACACACGAAACTGGACAAAATAAAATCCTTTAAAAATTTTTAAAAATATAAACCCACGAATATAATTTTTATAAAATAAAACCTTACTTCAGCTTTATTGATGTAACCTTTAAATTTGGCGGCGAAGTACTTTCAATCAGGGGGGCCCCCTTATCGTTAGCGCCGGTTACTCCATGCTGTGTATCTGTGAAGATTTCTTTCCGATGTTTGACTTCTCTTCTATCCTTCAGGAGGTGTGCCAGGTAGCATCTATACCTGTTGTTGATTGGTCTAGATTGCATGCATTGGGTTGGTCGATGATTTCTATTGTTTTGCGAAAGAGAGCGTAATTGTAGTTGTTGTAGTTAGCAATTTTTTTTTTCTGTGTTTTTAAAATCTATTCAAATCATCAGAAACGACAAGGATCAAATTCCCCCCACCCCCTCGAATCTGCCAGTATATACAAAATTTCCTTTAAACATCAAAACAATAGCAATGGTTGCTACATAGGAATGACAAAAAGGAAAATCAATACACGCATCAAAGAACATATTAATGACATTAAATTTGGAAAATACGGCACCGCGTTAACGCAAACCTACAGAAATGAAAATATTGAAATAGATTTTTAAAACACAGAAAAAATTGCTAACTACAACAACTACAATTATGCTCTCTTTCGCGAAACAATCAAAATCATCGACCAACCCAATGCATGCAACCTCGACCAATCAACAACAGCTATAGATGCTACCTGGTGCCACCTCCTGAAGGAGAGAAGAGAAGTCAAACATCGGAAAGAAATCTTCACAGATACACAGCATGGAGTATCCGGCGCTGACGATAAGGGGGGGCCCCCTGATTGAAAGTACTTCGCCGCCAAATTTAAAGGTTACATCAATAAAGCTGAAGTAAGGTTTTGTTTTATAATAATTAAAATAAAATCCATTGAACTGCAGATGTTCAATGCATAAAATTATTCTGTTACAGCAAAAAATTATACTTTCAACTTTGAATTAGCAATTTTAGCAATAGAAATATTTTATTAAAAATTAATAATTTGATTAATGAAAAGTGTAATTTCATTTTAATCACTATCAATTAAAAAAATCATAAGGAAAATGCTAATTACATTATCAAAAAATAAGTAATTGGACTTGATGCAGAACAGAAATGTCACTATTTACACAACATTAAAAATGTCAATGTAAAAAATTGTTAAGTCTAGACTGCAGTTTCGGTAACGTAAATTGTACTGTCATCAGTGCAGAAATGATGGTATGTTTGTGCAGTCTGCACTTAACAATTTTTTACATTGGCATTTTTAACATTGTGTAAATAGTGATATTACATTATCATATTGGACACTGAGAGTAAATAAATAAATAAATAAAAAGTTATTTAATGCTATATGTAAGTCTTTAAAAACAAAAGGAATAGACAATACTGTAGCCAGAAAAAGATTGCATACATAATGTTAAGTTATCTTTAGTACATAATGTTGACAGTTAAAAATGAAAAATAACTTGAGCCCCCAACATGCCTACCCCCTTGAAAGAGACTATTTTTAATTTTAAGAGTTTTTCTTAATCAACATGGTTAATACATAGAAATATCTTATTTAACATTTCTATACTAGGTTTAAAAAAAAAAAAAATCATAAATGTAGGTTGAAGTTTTTAAACAATTTTATCAAAAAGCCCTTTCAAAGCATAGATTTAATTTCTGTATGACATTTTATTTGAAATACTAACATATGGCTTTTTTATCCAAGAATTTCAAAAATTAAATTTATACGTTTAATCATTTGATAATTTTATATTCTTACTTTAATTTTTTTTAAAAAAATTATTAATTGTTTATAGAAATTTCAGATAAAAAAAAAATACAAAATTAAATTTTACTTTCAAATAAAAAAATTATTTTTTTCACAAAAGTAAAGTCTTTAATAATGTAAATGTGTGCATATATGTATATGAGTGTGTAATATTTATAATCAGTTTGGTGTACATGCAAAAAGTTTAAGAGAAATAACAAAAACGTCAAATAACTCCACTTGAATTCCCAAACATTTTACTGTTGTTTAAATAAAGTCAAAGATGTCATTAAATAAACAAAAGAGAAAATTAAAATAGCTGTTTGATTATTTTTTCCCAAATAGTATATTGTTTAATAGAACGTAATATATCCAAATTCTTTTGTGCATCTCTGTGAGAAAACTATTAGTGCCAGATTCACCAAAATCTATAACAGTTTGTGTGACATAGACCTACAATATGTATATAAATTTACAGCTCAGGCGAATGAGGTATTTGCATGCTATTTCTCTTTAAATAATTTCAGACTATAGGCCATAATGTTAAAGAATTTTTTATTGTGTCCCTGTAAAAAATCTATAAATGATATAGACCATGTATATATTCACCAAAATAAATCAGTCTACACAGTTCATTCGCTGGTGACCTATAACATGTATATAAATTTTCAGCTGAATTAAATAAGGCATTTAGATGCTAAAGTATTCTAAAATTATAAAGAATTTATCTTTGTGTCCCTGTAAAAAACAAAAAATAATAAAAAACTATAAGTGCTAGATTCTCCAAGGCGTATACAGTTTGTCCTACCTAACCTATGACATATGTACCAGCTGTTTGCTCATTTGAACAAAGCATTTAGATGATATCGTGTTCACTGACCTACATACGCATGCATACATCATTGTAAATATAGCAAAAGTTAACACATGGGAATTCAAAACATATACATACACCAGAATCATAAAAACAAATTTTTGTCGTGATTATAATACTTTCCTTACATATTTATTTTTGGAATGTAAAAAATTGCATAAAAGATAATGAAACATTCAATTTTATCATGTTTAATAATAAATTTTGTAAAGGTATTTATGACTACAGTCGGCAGTAAAAGTATCCGAGTACTAGCAAAAATTCCTGTATAAAAAAAGTACTCTTAATACTATTTTGTTAAATAAATCCTTGTCGAATAATGTTCATAGACTGACTAAGAACATGATTCAACAAGGATTTATTTAAAAAAAAACACTATTAAAAGTACTTTATATAGAAATTTTTGCTAGTACTCGAATACTTTTACTGCCGACTGTATGAGAGAGGAAATCACAACACAGTTGAAAGCAGTGGCAGAAAGGGGGGGGATTAAAATTGAAACTGTAAAATATCACTTTTGCATCCAATCCACTCTTAGAAAAATACAGATATATTTATTTATTAAATATTGTTAATTTTGCATGTCTATTTTGAAATATTTAAATTGATACATATTAATAAAGAATCGTCACATATATATGAAAAGTATAAAGGTAATTTTTAATTTACTACTTGAAAATAATTAATAGTTTACAAAATAGTATTTTGTCCGGGGCAGTTTTAACCAGGTTTTTTCCAACGGTTTTTTCTACTATGAAAAAAAAAAATAACAAATAACCCTGCTCCGTGGAGACATTTCCCCCAGACCTAGGACCATCAAGTAGTCAATGGGCCTAATCAAAAACATCAGATGCACACCTTTGTAAAATTTCTGTTAATCAATCTATAATGTTGTCTGTTTTTAATATTATCTGTTTAATAGAGTTGTTTCATAAATTACTAATAAGATTGTCAGTTTCATAGAATTCTATGTTTCATATTATTATTGTTGTTGTTTTTGTTTAGGATTCAACAAATACAACTTCTTGGGAGAGATTTAAGAACTGCAGATCATGATCGTTTATGGTATCAGCTGGAAGCTGAAATTTATCTACATAGACACAAAACTGTTATTCGAGCTTGCAGAGCACCAAAAGGGGAAAGATGCAATTTGCAACTTCCCCCTGGTCATGTAAGGGATTAATTTATCATTTTTCTCCACTTATTATATTTATATTTCTTGTTTAAAATAAGAATGATTGAAAGTTTTTACATTAAAAAATTTTTGTGTAAGGTATCATAATGTTTAAATTATTACTAAGAAATAACTGTGATTTGTAGATAAAATTTAATTTGTGTGTTAATTCTTTTTTACGTATTGTAGTAATTTACAATTATTTGTGCTCTATTTTACAACAGAAAATAAATTTGTTTGGTTTCAAGAAGTTGTAGCTTCATTTGCTGTTTGTTTTCAGTAAGCTGTCAATTGAAGTAGTCTTGTTTTCTATGCAATATCATATTTGCCAACTTTTCCGGTTTTCCCGGAAGATTTCCGGTTTTTTAACGTATCTTCCGGTCTTCCGGACAGATGATGAAATCTTCCGTTTTTAAAAAAGTCGCGGATATCGTTCGTTTTAAAAAGAAAACCCAAATGTTCTACGAAAACTCCTGATTCCCAATCTTTTTCCATCCATAACATAAATGTCAACATTCATTTCAAACTTGCTTTATGAAATACTAGAACCTGTAAAGAAATAAAATTGTTAAATATTTCTTGCTGATGTAATTATTTTTTGCCACTCCCCCCCCCCCCCCTTTCATTTATATCCGACTAGTGATCAGCAATCAAATGTTCTGCAGAAGTCTTTTGTTTCCTAATCTTTATCCATCAGCAACATAAATGATAATATTAATTTTAAACTTCTTTCATTAGATTCTAGAAGTAGAGTGTGAAAGAGTTTAATATTTCTTACTCTGTAATTATTTTTGTATCCCCCCCCCCCTTCCCCGGATTGTGATCAACGATCAATTCTAGAAACAATAAAGCAATGGAAGTGCTCAATATTTCTCACGTATGTAATTATTTTTAGATCTTTATTGCTGCATTTAATGAATCTGTTTATTTTTCCTCAATTAAATTAAATATTTGTCTGTCATATTTATGCCAAATGTGTAAATGGGAAAAAAATGAAGAATAATTTTTTTCAGATAGGAAATTTTTTTCTAAATCAATTTAAGAAAATTAATACTCAGTTGGTTTTATGCACGTTTGAAACTGATAATTAGCTACTGCTACTTCTTTTTATATGTATGATTAATGTACATACACAAAAATCATATTCGATTTATTTAAAAAATTAGTTATACTTTATCTTAACTAAGTTTTTTGTCTATTGTTAAATAAATTTCTTACAGATTCTGTTTTGTAGATATTTATATGTTGAAGAGGAATAACTTCATTTAAAACTTTTATATATTTAGTATAATCAAAAACGTTTTTATAGATAGTTTCTAAATATTAAATTGTAAAACTGTATTGTTTATTACGTCAAAAAAAAAAAAAAAAAAATCTTCCCTTTTTTTTTATGAAATCTTCTGGTTTTTCAACAAAAATCTTCCCTTTTTTTATTAAAATTGGTTGGCAAGTATGCAATATTGTACTGAGTTCTATGATGGACAATGGCTGTGTTCTAAAAGCCAAGAGACCCTCCTGGAATGCTAAATTATCAGTATTTCTAAGTACAACCTGATTTAAAAATCAGTGCACTTAAGTACATGAAGTTAAATATTTGAAAAGAAATGGTAGCATAAACATTACGTATAGTGTAGAAATATAAGCATAATTTGAAATTTTTGTTTAATTTTCAACTATTGCTAATTTTATTTTGTACATTTATATAATCAAATATATTTTAATAAGATATTTAGATGAATCTTTAAATTATTTATTGGACAATTCCTGAAAAGACATAATTTCTACCCAAATCTTTTCTACAAAAGTTTAAAATTTATTACTTTCTTCTTTATATATATATATATATATATATATATATATAAGAAGAAAGCATTGGATTCATGAAAATTTTTGAACTCAGATTTTCAATGGATTTAAATATTTTAATATGTCTTGAACACAATTTGACCATTTTTAGGAAATATAAGTCTGACTGTGTATGTATATATGTGTGGGAGCACTGTATCTCACAAAATAATGGATGGAATTCTACATATTTTTATATTTAGTTGGACCCTGACAAAAATCGTTGTTAATTAAATTTTGACATATATTGCCCTGCAGATGGCACTGTTGTGCTATGTTTTCTCGCACCCAATTACTGTAAGATTGTATCGCAGCTACTAGCGTATGAGTACACATAATTTGAACATGATATGTGAGTGGAAGTACATTTGATATGTAAGAGGACCATTGCATAAAATTATGCTGATTCAGTTTATTGATAGGTGGTGCTATGTTGCTATTTTTAAGTCAATAATCTTGGCTTCTAGAGCATATAAGCACATTAAACTTGATATGTGAGAGGCCATTATGAAAAACTATACTGATTTAATTTGGGTGCATATCGACCAACTAACGGCTTTGCTATGTAGCAATTTTTTTTTCATTTATACTGTATTTTACTATGAGATATAATTTTACCAAACTTGATATGTGAGATATGTATTATTAAAAAAAAAAAAAGAAAGAAAAAAAAAATATATATATATATGCTGATTCATTTTGCATTTATATTGTTGATAGCTGTTGCTGTTATTACCTTTTCGTAAATTTCTGATGGTTATATCTCAGGGTCTTATTATTAAATTTGCATCAAACAATATATAAAACTCTTATTGAGAGAAGCTATAATGATTAAATTTTTGTGTATGTTAATATGTATCACTATTATATAAATGTTTAGAGAAGAAAGTTTTGTGTTGGCCACAGTATAGTAATTATTATGTTGCATTATTTTTGTTACGTAATTTAAATTTTTTAGCTTAATAACTGTTAATATACTTATATTTATTCTGAGCAAAATAAATGTTTTATGTATGAGTTAATTTTTTAAAGTAAGCCTTTGAATTTTGTTTTATCAGGATTACAAAATGCTTCGAAAAAAACAAGGTGTTGGCACCATTAGATATGTTACAGTAATGAAAGGAGAAAACGAAGGACTGGGTATATCAATCACTGTAAGTTATTTGAATATTTTAAAGATTTTTTAAAGGTTCCCCATAAATAATTTAAGACCAAGTAACCCTGAAGAAATAGCTTAATCTATTTGAATTATAAATATTAATGGAAATAATAATAATAATAATAATAATAATAAAATTAAATTTAAGAAATGTCTATTCTTAAGACTGCTGGACTAAGTATAAACTTCTAAAGGGATATGTATAATAAAATTTGAAAAAAAAAAAAAAAAAAAAACATTCATATCAATTATATGAAATAGAATGCAACTTGTTGCAAAGTTATCTTCATTTTATCAAAGAATAGAAAAATATATTAAGCATGTTTTCCAACATCCAAGCTCGATTTTTAGTTAAAATTAATAAAAGTTTAAAATTAAATATTTTTGTTCTAAACTTTTGTTTTGTAAGGATTATTTTGTCAGGGCTGTTTAATCTTCTGTACTATTTTTTCAGTGGTAATTTGTCTTGTACTGTTTTGACTGTTTTTAACATTTATAACGTGAGCTATATTAGTTATGATGAATTTCATTTATTTATTTAGTTCATAAATATATATATATATATTTTGTTGTTGCTTGAAGATATTTTACTATTTACATTTTATGTACATTTCTTTTGATGATATTTATTACTTTGAATTTATTATTTTCTTAATTATTCATGTTCATTATTTTTATAATATTTTTTCTTGGTAGTAAAGAATTGATGCATAATGTATATTTTATCAAAATAAATATTAGGGCTGTGCCGATTAATGCTTAGTCCCAATAATTTTTTTTGGTCATGTTAATCTTCCCAATTAATTTGATTAAAAACTTTAAAAATCCGATTACAATTTTCAACAAATTAAAATAAAAAATTTTAAATGCAGTTCTGAGATAGGTGAAATATTTTTTCACCTATTTTGCTAAAAAACATTATAAGAAGTTTCCATCAAATAATGAAAAAGAAAAAAAAACTTCAAAAATTGTTACTCTTTAGTTGATAGAAAAAAGGAGGAAGACAGTGCTTAAACAAAATGCCGTTTTGTGTCCATGCTTGGGGAATAGGTTTCCCAGAAATAAGAAGCTTCTAAAGAACGGAAATGCTCAAGATAAAGAAAAGAAAAGGACTGTGATTTTCACTATCCCTTGATTTGATGGGAGAGATATCAACAGAGTTTTGCAGTACCTCTGAGTGTTTTATTGTCCGTTCAGAATTCCTAATAATAACTATTGAAATGGAAACAGAAAATAACATTCTGTTTTCTGACAAAGAATAGCTAAAATTTGAAAACAATGAAAAATTTGAAATTTTCATAATAATGATAAGGAATTTTGAGAATTCATTTAAAAATAGTGACAAACAAGGTGGGTGAAGCCTGCTAGTATAAAATAAATGTATGTGTAAGTTGATCTAATTTTTATTTTAAAATGAATTAAAAATTAATTTATTAAAATAATAAATAAATAAACAAAAATATTTATATAAAAATAACACGTAAAATCACTAATTATTGCTCTGAAGATTGATTTAAATTTCAGTTATGAAACGGATATAATCAATTAAACTCAACTTGAAATTTTTTTTCCCAATTAAATTTATGAATAAAATAATATTATAGAGAATTTATGTTTTAGAATATAAAAGTAATAATAAATATGATTTACTTCTCAGCTGTATTCCGTATTCCCGAATAAAACTTTTATTTGTGAATATAGTATTAGGATTATATTTTTTTATTTATTTGTATTATTATTATTATTATTATTATTTTTATTGCTTAAAGAACTAGTTAAATTATCATCTATGTGTACTATCTGGAAAAAAAGAAAAGAAAGATCATATAGGAGAGTTTTATTCATTGTTCAAATAAAATTATATAAAGAAAAATGAAAATTGATTAAAAATCTGATTAATCAATTAATGAACTTATAAAACTATTAATCAATTCCCATCCCTAGTAAACATATACTTAATTCATTATGAAAATTTATAGTGTATTTTTTCATAGTCCTATTAATTCTAACCCTTGCCTTTTTCATCCCCCACCATTTCTCCCCAAAATAATGTACAATACTCATAATAAATGCAATTTTTTTCTTCTTCTACAATAGTGTTCTCCTTAAATATATATATAATAATGAATTAGTAAACGTAGTAATAGCCAAGCAACAGATACAAGATCACTGAAACCACATAGGCCAATAAGAATGAATATTTTTCAAGCAGGAGAAGCTCAGAAAGGTGAAAAAAATTCATCAGGGGAGACCTTTTTCACCCTTGAGCACCAATGTATGATTTTGTTCACTAACGGCTATAATAGCAAATCACTAGTGTTCTCCCAATCGTACATGAAAACAATTGAAGTGAAGTCCAAAGTGGAATAAACTATTAGTACAAAATAACAGAGAATCTTGGAGTCACATGGATTAAAAAAGCAAAATAATTCAGGGGTTTAGTGGTTCATGGAGTAAAGCAAGCATAGCTCAAGGTTCAATGGTTCATAGCTGATACAGAACAATGCAGCAACATGGATGTTTATTATGTGTGTAAGAGTATTGATTACTAATTTAAAGAATAATTGACAACTCAACAATGAAGATATTGAACATTTAAAGGAAAAAGAAAGAATGCATGTTAATCCAAGGTAAATGTAACAGGCCTTCTGCTTTTTTTTTTTTTTTTTTTTTTTAATTTCACATTCCCACCCAGCCATCCAACCAAACACCTTCACTCACCCTCTGTAATCAAACATCTGCCCACCCAATATATATATATATATATATATATATATAATTATTATTATTTTATAATTTAAAATGCACAAATGTGCACTCTCTTTATTATTATTATTATTATTATTATTATTATTATGTACTGACAGAGACATGATTATGGATATAAAATGGAAAATACAAAGTTTTTAGGAAAACCCATTTTAGCAGTGGCTGTGATCAATTTATTAATATTCTTGTTTTTATACTTTGGAGAGCATAAATGATTAATTCAAAATAAGTGGTTAATGATGATGTTTCTAAATACCAAAAGATGCAGACAGGAATTAAAGTGTGCAAATAAGTTTACTTTAAAACTAAAATCATGCCGTTTGTCATAGATATCTGTGTAAATTTTATTACCATTAAAAATTAATTTTAGATCTAAAAAGTTAACTGATTGATTATTTAGAGTATTTTGTGATTTCTTGTTAAGATAAAATACAATAATATCTATGTAACGATAAAGCCAGACATCATCATAACCTATATATATGTATAGATATATATACACGTATATTTCATATGAAAGGTAACAGTGTAATAACAAAAATTAAATAATCTTTTTAAATATAAAAAATATTACTTAATTTCAAATTGTTTCTAAGATCTATCTTTTAGTGCTTAATTGTTTACCATTTTCATGAAGCACAAGGCAAAATTTGTAAGTTTTCTTTCAAAATCTAATCATCTAATTTAAGATAAAATTTATTAATCATGCAAGCATTGTCCCAATGCATTTATGTCTTTTAAACAAATAAATTATTAATGATATTGAAGCATATTTGTTTGGAGGTAAAAGATAGCGTTAGTTACTGTAGGCACTCCCAAAGTTTCCATAGTGTAATTGCTAAATAGATCTGTATCTTTGAAGAGTCTGAGAACTCCAGATCGACATTCATCAATAGCCTTTAAATATGAGTAAGAAAATAAATTCCATTTTGGTCTAACATCAAATCTTGATCACTTTGCCATAATTATATTACTATAGATATATTTATACATTTGTTTTTATATTTATTTATGTTGAAGGCTGCCTATAATACCATTGATACAATAAAAATTTGTCATGTGAAAAATGTGGCAAATTTTCAAACACAAAAGTATTCTACATGCAATGTAAAGTAATTTTTTATACTTTCACTGAACAAAGGTTTGTTCTTTCATGTTCATTATGATATGCAATTAATCAAAAGTAGCAGTAATCTAGTAAAATTATGAGTGTTTTTCTCACATTGGATAATTTTGCTGTATACTAATGATATATAAAGCTACCAAAACATAAGCAAATATATTGCTTAAAAATATGGTTTTTTTAGATGCTGGCAATGTTTTTTGAAAGTAATATCTATTCTGAATTTACATAGGGAGGTCAAGAACATGGTGTTCCAATTGTCATTTCTGAAATTCATCCTTATTTACCTGCTTGGCGCTCTGGTATGCTTTTTGTTGGTGATGCAATTTTATCTGTTAATGGTATAGATTTGAGCAATATGAAACATAATGATGCTGCAAGAACTCTTTCTAGTCAGGTATTGTGTTATTAAATTACTTTTAAAACTGTAATATTACATATAAGGATGATTCTCCAGAAACCTAACAATATGATGTGTCCGAGCAATGTATCACAAAAATGGTTTGACATAGTTTTTCTTTTTTTTTTTTTTTTTGAAGATACAATTTTTCATCGCATTTTCTTGCATATAAAAAAAGATTACTTAATTAATACTATTTTCTACAAAAATCTTAAAATAACTGAAATGTCACTCTTTTCAAATCTCTTTCTTAAACTTTATTTGAAAATTTAATATCAACATTCCACAAACTAAATTAATAGTAAACTATATATACTTTAAGATGTGAAATAATATTATTTAAATCCTATTAATCATTTAATTTACCCAAGGTATATGATTTTAAGTTTTGTCCCCAGATTTCCATGTCATTCTCCTAGCTTAGGGAATTTTTCAATAATTTTAGAAAGAAGAGGAAATTTTTAGCTAGGTACTTAACAACACTATTTATTCCCACAATTTTGTTCTATCCACATGTGATTTAAAGATTTGATACACTGATTGTTCTTATTTTAATATTAAACTTCTAAACTGAGGTATGTATCATATTATGCTGTTATTCTCCTGTATGCAATTTCTATCATATGTAAAAAGTTTTTTCAAAAATACCTGTTATTATATGTAATTAAGTGATGATGATAATGTGTATAAGCCTTCTTAAACTTAAATTCGGCTCTAGGTCTGAATAGTAGACCTAATGTAAGAAAAATGTCATTGTCCTGGCATAGTTAAGTGTAGCCAGATACTTACCACAGTTAAAATGAGTTCCCTTTATTACTTTCTTCTGTATTAAATAGAAGAAAGTATTGGATTCGTAAAATTTTTTTACTTCCAGTTTTCAACGGATGTACATATTTTGAGAGGTTTAGAACACAATTTGACCATTTTTAGAAAATGTCTGTCTGTGTGTGTGAGAGAGAGACAAAAATTTTGTGGTGACTGTATCTCTGAAACTACTGCTCAGAATTGTATATAAATTTAGATGTAGATGCACCTTGACCTAAATTAGTGCCTATCAACTTTTGTTGTCAACTGCTCAACAGGTGGCACTTCTATACAGTGATTTCTGCAATTTCAGGGGAAGCTATAGCTCAGGTATTGAATATAATCTAACAAAACTTGTTATGCGAGAAGGCCATTATGAGACATAATGCTGATTCTATTTGAATGCTTATAGGGGGGCGCTGCTATACAGCGATTTCTACAATTTAAGGGAAGGTTATATCTCAGGAATTACTGCACAGAATTGCATATAAATTTATATATAGATTCGCTTTGACATTAATTAGTGCCTGTCAACTTTCGGTATCAACTGCTTAACAGGTGGCGCTTCTACAAAGCGATTTCCACAATTTAAGGAAAGGCTATATCTCAGGTTCTATTGTGTATCATCATACAAAACTTGATAAGTGAGAAGGCCATTATGAGACATGCTGATTCAATTTCGATGCAAATCGGCCAGTAGGTGGTGCTGCTATACTGCAAATTTCCTCGATAATGGGAGGGTTATATCTCAACTTCTATGGCATATAACTGTACAAAGCTTGTACATAAGATAACCATTATAAAAATGTGTTTTTTAGGATGTAATTTAAAGACAATAAAACTGTCTTTCTTTGGATATTTAGTGTTAGTTTTCTTTAAGATGAAAATCATTTGCATTCATCATGTTAGATAATTTTAATAAGTAATAGTTTAAATAAATTATTTGCCCTTAGTGAATTTGTACAGGAAAATATAGAAGAAAGTCTTGTGGTGGTCATAACATACCAATCTTTCCTTTGTTAAGTGCCTTATAAAGAATAAGTATGAAATTTTTTTAGATTTTTTAAAGCACTATTGTTTTTAGTATTCATGATTTGAAAATGTTATGTCTTTGGAGAATTATCCATAAGTATTAATAGATGCATTTATTTTATTATTTATTTATATTATTTAATGACTATTAGGTCCAAATCAGCTTATCATTTAAAATATAAACCAAGGCTATACTTAATTCACTTCACCTTAACATATATTTTAGCAATTTTATATTTTCTAAAATAGTCCTTGTCTGCCTTAGTATAAGAAATATATTAGTAAGTTTAGTAAATATATATAAGATAGTCTTTTTCCCACTTGTAGAGGCTTTTCATAGCCATATTTGCTTTCAAAGTGTTTTTTTTTTTTTTCTTTCTCTCTCTTTCAACTTCAGATAATTTTATACATTTTTATTTTAGAAAGGAGAAATAACCCTTGAAGTTGTATTTGTGGCTCCTGATGAAGAATTTAATACAGATGGTGAAAACGGCAATTTTCAGTTTAGGTAACTTTATTTCCTATTATTTAAATTATTTCATATGTTGTTAAATTCAATATTGCCTAACTGAAAGGAAAATATTATCTCAACAATGAACAATTAAGCTTTGTGTTATCTATAAACTGTTTTTAGATATATTTGTGTATTTTTTATGTCGGCATGTATCTATCTTACAGATTTCACAAGTAAAACATAATGTATTAAAGATGCAACATTTCAATTTCAATATTAGGCAGCCAATAAAAATATTAATAAAAGTAAAGGGAAAAAATTTTAAATTAATATAGAAACCATTGTTAAAGAACATAATTTCATATTTTAAAGTGGAGAATGTATTTATTATTTTTCATTTATTTATTTAAATGTAAAGATAACCATTCCATCAACCCCTTTCTTTTTGCTCCCATCAAAATCACAGGGTGATATTTTGCTCCCTATTTCTTATGCCTATAATATTTCTGGGCTGAAGCTTTCAGAAATTAACATATTATAAAAATATTAATTGTGATTCATATCCCATCTCTGGAATTGTTTCTTTTATTATAAGGTATTTGCACCAACTTAATGCATTTTTAATAAGGATTGAGGAGCAGATTAAACTAAATAAGTTATAATGACTCTCTCTCTCTATATATATATTTTAAATACACACACAGAAAAAAAGTGGGCCCATTTAGGACATTTTTCTTGATTAATAATATGAATATCTTTAAGGAGTTATAAAAAAAACATCTTTTCCTATACAAAATTTAATTTAGTACACAAGTCCTATTTCTAACTTATACTTTTTATCCTTATGTATTAAATATTAGTAAACTCTTAGATTCTGTTATAGACTATTTCTTATGCAAAATTCAAAGTAGTTCACTGCATATAGTGACAATGCTTTTTTTTTTTTTTTAACCCTGTCTGAAAAAAAGTCCTATGCAAATTTTTACATATGGATTAAATTTTGTACAACCTTTTGTTGTCAAAACCGCTATGACTTTCATAACTTACATTTTACTAATGAGTTTCTAATTTTCTTTAGCTTTAAAATTTTAACTATTCTGGATAACTGGTTGCTCTTCAAAGCAGCCCTCAATCCGCGATTGTAATGAAATGCTCGCCCTCTGGTGGGCTAAGGTGAAATTATCACACCACTGATAGTTTTCACGCTGAAACAATGATAGAACAATAAGAAAGAACAATAATAAATACACGTGGCTATTATAATTTACTAACAACTGCAGTTGAGAAAGTGCCATCTATCGATCATTACAAACACGGATAATCAGTATTTTAGAATATTTAAACTAAATATTTTAAATAAAAAATTAATTAATATTTTTAATCAATCTAATTTAAATATTTAATTAACCTGAAATTTTTTAAAAATAAAAGTATTAAATTAATTTTCAATCAAGATAAATTATTAATCAAAATTTGAAATGTTAAAAAAAAAAAAATCTGTGTAATTTATTAACCTTACATAAAAATCAAAATCTACTCAAATTCAAGTGGTTTTAAACTATGATTAGCCAATGTTTTTATAATATTGATTATTACTAAGGATTAGAAAATTAAGACCTGATTTTACTGGCTTTTCTTTTTATTTCTTATGAAAATTCATGTTTTTTATGTCCATGAAAATGCAAAATATTAATAAACTTTTAAAGGATACTTGATTTTCTTTATCCCCCCCCCCTTCCCAAGAGATAAATAAAGAAAATAATAATAAAATAATTAAATTCAGTACAGGGCCAATTATCTAGAATCCATTTCATCCAACCTTTTCCAGATAAATAAAATTGTTAGTTTAATCATATTATGTAGTGGCGCCATCTATCGACATTTTTTAAAACTAAAAGCTATCTTTTCAGTTTACATTATATTTACTAACTGGAGTAGGTTCTAGCAACCAAAATGTGTCATGACAGATGATTATGCATTATATTTGCACTTTAAAAAAACCATTATATAAAACTTTAATTATCGGAATCTGCTATAATGTAGAAACAATAACATCTAGAATTTGAAAAAGTGACCTTTCAACTTATACCCTATACCAAATTAATAAATACTACATTTAAAAATAACAAAATTAAATGGAATTATTATTATTTAGTAAATATTTCTTTTACTTTTAATTGTTTTAGATTAAAATGTTATATCATTATTATTTAAAAAAAAAATTAAATAAAAATGCTTCTGTAAGTTTTTTTTTTTTTTTTCCAATATACATTGGAAGTTAATTATAATATAATTCCGGATAACTGGATTCCGGATAAACAGTTCCATATTGTAGTTACTTATAGAGTGTTAATATTTTTAGGGAATTATTTTGTAAATAATTCATTTGCAAATTAAAATATATACGTTAAAAAAAAAAAAATCCCAGCAAATTTGTTTAAGGAAAAAAAAAAATATTAATATATATTTTATACAGTTTGAAAGATAAAGAGCTAAGTTACAAATGAATAAATAAAAATTAAAGTCATAACTTCCAAATTCTGATGTTTTGATTTGATGTGTCATATTATTTTAACTGCTGAATTTGCAAATATCAGTCTTATTTACATCATTGACTAGTTTGTGTTACAAATGTCTGGTGGCGCCATCTATCGAAGACAAATAGCAATAAAAGTTCTCTGTTGTAGGTTTCATGAAAGTAATTTTATAAAGAGTGTTTCTTATAATTTCTAGTATTTTTTAAAATGATTTTTACTTTTACTATTTTTACTTTCTTCTATATGTAATATACAGAAAGTATTGGATTCGCGAAAATTTTCGACCGCCGTTTTTTGACGGATCTACAAGTTTTGGGATGTCCTGAACACGAATTGATAGTTTTTAAAAAATGTGTGTCTGTCTGTCTGTGGTTCCGTTTTTTCACCGTATCTCACGAACCAATGAATGAAATTCAACCAAACTTGGTATATAGTTGGACCCTGGTGGGGCATTGTGCTGATTAGATTTGGGGATCAATAGCCCAGCAGGTGGCGCTGTGATCGCATTTTATGTAAATTTTTAACATGGCAGTATAGGGCAAATTTTCGTATTTTTCACCGTATCTCACTAACCAATGAATGAAATTCAACCAAACTTGGTATATAGTTGGAACCTAACGGGGCATGGCGCTGATTAGATTTGGGGATCAATCGTCCAGCAGGTGGCGCTGTGATCACAAAATTTCGTATTTTTCACCGTATCTCACGAACCAATGAATGAAATTGAACCAAACTTGGTGTATAGTTGGACCCTGACATGGAAAGTGTCTGATTAGATTCGGGGATCAATCGCCCAGCAGATGGTGCTGTGATCGCATTTTATGTAAACTTTTAACATGGCAGTATAGGACAAAATTTCGTATAAATGTACATAATGAGCGTTATTTTAAACTTGTGATTGTAAAATTAATATGAATTATTGATAATAGTAGTAGTTAACTACAAAAAAAATTTTGTGCATGTGGGGGCACCAGTTCCCCCCCTGGGGGGGGGGGTAAATTTTCAAGATGGGTATCTTTCGAAAGATCTCATCAATACCTTTAAAACGAATGGTTGAACTATAAATCTGTGACAATTTGAAACAAAGTTATCGATTTTTTTACTTTTAACGAAAAAAAAACTTGGAAAAAAAATCTTATTTATTTATTTATTTTTTAACGAAATTTAACCAAACTTGGTATTTAGTTGGTCCCCGACATAAAGTGGTGCTGATTACATTTGGGGATCAATAGCTCAACAGGTGGCGCTGTGATCGCATTTTTTCTAAATTTTTAACATGGCAGTATAGGACAAAATTTCGTATAAATGTACATAATGAGAGTTATTTTTAACTTGTGATTGTAAAATTAATATGAGTTATTGATAATAGTAATAGTTAACTAGGAAAAAATTTCTGTGCATGTGGGGGCATCGCTTCCCCCCCTGAGGGGGAAGTATCCCCCCCGGAGGGGGGGGGGGTAAATTTTCAAGATGGGTATCTTTCGAAAGATCTCGTCAATACCTTTAAAACGAATGGTTCAACTATAAATCTGTGATAATTTAAAACAAAGTTACCAATTTTTTTTATTTTTAACAAAAAAAAAAAAATCGTTTTTTTTTTTAAATATTGTTACTGATTGAATACGTATATAGGAAAATATAGAAGAAAGTCTTGTGGTGGCCACAACATACTAGTTTTTTACTTTTTTCAGCTTTTTTAACTATTAAATATCTTTATTTATGAAAAATAAGAAAGTCATGAAAAGTCAAAAGGGGGGGAGGTGGAAAATGACACAAAAAAAGGGGGGGGGGGAAATGGAAAATAATAATAATGCGGAAATAATGAAAAATCATGAAAAGCGGAAAACCATGGATCCGCGGAAGAATCTCATGCCTGTATATATGCCGGCAGTTTCAAGGAGGTCGGTTAAATATTTACGGATAAGTTGACAAATATTCAAATTGGGTTTGATGGATATTTTATAATTTTATTTTGTTGCTACATTTTTCATTTTTAAGGAAACTCCACTATCAAAATGCATACTATAGATGAATTTTTGGGGAATTTTTGATGGTTGAGGATATAATTAAGTTTTTTAATTTGTGTTTGATATAGTTTACAAACAATATTTTAAGGTTTATTAATTATTTATTGGATAAATTTTAATTCCTCAATCAAAATTTGGGGAGTTTGTTTAATATTGATATCTAAATAATTGATTTGGTTATTTCCTTTTATTTCATACATGTATTTGATATTGAGGTCAAGGTTTTTAAGCAGATTTAAGATTTCTTCGATGGAGTCGTTTTTATTAATTATGGCAAAAATATCGTCAATATAACTGTACCAGCAATAAAACCTGTTATGGAAAAGTTTTTGGATTTTTTCTTCAGTGGTCCTTGGTTTTAATTCAGGAACAAAATCTGATACAGCAAACTCCGTAAGAACCTCTTTATTTTGTTTATATATATAGCCATTAAATTTAAAATAACTTTCATTAAGAACTAAGTTACTGGCTGCTATAAGGGTGAAGGTGACATTATCATAAGTTTCATGACTTTATGATTAATAATTTCAGGGATTTTTTGAATGTCTATCGATGGGTAAAGGTTAATTACATCAAAATTTACAAAAACTTGTTTATCTTGAATTTTAAGGTCCCAGACTATTAGTTATATATTTCTCAAGAGAGTACATGGGGCATTTGTGCTTGCAGTAAACGTGAAGGCCCCATGTAATTAATGATATTCAGGCTTATATCAACCACACTATTTTAGTTTGTTCCAATTAAAAAAATTTACAAGAGGAATTAAAATTTATCCAACAAATCTCAATAAAGCAAGATACCTTAAAAATATTGTCTGTAAGCAGTACCAAAAATGTATTAAAAAACTTAATTATACCCCTAACCATAAAAAAAATTCCCCCTAAATTCATCTATAGTATACCTTTTGATCATGGAGTTTCCTTAAAAATGAAGCAGCAAAGTAGAATTATAAAATATCCATCAAACCCAATCGGAATATTTATCAACTCTTACGCAACAACAAAGATTTAACTGACTGGACCCCCTTGAAACTGCAAGTACATATAAAACACCTTTACTAGGCCTAACTCTAATAATGGATGTTATATTCACATGACAAAAATAAAAATAAAAAATCATGTAAAAGAACATATCTCCAATGTCAAATTTAATAAAAATGCTGTAGCCCTAGCAAAAACCATGCAAAATGAAAATATTAATATTAAATTCAATGAAACAACGAAATTTGCTGACTATGAAAACGCAATCTATGCTTTTTTTCGTGAAACTATATAAATCATCAATAATTATGAATCCTGCAATGTTTACAAGCCCAAAGATGACCTCACTTAATTGAGCCAAATTATCATGCCACTTAATTGAGGATGAGCCAGTCAAAGCAAATAACAACACTTGCTCTTCAGAAATATTACCACAGAAGTCGCCTTTGAAAATGCCAGGTAGCCCTGTTTGAAAGGACTTAGGATAAGGCCTTAAGTAAGGTTTTGCATCTTTTTTTTTAAAGTTATGTAATCAGGCTTCTTAATGAATGTTTTTTTTTAGTAATTTTGAAGATAAAGATTTTAAAATATGTTAGATTTGGTACAAAAGAAGAAAAATATTTTCTATTGTAATATTCCAGGTGCCTGGCTGTAACACTGTCGACACTCCAAACCTTCGATTTTTCTGATTGTCAATTCTAAAATAATAAAAGTGTATTAATTCATTCTGTATTTATAATTCATTATTAAATAATCTCTAAACAGTTGGTATTTTTGGTTACTTTAAAAGCAATAAAAATATAGAAAAAGTACTATTTGTGATGCATAAAATATTTGCTATGTGTATATCTTTTTTTCTTTTTTTTTTTTTTTTTTTCTAGTTACCAGTTTTTTGATTGCCAAACAACAAAGCAGTTATGTGATCTCATGAATAAAAAGACAGCTGATTGTGGAACAGATCCAATTGACTTTGAAAGTTTCACTAGTAGTGATGCCAACTCTCCTGTTTTGAATGAAGAAAATATTAATAATGGGTGCCGCGTTTCCTATGATACAGATAATAAGGAATTAAATAATAATAAAAACTCTAAAGAACACATAGAATTATCAGAAACAGAACAAAATTTATCTGTTCTTCCTACTAATGTAGATAATATGAGATTTTTGAATACCATTGTTCCTGACAGGTAAGTTAAATAAAAGATAATTTTTATAACTTTAAAATATTTAAAAAACGAAGCTTTAATTATCTATTATAAAAATAGTGACCTTACTTGACTGCTCCATTACTTGCATAAGCTGCTTTTCGCCTGAGGGCCCTCGGCATCGTCAGTCATGGCTTGTGTGATGTTGAAAAACATCACATATCCCTTTTTAAAATAAAATAATAATATAAATTACATTTTATTTATTTATAATACAAGCAAACATATTTCTTATTCTAAAAGAATCTAAGATAATTTTGTTTAACTCGTTTAAGCTATTTTATTTTTATTTCTTTTTCATTAATCTTTAATTTCATATAATTTATTGTTCAAAGCATTATAAACCGCAATTCTTTTCTCTGCTCTAAATCTCATCAAGTAATAATTAAATAAAATATCAAAGAAAGAAAACCCATTTATTTTATGCTTTTAAAAAAATGCAGACGATATTTTTTTTGTAGCATCCGGTCTCCTGGCAGTGGAACGTTAAAAGATTCCGTTGAATCATAATAGCTGAAAACCATCTGTAATATTTTTATCAATTATTTTCACACTTTTTGCCTATTTCTGGACACCTGACAAAATTTAATCACATCGTATGACGTAATTTAATTTGTAGCCAATCTTTTATCTCTTCTGTAGGTTTACCATACATAAAATTAAAAAATGTTTTCAGCCAACTTGATTTTTGATGCCAGGAAAATTTGGCGAAATAAATTAATTAGCTTGCTGTCTGTCATTCTGAAAAGATGTTATTTTTTATCATTGACTCGAAATGTTGAAATGTGTTCTGTTTAGAAAAGGATATCGTAATGACTTCCATTCTTCTTTTGGATGTCTGTCTTGAAATAATAAACAGGAATTCTCCATCGTGAATTTTTTCGAATCTACTTATTCCACTTTGTCCAAGAATATCATTAATATATGTCGTATAAGAATAATTAAAACATCTGATTTTCTAAATGGAAAATGACTCGATGCTATGTTTTACGGAGCTGATTGAACCTGGTTTGCTATAACGTACATGGCCGCTTCTTTATATATCTGCATCCCAGCTTCTTCATTAAATATATGTGGTGCTTGATCCAGGCCGGATAATATATCCGGATATCCAAAAAAATTTTTTTCTTCTTGAAAAATTTATGCATCGAAATTAGAATTATTATTAACAAATATCGTGAATGTGACGTTTTACGTTGTTGTTATGTTTTTAAAACAGCTGCCCCAATGATGATCCAAAAAGAAATTAACTACGTTACGGTGAACAGCACCGAATTTACCGATTTGTTGTTCATCTTTACTAAAGGCTAATATGCTGCAGGATGTCATCTGTGATTTTTTTTTTTTAAACAGAAATTACTTTGTGTCTACAGTACCGATTCTTATCGCCGTTATTGTGTGATGCCATACCGGTGGACTTTCTACGGTTTCATTGAACAATATCCTCTTTACAGTCTGCAAAATTTGCATTGTGTGATTTTCTTATGCACTCCGTTCAGTATAATTCATCGTTGATTCATCAGTGCAGGGAGAGATGACAAATATAGGTCGTCTTTCTAGAATGTGTGCAGTTGAATTACCGTGTTCATTTTTTTTCTCGCGCACTCATACAGGAGAAGAGCCTAGTTTTAAATAAAAGAATAAATAAAATACCGTAAATAAATAAATTAAATATATCTATATATATTTTTGTTTTAGCTAAAAGAAGATTCGGAAAAGGGGTAAGTTTCCTTTGGAATCATTTTATTGTGCCAATAAAAAGAAACATTTCTCACATATTTTTTCTTAAATATTGACAATAAGAACTTTTCGTACATTTTTCTTAAATATTGACATTGACATTTATTTAAACTTTATATATAAATTTTTACTCATAGGTAAAGTCTTTTATTCTTCATATGAGTATTATATTCTACTTTAACTTTTCATTTCAGTTTTTAAGAACAGTTAAAAAGTTATATAAATGATCAAAATTTGCTTATATTATTTTTGGAATATCTGGTTTTTGGATAATTCAAGTAAAGATATATTTCATTTGTGAAATTTAATACCAGATCATATTGATATATTTTTTCTTCTTTTCATCATACTGCATAAAATATTTTATAATTTTTTCATATTTTGATCTTTTGGTTTACAATATAATATATGTTGACATTATAATTTTCATATATTCATTCGTTTTTGGTTATTATTCATTATTATTTTTTTTAAATATATCTATAATATATATACCAAGACTTACATGCCAATTTTATGGTTGCAAGATATAATAATATACATGATATAAAAATATTGGAAATAAATTATATATTTTCAATAATTTTGAAACTTTATCATGCTTAATTAAAACAAATATATTTAACAATTTTTTTTTCATTTTTAAGTGTCTTGCTAATTTTATTTATTTTATGATAATTAATTGAATTCTTATGCATATTATTTTATTTAACTTAGTTAATGTTTTTATTTTGGAAAAACATGGCACAGAATCAAAACGCGTTTTGCTCCGTTCCTAATTTCGATGGGGACGCGAGATTTGTCAAATTTTTCTTCGATCAATTAAGATCCTTTGCCATGTTAAATAAACTAACAAATGACGCGACATTACATGTAATGAAAGAAAAACTTCGTGATGCTGCGTTGGCATACTTTATTGAAAACGAAACACTATATAACTCGACAGATCTTAAATTCATCGAGGAAAATTTCTGTAAGTTTTTCAAGAATCGTCATATAACACTGGAATATCAGAATTTCATAATTTAAAAATTTTGCCGGGAGAATCCATTAAAAATTTTGCCCATCGTGTAAATGTTGCTGTACCTAAGGCTTTCCCTGACCTTAAAGACAAACAATCCCTTGATAACATTAAACTTCCAAAATTTTTAGAGTGTGTACCCCCAAATATTAAAATTAAATTAATGGAGGAAAACATAAGAGACTATAATAAGGCAGTTGAATGAGCTCAAACATTATCTGAAATATATGATTCTTTCAACAACACTACTAATACTAAGACTGTTCTTTCTTGTGATAATAAAAATGACTCTGTAATATTAAACACATTGAAAGATTTATCTGAGAAAATTAATAGCATTTCACTTACAAACAACAAGCCACCCTCCCATAATGAATCCTTACACGTAGTTCAGTCAAGCAGACCCAAATTTGATCAAAGAAATTATAGAAATAATTACAAAACTAGACAGACCAATTTTCGTTCTTCCTCTAGAAGAAACTGTTCTAGAAATAATCCGATTTGTCAACTTTGTTCCAAACATGGCCACGTTGCTTTAAATTGTTACAAATGGAGAAATAGAGATAATTTAACTTATAAAACACGTAATTATGAAAACTGTAATTTAAACTAGAAAAGAGGTATGGAGATGCTGATGCTGCCATATCTCGAAAACTAAGGGTCTCATCAGCAAATGAACATAAATTCACAAATGTGTCATCTTCAAATTCTCTTCCGAAAATTTCACATACTAGAATTGTAAATTCAGTTGGATCTCAAACTGTTGCTAATATTACTGTAGCAGATAATAAGGCTACCCAAGCATTTCAAAAGTGTAGTCTTGATATTGATAATACAGGGTATATTCCAAGTGACAACAATGACAGTTGCACAAATAATATTGAAGATCATATTTTATTTAATGTAAACAAAAATTCTCATACACTTCCTATAATAAAAGCTAAATTAGCCAATAATGATATAAAGTTTCTTATTGATACCGGAAGTAGTTGTTCACTTTTAGCCCAATCAACATTTGATAATTTAAAAGCAAATTTAAAATATAAAAGACTAGGTTCGTCTATTACTCTTAAAACGGTCAATTCTTATGTTGAATTTTCTTCATGTATTCGTGCAACTTTCAAAATTGAAAAAAAGTTTTTCCAACACAATTTCTATATTATTGACATACCACATAGTTCTAATTTTCATGGAATACTTGGTATGGACTTCATTAAAGAAAATCATGTCACTATTGACTTTTCGAAAAATTCCATGAGAATTGGAAAATTAGACTTTACTTGTTCTTTATTTGATTCGGGAAATGAAAAATTAGATGTATATAGTGTTAACTGTGACGATAATAACATGAATGTTTACCTTCTAAAGAAAGTTATAATACAAACTGGTGAAAATATCTACATTACTGCAAAAACAAATAATAAGTTACAAGAAACGAATTACATATTTTGTACTGACTTAAAGGATCCTGATATAGAAATTTTAGATTCTATTGTATCACCGAATTACAAAAATGAAATTAATTCTGAAAATAATAATTCTCTTTTTACGTTACTTATCTCAAATAAGGGTAAAAATTCAATTCATCTCAATAAAAATATGCATATTGGTAAATTATTTTTAATTGATGAAATTAAAGAACCACATTTAGATAAAATTGAAGACTCTTGCTCTAGTAATAATAATATACAAAATATTGAGGACCATATCCACTTAATTCAAGCTTCAGAGGATATATTACTAAAACGTAAAAATGATTTATCAAGTAAAGATTTTTGTTTGAATCATTTAACCCTTGATCAACGTAACACACTAGAAAATTTATTTTTAAGCAAATTTGCTGCTTTTTCCAAATCTCTTAGTACTCTAGGACATACTGATAAAATAATTCCTAATCTTAAGTTAATTAATGATTTCCCTATTAAAACGCTTCCATTCCCAATTCCACAAGCTTTACAAAAAGAAGCCCAAGAACAGATCAATGAATTAGTAAACGCCGGCGTAATTGAGCGTAATTGCTCCGAGTGGGCTTGTCCCATATTGCTGGTAAAGAAAAAATCTGATGGTTCAAAGAAACAACGTTACAGACTTGCTTTAGACCTTAGAATGGTCAATACAGTCATACAAGGTTCCTCATATCCACTTCCTAAGATTCAAAATATTATTTCAAATCTTTCGTCATTCAAATACTTTACTTCGTTAGATTTCATGCAAGCGTACCACCAAATTGACCTTCTTAAAAAATATCAAGATATGTTAACATTTACATCTATTTTTGGCAGTTATCGATACAAACGTGTTTGTTTTGGTTTAAAGAACGCCAGTTCTATATTTCAGTCTCTAATGGACACAATACTCGACGAGATAAACATTAATGGCATATATGCTTATCAGGACGATCTTATTATTGGATCAAATTCATTTGAAGAGACTTGTGAAAAAGTAAATAAAGTTTTAGAAATTCTTATCAAATATAATTTAACATTATCCCCATCTAAGTGTGAATTCCATAAATCAGCAGTTAATTATTTAGGTTTCCATATTGAAAACCATACTATTTCACCCATCACCACTAACATCGTAAAGATCAATTCTTTTCCACCACCAACGACAAAACGACAATTAAAAGAAATTCTTGGACTTGCTAATTTTTACAAATGGATTTTACCATCTTTCTCAGAACTTGCGCAACCCCTTGTGGAACTCACAAAACCCAAAACAACATTCAAATGGACAGAAAAACATCAGAGTATTTTTCAAAAAATTCAAAAATTATTCTTTCTTCCCCCAATGGTTCGACTTCCAGATTGGGAGAAAACATTTTATGTCAACACCGATGCATCAAAAACAGCCATTTCAGGAGCACTTATGCAAAAATTTAATGGTAAATTACTTCCTATAGCATACTTTTCCAAATCTTTAAAACCTTCTGAAAAGAAATATCCTGCGTTAAAATTGGAACTTATGGCAATTCATAAAACTGTCACCGCCTTCAAATACTATTTATATAATCGTGAGTTCGTAATTTTGTCAGATAGTGCTCCCCTTGAAAAATATAAGAAAACTACCAATCCCGCTGACGTTACTACCCGATGGTTAATGGACTTATCTAAATATACGTACGTTTTCAAACATATTCCTGGAAATTTGAACATCTTAGTGGATTATTTATCACGTTGCAATTTTGAAAACAATCAAGAGGATCTCAAAGATAATCCAAACTTAATTCATGAGATACAACCACTACCAATTGTTGATGTTGATGAAAATGAAAACAGACTCGAAATTAACAGTAATGATAAAGTTAATAATGAAAATCAAAACAAATACTCAGAATATGTTAATTATATGATTATTAGAAGAAGGTCATTCATTTCAAAATGCACTATATATACACAAATCTCTCTATAATGGATCTACGCATTCTTCCACTCAATTCTCGCCCAATCTTCTACATTTTGGTAGAGAACTGGCACTAATTTTTGACACTTATAATTCAAATTATAATTATACTTATCTGGACTCTAATGTAAACATCTATAAATTAATGCAAGACCTTCAGGAAATTTATAAAAAAGCGTACAATAACATTCAAGATGCCCAATCAAAAAGAAATAAATATTTTCAAAGAAAAGCTAAACTAAGAAGCATCTGCACAAAAGATATTGTGTATCTGAAGTCTATGGATAAATTTAAACCTAAATATACAGGTCCTTTCATTGTCACAGTTAAACATTCCCCTGTTTCATTTTCAATTAAACGGTTAGATGCTAGTGATGATAAGTCATTTCGTGTGCATATAGATAGAATTTTATTGGCACCTCCATGTAATAATCACTTATTTGACATTTATAATAATTCTAATTTTAGTAAGAATCACGTTATTTCCAATGATACACATCAATACAATTTACGAAACAGAAAGTAATTTTTCATCAATTTTTTCCTTAGGTTAAAAGTTACACAGTGTAAATATTTAAATATTTATAATGATTAAAGATAAATTAAATAAAATTTGATGTATACTTTCATCGCAACAGACCTGATCAACCTGTTGTGAAATTTCGCAGCTTGGATAATCAATGGCTGGTCCAGGAAATTATATTCTAAGCTGCATTGTCTTACAACAGCGGTGTATATCACTTTTAATATTTTTCTTTAACTTACTCGTTAATTATAATTGCATTTTATTAAAAGTTAACATACTAGAATAATATTTTTTTTTTTTGTTTTGTTTCAAAAAAGTGCTAATGGAATTTAAAAAAAAAAAAAATGTTTACGTAGACTTTTGGTGCAGGTAATATTTTTATCATACATACATGCATATGTCTCATATATTCCAATTACAATTACCTATAAAAAAAATGAATAAATAAAAACATGTGTTATTATTACTTTCTTTCAACATGTATTATTTGTTTAAACCTTTTAATGAATATAAAAGGCTCACTATATATATTTGATAACATATAAATATACTTGATTTTTATTTTGTCAAACTTTCATATTCAGATTGCTTATACATTTGAACTATGTATTTATTACAACGAATTCTTGTCCTCTCTGAACTGAAATGGACTCGTCAAAGTTTCTCGCCATGCATGGTAACATAAAAATTTACTGATTTCAGCATCTTACCACGAACTGATAAATATATGATGACTGAATTATTATGATTTTAAATCAAAAGACTAGAGCTCATTTTGTTTGTGGATATATATTCTAACGACTTGTGAACACAGATTTATGGCCATACCACATTATATCTCATCACCATATAATATCCTTATTTTCTGTATTTGTATTTGTATTTTAATATTGTATAAGAATATTATTTCTTTTAAGTATGCATACTAGATTTTCTATTGATAATATGACAATGTACGTATTTTATTTGTATTGGAAGCCATTCGTTTTTTGTTTTTGTTTTGTAATCAATCTATTTTACAAGATTAGAGATAATTTGATTTAATTTAAATTTTTGCTGAATTTTCATATCATAGACGATGTAATGGCTGAACCCATTTTTTTTTTCGGTCGACGGGGAGAAATATGTGATGTTGAAAAACATCACATATCCCTTTTTAAAATAAAATAATAATATAAATTACATTTTATTTATTTATAATACAAGCAAACATATTTCTTATTCTAAAAGAATCTAAGATAATTTTGTTTAACTCGTTTAAGCTATTTTATTTTTATTTCTTTTTCATTAATCTTTAATTTCATATAATTTATTGTTCAAAGCATTATAAACCGCAATTCTTTTCTCTGCTCTAAATCTCATCAAGTAATAATTAAATAAAATATCAAAGAAAGAAAAAACCATTTATTTTATGCTTTTAAAAAAATGCAGACGATATTTTTTTTGTAGCATCCGGTCTCCTGGCAGTCGAACGTTAAAAGATTCCGTTGATCGTAATGGCTTCCATTCTTCTTTTGGATGTCTGTCTTGAAATAATAAACAGGAATTCTCCATCGTGAATTTTTTCGAATCTACTTATTCCACTTTGTCCAAGAATATCATTAATATATGTCGTATAAGAATAATTAAAACATCTGATTTTCTAAATGGAAAATGACTCGATGCTATGTTTTACGGAGCTGATTGAACCTGGTTTGCTATAACGTACATGGCCGCTTCTTTATATATCTGCATCCCAGCTTCTTCATTAAAGCTTGAGTGGCTGGACTTCCAAAACTTCGTCGTTGAGTGTGATCAGGTGGCGCCACTGTGTGTCAATTCTGGTTTTTCATTCGTGGTCATTCACGGTTACGAATAATTTCAACTGTTTCGTGGAAAAAAAGCATATGTAGGGTTTTTTAATTCGTGATTTTTATTACGTCATTGAATTGAACATCGATGCTATTTTCTTGATAAGTTTTAGCTAGTGCTGTAGTGTTTTTGGCATATTTAATGTCATTTTGGTGTTCTTTTATTCTAGTTTTTATTTTTCTTTTAGTTACACTTATGTAGCAACCTGTCCTGTTATTTTGATATTTAAAGGGGATTTTATAAATTCTGGCAATTTCTAAGGCAGAAATATTATATTTATCGCTTTTACACTTCAAATAATTTAAGCCTTTATATCATAAAGAATTTTTCATTGTGTCCCTGTAAAGATCTATAAGTGCTAGATTCACCAAAATCTACATAATTCGTATCTATAATACATATATAAATTTAAGGCTCAGTCAAATAAAGCATTTAGATGCTATCACACTTTAAATAATTTCAGCCAATAGGCCATAATGATAATGAATTTTTCATTGTATCTCTGTAAAAAAAACTATAAGTGCTAGATTCACCAAAGTCTGTGTGACAGTGATCTATAACAAATATATAAATTTTGAGTTCATTCAACTAAGGCGTTTAGATGCTATCATTCTTTAAATAATTTGAGCCCATAAGCCATAATGATAAAGAAGTTTTCTTTGTGTCCCTATAAAAAAAACTAAAAGTACAACATTCACCAAAATCAATAGGGTTCTTGCTATGGTGACTTATAACCTGCATGCAACTGTCAGCTCATTCGAACAAAGCATTTAGATGCTATGCCTATTGTGTTCACTCACACACATACACACATCATCATAAAAATAGCAAAAATGAAGCCGGGTGACTTCAAAACTTATAGATACATCAAAATCTCAAAGTTGAATTTTTTCAGGATTACAATACTATTCTTACAAATGTATGTTTGGAAAGTAAAAACATATAAACTTATTTTCGAGATATTAAAATGATTTTAATATGAAAATACTGCTTTGATGACAATTAATTAAATGAAAAAAACCTTAACTATACTTCATGTTTTGTCATCGTAATATTTTCAGCTGGGCGTTTAGCTCTTCTCAGCAGTGGAGATTTTGAACCTGATGTTCTTGTATAGTCGGCGCCATAAATTGGCGCCACACTCTATCTTGTGAGAAAATCTGGAGATTGAGTTAGCAGTGGAATAAATTTCTTATTCTAGCCTATACATAAGCCTATGAATACCTCAATAGAAAAACTCTTATTGTCATTAATGAAAGATTTAAAAAGAAAACATCTGCATATTTGTAACTAAGTTTGGGATAATAAACTCATGTAAATCTGTATGCTTAAATTTATTCAAATAAATTTATATATGTGTAAAAACCAGTAATGTAAAGTATAGATAAACCTTTTTATACATAAAACTTTCATTAATAATTGCAGTCACTTAAAAACTTGAGAACAACATCTTGAAAAATAACACTGTTCAATCAGAGATAAAAAACTAAGTCTCTTTGATACCACTCATAGCATATTGAAGATGAAACAAGCAAAATAACTTAGATAAAAAATTCACATCTCTCTTACTATATCACACAGTATTGACAAGCGAGCTAATGAGACTTTCGCTTCCTACTGACAAGCATTCTACTGGAGATTCAACTTAAATCATCTCTGAAGGTAACGTGACTAAAAGCCGCTACGAAACGAGAGGCAAAACAAGGCAAGGCGAATAAGCTTTGCAAAGATTCAGTACTTATAGTTAGAGAAACGATTCTCCAATAAGATATGCAAAACGTAAATCAATAGCAAGGAAAAGCATGTCACGCTGGCAAACAGCCAAAAGAGTGTGACGTTACAGTTACGGAGACATCGCTGCCTCGGAGAGCTTCAGTATAGCGTGAGTTACGGTGAGTGAAGGTTGTAAAGGAATAATAGAGCCAGTCATTGTTCAATGTTTACTTTGCTGGTAAGAATTAAAAAGACTTTTAAATAAAGATAAAGTTCAATGAAAGATGTTTTATAAATGATGATTAAATGATTTAAATTAGTAGGATTATTCAATTTATTAAACATGTAATTTAATTCAACAAATTAAATTGCCGGTATGGCAAAAACTCAAATAGATGGCAAGATAATGTTGGAGGGGAAAATGAACTATCTATACCTAACATATCTGGCACCATTGCGCCGCTGTCGTTGCACACCTTCGGATTTGTAGCGATTTCAATGGCTTCTCAGTACATTGCATAATTATAATTATTGTAATCTGCGAGTTTTCTAGTTTTTTTTAAATCTATCATAATAACCTCATTACTAAAGGTTTTGGCTAAAGCTGTATTAATTTTACCGGTTTTTATATAATTTTTATGCTCATTTGTTCTTGTTTTAATTTTTCTTTTTGTTACTCCGATGTAAGAATCTGGCTTATTATTTTGATTAATGAACGATATTTTGTAAATTGCATCAGTTTCTAAAACGGAAATGGGGTCTTTATCGCTATGTATTAATTGAAAAATATTTTGGTTGGGTTTAATGGGGATATTGACACCATATTTGCTTGCTGCATTTTTTATTTTGTTGGAGGCTCCACGATCGAACGGGATGGAAGAGGTAAATTTTGAAGGGTTATTTTAAAAGTTAGGTATATTGTCCATGGTTTTTTATTTATTTTTAATCAATTTTTTGACTATTTTATCGGGGTAACCCACTTTTCTGGTAAATTCTTTAATTAAGTTTAGCTCATTATTTAGGTCATCAGATTTGTTATATATTAAAATAGCGTGATTGATGTAGAAACATATTGCATTAATTTCATAGTGGAAAGGTGTTTTACTATTATATTGGATGATTTTGTTGCTATTGGTTGGTTTTCGATAAACTGTAGTTTTAATTTTATTATCGGTTCGGGTAATTTTAACGTCCAAAAAATTAATTTGCTGGTTTATTTCTTCTTCATAAGTGAATTGGATATTAGAGTCGATGCTATTTATTTCATTTAATATCTGCTGAATCTCATAATTTTTATTGATAACGGCAAAAATGTCATCGACATATCTACATCAAAAAATTATTTTTTCTTTTGATTTCTCAAGAATTTCTTTTTCTAGTAATCTTAATTTAGACTCGGAATAAAGCCCGAAATAGGTGATCCCATTGGAACCCCCTTCTTTTGTTGATATATTCTATTGTTAAACTTAAAGTAATTCTCATTTAGTAGAAAATTTGTAGTAGCTGTAAGGGTTTGTGCTATTTTGGGATCAAGGGAATTCTTTTTTATTGCTTTGTTAATGATTTGACTGGCTTCTTCAATATTTATGGAGGGGTAAAGATTGATCACGTCGAAACTGACAAAATGGTAATCTTTTTATTTTCTATAAATAGAAACAGGTAAAATTAATACAGCTTTAACCAAAACCTTTAGTAATGAGAATATTATGATAGATTTTGAAAAAACTGGAAAACTCACAGATTACAATAATTATAATTATGCAATGTACCGATAAGCCATTGAAATTGCTACAAATCCGGAGGTGTGCAATGACAGCGGCACAATGGCACCAGATAGAGTGTGGTGTCACCTTATGGCGACAACTATACAAGAACATCAGTTCAAAAGTTCCACTACAGAAGAAGTCACTGAGAAGAGCTGGGTACCAAGCCGAAAATATTACAACGACAAAACTGTAGTTCTTGAATAATAGCAGCACCACTTGTTGTCCAATAAATACTCATTGAGGTACCTAGGTAAGGCATTGTCACAGGCAGTGGGGGCATAGACTTGGAAGTGATAAAAATAGTGATTTAGTATTTTAAAAATTTATTTAAATATAGTGATTTAGTATTTTAAAAATTTAGAAGTGGGCAAAGTCTACTAGTAAGAAAATAAAAGGGGAAAAAAAATCTGGTGTGTAACAACCACATGACTTAAATTACCCATTATAAATATTATAAAATGTTTTTGAAGATAGTGTGGTCAGTAGATATAAAATTGACCTAATTAATTAGGATGCCTATGAATTGTCCTGTAGTAACTAACAAATACTTACGTTGTAAAGACATAAAAGAAAGCTTATGAAAGAAGTAAAAAAAAAAAAAATTGGTAGAGCTATTTTTTTTAATTTCAATTTCCAGGATCTAAAACTGAACCACCTGATCAGGGTGTTTTCCTGTAGTAACCAAGTAACACATGTGAAAGAAAGGACATCGAAAAGAGGGTAAATTTGGAGCCATTTTGGAAATACCAACTTTCAATCCCACTTTGCATTTTCATGTAAACTTAGCAAACTCATCTGTTCACTGGAAACCAACAATTACATACAAAAGGACATCTAAAAGAAATTAATATGTTCAATTTAAAGAAAATCTGTACGATAGTTTTTTTTAGTAAACTTTGGAAGATCTAAAATTAACTGACATAAATTTTTCTGAAATAATCAACTAAATATATATTTGAAGGACATATTTAAAAGGTGGTTTATAATAGCAATTTTGAGGAAAGTTGTTAGAACTATTTTATTTTTAAGATACAGACTTACAGTCCCACTTCCATTTTTCCAATTTTCATCAAAAGTTGGCAAATCATTTGTACACCAGATTTGTCTTAATTATGTTGTATCACCCTTTCTGTTTTTTTCATTTTTGATATATGATAATCAGAAGATTTGCTACACACATATACACACTCACAAAATCTTAAAACATGTAAATCAGGTGCAAACTTGATATGAGAACTTTTGACTGAATACAATACTTTTATTATGTACGATAGTCAGGTAATGGAAGTAAAATGCTTTTTACTAGTGAATAATAATTAGTATAGTCTTCACTAAAGCAAGTTTTTTTTAAAATAAAAATAAGTGTGATTTATTTTTTAATAAAGTTTCTTTAGTTGATTATATCATAAAAAATTGCCTTTATATAACATAATTTTATCTTTTTATATTATTTATGCTAATAAAAAAATATATTGTTTATTAATTTCAGTTCTTATAATCAATTTTTCCAAAAAGCTGCTCCTTCTCTAAGCCTTTTATATTTGATTTTATTAAATATTAGTTGCAATTTGATTTTTATTTTATGATTTTGAGCTTTTTATTTATTCACTTTTTTTAACATATTATTTTTCTTTTGCCATTTTTCTTTATTGTTTTAATAACACATTCAGAAGAGCTCTTAACACCTTATGGCGATCAGTGATGTCAGAGAAATTGGAAAACAGGTAATTTTAAAATGTGTGTTTTTACTTTGTGTCCCACTAGATATTTATTATTAGTAAGTATGTATAATGAATGATTGAACAACGTTTATTTTGTTTCTTTTTTATTATGATGTATATTGTTGTAAATTCTTGATAAAAGATAATTAAAAAATAAATAAGTAAAAGCTGTGCATATTAGTTTAGTTGCATTTAATGTAGTTTAATTTAATTGATATTGCTGTAAAAATTTACTCATTATGCAAAATGTTTTGAATAAATTGTTGAAAATCTAAAAATAATTTAGAAATCTAATTTTATTTTAAGGCTTCTCTCTACTTCTTATAATTTCCCAAAGCTGGTAACCAAGCTTCATATTATTGTACTTGGGAATTTGTTACCAGAATTTCTTATTGTCTAATATAAATCTTTAAATTCCGTTTTCATATTCAGACAATTTACAATAAATAAATTTGTTCTTGTTTTCCAAAGATTGATTTTTTTTTATACTTCATTTTGATGCTATATAGTGCAGAAAAAGCCTTTAGATAATTTTTCTCATTTTTTAGCTGTAAAATAAAATACTAAAAATTATTGTTATTATTATTTGGAAAAAAAAAGAACAAATTTAATAGTTGTAAATTTTCTTAAAATGAAAACAGAAAATAATAATAATGATTAATTCTACATTAAAAACATTAAAAACCTTTAAAATTACCGTTCCACAAGCGCTTTCAACTGCTCATTCCGCAGCCTTCTTCAGGTATCATTTTAATTTTAAATGATTAATTCTGTTTATAAATTTCCTCACAGAATAACATAGGCTTTGACTACTGGTCATAATAAGTAAAAAATCCTCTAAAACTTAGTCTTTTTTTTTTTTCAAATTATTTTTGCAAAAATGTTGAATAAAGTTATTTGAAATATAAATCTGTGAGAATTTTTATATTCTCTTATACAGTTTAAAATGTTTGGGAGAGGAAAAATAATAATTTTGCTTTTTTGAAACATACACTATATAAAATATGTTATCAGTGTTATCTTATCATATATTTATTTTATATTAAATGCTATTTTTACAGCCACTGACAACTTTTACTCTGATCCTGATTTCTGTTTCATGCATGCTCTAAATGTAAATGTCAAGTCAATAAAGCCATTATTTAATTACAATACAAATTTTGCAAAAGAAAGGGGGGAGGGGGACATTTTTTTATAAAAATATTTTGATAAGATGTATAAAAAAAATTCTAACAGTATTACCTGTTGTATATTTTTTAATTTGCTAAGTAAACGAAATTGCTTGTAATTATGAAAATAGATTTACAGACTATGGTTTTATATTTAAATAATTTTTTCCCTATACATATTATGTATTTTTTCATTTTGACTTATTAAAAAAAAATGATGTTTGAATGGATTATATATATATGTTGATAATATATATTCTTTTAATTTCTGTCTAAAGTTTCATTTTAAGCAAAAATACTACTAGATGTTTGGGACTATAAAATTTGAGATAGTTAACTTACTGTTGAACATAAATGTCAAAAAGGTGATTTTACTGCTCTCTGGTGAGTAGCCACAAGACAAGATTACATATGCAAAAGCACTTGACAGCAGTGTTGTAGCAAGCATAACTGGTGACGAACATACTTATATAAAAGGTAGCAAAATCTGAGTAAAGCATCAGTCGTAAGTGTGTAATTTATTAGAAAACACCCCTGATGATGAAAATTTTAACTATTTTTTCTTATTTGCCCAAACAAATTTTCATATCTTCATTATGTCCTACGCAAAATATTATAACTTTCTCAACAATAGTTTCATCTGTAGACAACTTTAAAATAGGGTTGTTTTATTTTGAATACCCTGTATTTAAATTGTAATTTTAAAATAATTTTGTTTGGCTTCAAATTTTAGTAAATGATATTCTTTATGATTAGTTTTATTAAGGAAATCATAGTAATTCTTTCTGTAGATTGATGTTTTCGAAATGTTATGTATTTTCTTTTCCTCAAAAAAAAATTTTTTTTAACTTATGCAATATAGTTATTGCAGGTATCATATTTTTTGCATTTTCTGTTCTTACTATAAATACATTTTTAATTATTTCGTTACAGGGAAGAATGTCATCAACTGCAGAATGAAACATGAATATTGCATTTAACCACCCAGAATTAAGAATTGTGTATTTAATTTATTTCTATGAACAAATTATCTCATATTATGTCAAGAGGTCTTAAAACATATTTAAATTTTATTTTTATTTTTTAATATGTCTCCCTTATACTTGCATGTACCTTGTATATATATTTCAAATGAGTTTTTTGTCATCTAAAAACAAAATGTTACTGACTGTAATATTTGTTAATTTTTTTTTTTATATATAAAATCAAAATTTATTTTTTAAAATATTAGAACAAAACAGACTATTTTTTGCTTTCTGCTCTTTTATTTATTTATTATTATTATTTTTAAATTTGTGTTAATCAAAAAATGCATTTGCAATTATGTTTATTTTGATGAACTAGACAGTTTATGCTTTCTGTGACTGATTTATACATCATTATTGTAAATATGCATGATCTATTGTGTTTTAGTTAAAATTATATTTTTATTTTATCCCCTTTCATTGATAAATGTTATTCTTCAAACTTAAGGAATTCACCAAAGAAAAACAGTTTGATGTATCTTTTCAGTTTAACTAAAGAATTCCATTTTATCATACATATATATATATTGAACAAAAATTTCTTGCTGTCTTGCCCCATGATTAAACAAAAAGTGCATGTCCATTGTTTCTTAGTGATATTAAAATGCATTTTATTCCACACTTAAAAAGAAAAAGAAAAAAAAAAAAAACTTTGGCCTGCCATTTTTTTTCATAGATGATATATCATTTAAACTGACATTTTAGTCATTTGATACAAACTTTAAAGGGCAGAAAATAAACTGAAAAATAATAAAGAAAGAAAAATAAAATGACTTATATTTGATATTTTTCTACATCAGAAGATGAGTCCTCAAAGACACCATTAAAGGATTATTGGTGCTACATCATCATTAAAGGAATTGTTGATGCTGCAAGTCTTGAATGACTTAAAATTATTGTTATTTATTTATTTAATATTCCATAATTTACCTATTATAAAACAAAGCCATTATTACACAAAGCAACACAAGTCACAGCAGTTCGAGGTGCCAGGAAATTGAGAGCTCCTCTCTGTGCTTAGGGTGAAGATTTGCATGAATGAAGAGGAAGAATGATACCCTAGACATATCATAATTAGTAACATTTCATTGGTTGATAGAGGGAATTACTGACAACATAGTGCTTCAGCAAGGAAATATTGCTTGGTTTAATCAACTTGATGGAACTTTTATCCTTTCAATACTTTAAAAAAGTATTGCTTGGAATCATTGCTACATTGTCTCTACGCATAATAAGAGCTTAACTGGAAAGCTATCATTATATTACAATCAATTAAGACAATATGAATAGAGAAAATTTCAAGCAAATAACAATTTTCAAAAATATTTATCACATTGCTGCAAGTTGTCTGCTGGTTGCCAGAGCTCCCGAAAATGAACAATGTTGTGGAAAATACCTCCCCTGGACCTAAAAAAAAAAAAAAAAAAAAGGTCACCAAGCATGCAAAAATTGCTTCAGAATTTATTGTTAACTAGCATGTGCATCTCTCACAATTTCGAAAATTTTCAGCAAATTTCCTAATTGTTTGCATGATTAGCCTTATACAGTGCATTCGAAAATGATAGGTTCACCTTATAAAAATGTGAAATCTCTAAAAATAACAAGTACAAATTCTTAATTTTGTTTTAATAAACTCATACTTACAAAAGGAGAAAAAAATGACACAAACATTGTCACATGATATAAAATAACTTAAAATTTACAGAAATTGCCATTTCAAAAAGTTAGGTTCACAGATCTAAAAATATTATAAGGTTTTTTAGTAAGAAATTTTCTCACCTTTATGCAGAATAAGTTCATAAATTCTCTTCGGCATGCTTCTTTTAAGTTTTCACATATAATTTTTGCTTATTTCGGCTTATTTGGATGAAATAGCTGTTTTTTAAGTCCATCAGAGAATTACAAATTCATCACATCAATAAATTTCTTTAGCGAGTTTACCCCATGCATTTTGCATTTTCTATCGAGTTGAAGTCCAGGCTACAAGCAGGCCAGTTGAGAACCTGAATATCATTATTCAATAACCACTCAAAAGTAGAATTCACAATGTGAATGGAAGCATTGTCTTGCTACAATATAAAAAATGGTCGTCCAATATCTTCTGCAATTCGTAGAAAATGTTTGTCAAGTACTTCCTGGTATCCTAAAGCATTCAAATAGTGCTTATGAATGCTATGTCTGTTTCACCATTCCATACAAACCTCGCCCACACCATGACAGATCCACCTCCTGCTTGTCTTTTAGAAAATATTTTTTTCTCATTATGTATGTCTGGGCAAATTTCAAGCGCTTTTCTTTGTGTTTAGATGTTAATTTAGGAGCAGCTTTTCTTTTAATGTACGCCAACTTGTTCTGTGCACCGTAGACTTTGACAATGGAGAGTCCTGTTGTTGGGTTAAGGGCCCGCTTCACTCACCGCCACCGGAAGCCGAAGCTAATGTTATTCTATGGGGAAATTTTCTTTACAAATAACTTATTAACTAATACATATTTTTAAATTCTGTTTTCACATTCTGAAAATTCCCTGCTGTTAAATTGACGGACGTTTTATAAAAAATTATTTTTTAAATTTTTTATATTTTATTTTGAAGCTGCAAAATACGAATTTTCAATATGTGAAATTTTTTCATTTTGCAATTTCAAAATAAAATATTAAAAATTAAAAAAATACATTTTTAAAAAAGGTCCGTCAATTTAACAATTGGGAATTTTCTGAATGTGAAAACATAATTTAAAAATATGTATTAGTTAATAAGTTATTTGTAAAGGAAATTTCCCCATAGAATAACATTGGCTCAGGCTTCCGGCGACAGTAAGTGAAGAGGGCCGTTAAAGCAGACAAACTCACATTCCCACTCTTCAACTGCTTAAAAGAATTTCTCTGCATATGTTTTGTCACTTTTGATTGCTGTCCAGTAGATTTCTTCTGTCCGTATTTACTTCGTAATCTCAAAAATGAATTCTAAATATTGCACGATCTCTTTAGTAGTCTAGCAATTTCTCTTCCAGACTTTCCAGATTGTTTATAGGCGAGCATTTGTCCCTTCTTTAATAATAACAGATGACTTTTACAACCCATATTGCTTCTAGCCAGTAATGAGCTCTTATAAGAATTCCAATTTGAAACAATTTATAAAGCAGAAAACTTCAAAACATCATTTAACACGTGACTTACAAAAATTTGCATAATTCTTTTTAAAAATAAAAAGAATTTTGAAAATGAACCTATCATTTTGAAACAGTGTTTTAACTAAAAATCAAGTTAAACATTAATTAAAATAACTATTTTTCATTTTATTTTGTGTCATGCATATTAGAAATTATATTTTATATACAGTCTTGTATTTTATAAGACTAATAATATACAGATATTTATTTTGCTGTTGCCAGACTTAGAAATTACGGGTGAACCTATCATTTTTGAATGCACTGTACATCCCTGGGGATGCATAAGAATTTTTTTTTTTTTTGTGTGTGTGTGCTCTACTTTTATTGTGTATTTTGCAGATTACTTTAAAATGTCAGTGATATTACTATTCAAGAGATTCCTATAAATGTCTTTAAACAAAAAAAAAAAATAATAATAATAAAATAAAATAAAATAAATAAATAAAATAAAATTGATTATCAAATACTTAGTAGTCCTATAGCTATATCCTCTTGGTTTTGGAGAATTTCAGAGAAAAGAGGGTCATTTACTGGAATATTGTGAAGTTATTTGAAATTTACTTTAAACCTTTCTGGTTCTTTATTAGATACTGTCTGCATTTATTATGGTATAGACAGCATTGCAGTCTATTATTTTCTGTCTTATATTTGTATTTTTCATCAATCAAGACAATTTATTGGTACTTTTATGGCAGGAGGTATTTTATATTCCTAAACATCATACAGGCAATAAGTGTATAAATAGTAGTTTATAAAAGAAGGTTCATATGTCTTGGAAAAAACCTGAATTACTTAAGGAGTTAAGAATTCAGCTCCACATCTCGAGTAAATCTCATAGAAAATTAAATAAAAAAGATCTAAAAAAAGAATTGCTGAACCAATTCTATATTGCAAGGGCAGCAGATACTATCTAGTTACATAATGTATTACTAACATTTTCTTGAAAATAATCTGGAAAACTTTTTTTTTTTAACATTTAAGTATAAACTCTGTAAAACTTAACTACGTTTAAAAAGAGTGACATTTTTTTTTTTCTTTGGTACAATTTTTTCTTTATAATATATATTTGTAGTATAGTATAGTTAAAATACTTTTCAAGGAAAAGAAAAAAGTACCACCAAATCTTACAACAAAAAACTAATGGAAATACAAATCTTCTGTTAATGATGGACAAGAAACTAGGATTAAGAATTAAATAATCTTAAAATTTTGAAACAGACAAAATATGATGCTTGTTTTCGGGGGCGTGGTATAGGTCTGAACAATAGGATAAGCAAAAAAGAAAATGAAAATAATAAATGGCTTTGTAATTATAGATTCTTGCATGTGCTTGAAGGTTGGGGGGATTTCAGATGTTTGAACAATTTCTACATCACTGCTACTTTTTTTTTTTTTTTTTTTTTGGTAATTTGTTTTTTAAATTTTATAATAAATGCAATTCTGAATAATACTTTAAATATGCCATATCATTTTATTGAGAAAAACTATTCATATTTCCCTATTTAACAATCATTAATCAGTATTTATCAAAAAATCCTGAAGTATTTCATGATAAATATAAATTACAACGTATGCTTCAGTATTCACTTTGAAGAAGAATAATACAGACAACTAACAAGAATAAATAAAGATTCAGCAAGACTGGTCGATTATTGATCACTTTAAATTTATTTTTTAAGAAAAGTATATTTATATTACTGTATAGAGATATATAATCATCTTTTCAAATGATATTTCTAGGAAAATTATTCTAAATCCTGGTAAAGTTGATAGTATATTTTCTCCATTCTTTTTCCTGTCTTAGATATTCGTTTATTGACTATTCACTATCTAGAAGTTAAATTTTAGCTATATAAGAACATTATATATTCATTTATTGACTTTGAAAAAATCCACTTCTGTAAAAAAAAAAAAAAAAAAAAAAAAAAATGAAATTTTAATTGATTTCATTCAAAAGTTTTTTCAAGTGATTTTTTTTCAAAACATATGTACTAATATATTCTAAATCAGTCTCTTAGTGATGGTAATGATTAAAAAGTAGCATAATTTAAGTGGTGATTTTTTAAACAAAAGAGTTGAAAACTTTTAAAGATATTAAAAAAAAAAAAATTATTTAATTTAGTAAATTTCTTACATTTATTTTTTATAAGTACAGTCGAACCTCGTTAACGTGAACACTGTTAACATGAATTACTTTTAACATAAACCGTTTCCTCAGTCCCCATCAAAATGAAGATTAGTTTAGTTATATGAAGATTAGTTACTGATAGCATGGACTACTGATAACATGAACAAATTTTTCATCCCTCTTGAGATTCATGTTAACGAGGTTCGACTGTATTAATATATTGAAAAATCATTAAATTTTGTAATTTTGCATTATTTCGAAAATAGCTTTATACCTTAACTGGTAGAACTTTAAACTTAGTTTGGAAGTATTACAATCTGTCAGCAAAAATGAATTGTATCCCTCAGCTGGAGTTACACTGCATTGATGTGACTGCATAAAAATGTATGAAGAAAAGAAGAAGAAAAATAATACAATTTGCATAATTATAAAATATTTTCCAACTGTACTTACCATATTTATTTCACCATTAGGCTTAACATTTTCAATGTTGTTTCTAGTATTAAAAACGCAAAACATAACTGAAAATGCACTTCATGCAATTTTCACTTATAAACTAAAATATATCTGAGTATTTTTATATGGCCCTGTAAACCAACCAGTAGTTTTAATCATAATATATTCTGTAGGTAACATGCTTTTGTGCATTATAAAGAAATTAAATATACCTGTAAGAAATTCTTCTCACTGACAATAATGAATCTAAAATTCTTTGTCTATTCTAGTACAGAAATCATTGGCACAATTCCTGGTATTTATTTGAATTATGGTAGGAGGAAAAAAAAAAAAAAAAACTCACAAAAATTATACTTATAGCTTTACTTCAACAGTTGAAAGCATATATTTTTTTTATAACCTTATTTTGTAGGTAGACTAAAACTTGATTATGCCCTTAAAGTATTAAAAATTTAGAATACTTACCCCCCCCCCCCCAAAAAAAAAAAAATAAATAAATAAATAAATAAAAATAAAATAAATAAAAATAAATAAATAAAAATGTTTTTTAATATGAAGTCATTAAAGATTAATTTCTGTGTCTCTACAGAAAAATGTTACACATATTATGTCTATGTTATATATGTGTGTGTATATATATGTACAGAAAGAGAGAGAAAGAATAAGAAATATGAAATGTTATGTGTATATAAAATAATGGTTCACACTTAATAATTTAAGTACTGGCTCCCTGTTCATTTATTTTATAAAATTTCAATATTTTTATTATATGTATATTGAAAAATGTCTGTTATAGCATCATTATGGAAGTCATAAGAGTTTGCCAAAACCTACAACTTAAAAAAAAAAAACTTACATGTCTGTAAGTGATAGATTATTATTATACGACAGCTCTCTATTTATTTTAAATATGTAAATGATGTTTTTTGTGTTGGTGATGTCTTCCATATGCAGCTTTACTTTTTATTATTTTTCTCTGTTTCTATTATGATCAAAATTTTATTGTATCCTGATTTAGAAGAATTTAGTATACAGTTATATTTTGTTTGAAATATATTGAAAAAAAAAAAAAAAAAAGATAGTGGTGCTATCAAGGGGAAAAAAAATCTTTGAATTTTGCCATTTTCTTGTTTTATTTAATTATTACTTTTCTAATTTCTAAAATGTACTAAACAAAATAGTCTTGAACTTCAGACATGCAAAGAACATGTATAAACTCACATTTTCCATAATCAATTTAATCACAAGTGCAATTATGGGGCCAATTAAAAATTCATTATTACTCTGTAACATAAAAAGCTACAAATGACTTCACTGACCGTATTTAATATTAGTAAGCTTTTTTGTGGGAACTGCAATTATTTAGACAGATATATATATAAATTTTCTAATTTTTTTTTTTTTTTTTTTTTTAAGAATAGATTTCAACAAAATGTTACATAATTTGTAGAAAAATTAACAAAACATTATATTGAAACATTAAATGCACACGTTTAATTTTCACTGAAATATGAGTATGTATGTGCAGTAAATATTTTTTTACTGTGCATGTACAGAAGATAGTATTTTATTATTACATCTATTAAAAATATCATCAAATTATCAGGGGGGGGGGAAGCTAGATTTTAAATTTTATGATCACATGCTATGTATTTAATTTAGAGATCTAATTATTTTGGCCATATTGCGAAAATTTCTCTTACGGGCTTGTAACTCACATAATTTCATTTATTTTCTGTGATTTCACAAGGGGTTTTTCATTAAAAAGATTTTTCACAATGTGGAATTCAATTATTTCCAGATTAATTGGATCTACAAATTAAATATGAGGCATGTGGAAAACCCTTCATGAAATTTAAACTCTGCAAAGTATAAAAAATCTAGCTAATTTTCTTTTGTCAATAATTCAATTAACTTTCACTGTATTCAAAAGAACTTTCGACATAAATTACTCAATATATCTAGCTTTCAACCTATATAATAAGATACCATTTGAGCCTGCACAATAAAAAAACATTTACTACAAATACATATATCTGAGCAAAAATTAAACATGTGCCTTGTATGTTACAGAATATTTCTCTAATGTTTTGTCAATTTTTTTGCAAACTTTATAAATTTTCTTTGAAATCCATTCTATTTATAAGCAAAAAAATTAATAATTTCAGAAAATAAATAAATACTTGTAAAATTCCCGCAAAGAAGTATACAAATATTGAAAATAGTAACTGAAACCAAATGCTAATGTTACAAGGCATTTGTGGTTACTCTGCTAGTTGCACTTGTGACTAAATTGATACAAAAAAGTGTGAATTTATGAATATTCTTTGTGTGTCTGAAGTCCAAAGCCATTTCGTCCAGTATTTTTTTAGGAGAAAAAAAAAAAATATATATATATATAATCTGATAATTTAATCACTGACTATGCTATAAATATACTAGCAAATGTTTATATCTACATTCCCTGTTATTTCAAAAACATATTTCTAATTCAATAAAATATTTCTTTTACTTTTCTTGTTTCTTGTTTTTTTTTTTTTTTTTTTCTAGGAAAGTTTGCTTGAAATTAAACCAAATTATTGTTTCCATCTTGTTTTATCAAAATACAATGTGCATTTTTATAAAAGGATTCAATTAAAAATCTTGATTTTTTTTTTTTTTTTTACATCGTAGAAATATTTAGAGCTGTGTTATGCACATGACTTTTTCCAGTTCTTCATATTTTTAGAAAATCATATGTAAAAAAATTTGCAATATAATTTTATTTAAATAAACAAATAAAAAAAGATATCTACTGTAAAATTTATGTTTAGCCTATTAATTTAGTAATAGTTTTCATTTTACTCCTCATAAGAATTTCCTTATGGGAACAACTCATTATTTATATTGATGATTTTCATAAATGAAAAGTTAACTTATCTATATATATAAAATCATTTGTCCTGAGTGAGTGATTCATCATCACCCAGCCCAAACCCCTGGGCCTAGAAGCATAATATTTTGTGACAATGTTCCTTCTGTTACGTAGACATCCACTAAGAAGCGATTTTACAAAATTTACCCCTGAAGGAGGGGAGGGAGGGCATGACGTGATTTCAGAAAATCCTTCAAATCTCAAACAAAAAAACAGATATCCGTAAAATTTTTGCTTTTAAACATAGCTAACACAAATACCTAAAAATGAATTTCTGGAATTTTGGAAATTCGGTCCACAAGAGGGGGTGCATGGCAAAGTGTGATTCAACATGCACAAAAAGTGATTTCATAAAAAAGCTTCATATCTCAAAAAAAAAAAAAAAAAGACATACATGAGATTTTATATTCAAAATATAGCTAACTTAAATACCTAAAAACCAATTTCTGGAATTTTTAAAATTGGGCTTCTAAAGGGGACAGGGGGCAAAACATGATTTCACAGGAATCTTTATATCTCAAAGAAAAAAACAGATATAAGTAAAATTTTTGCTTTTAAATATAATTATCACGAATACCTAAAAACCAATTTTTGGAATTTTAGAAATTTAGTCCCCAAGAGGAGGGGGAGGAAGCAAAATGTTATCTATCAGGGTTCGCACTAAGGAAAAACAATCAGTGGGATTCTCCCACTCTAACAAAAAATGGGATTTTTAAAATTTAAGTGAGATTTTTGAAATTTAAGTCAGTAATTACATTTTACAGAAAAAAAGTATTTTCAAGAAATATGCAAATTACACACATGTGATTGCTGAAATTAGAAATTAGCTGAAAAGTTTTCGCGAATATGATTGATTGGATGATTAGTTGAATATTGATAACGTCACTTTCAATAAACTGATGACATAAACATTTATATATATAGTTTTTATCTACATTAAGCATTTTCCGGATTTTTTCATTAGCGTAAAAAAAAATTTCTGCAATAACTTTTATATCCACATAGAATCTTATTAAAATTTCACACCAAGAGTAAAACAGATTTTTCAAACAAATATAGAGTATGATTTTTATGTTGTATGTACATTAATCATTCATATAAAAGTAGCAGTATCTAATTATTAGTTTCAAACATGCATAAAACCAACTGAGTATTAATTTTTTTTAAATTGGTTTGGAAAAAATTTTCTTACTTGAAAGATCTATTCTTCATTTCCCCCATGTTTACAAATTTGGTATAGATATGACACCCCATACGGATTTAATTTAATTGAGAAAAAATAGATTCATTAAGTTCAGCACTAAAGGTCTAAAAATAATTACATATGTGAGAAATATTGAGCACTTCTGTTGTTTATTGTTTCTAGAATTGATCATTGACCATAATCCGTATTCCGGAGATGGGAAAAGGGGGGGGGGATTAAAAAAATAATTACAGAGTAAGAAATATTAAACTCTTTCAATTCTACTTCTAGAATCTAATAAAGCAAGTTTAAAATGAATATTATAAAAATATAATTAATGACTAGAGGGCAGAGCCCCCTAGTGATGTACAAAAAAATTTACAAAATTATATAATCTAATTTTCTATTTATCTTTTAAATTAAAACTCTAATTTTCTCATGGGTAACGCTCAAAACTAACATCATAGCTACAAAAATGTATTTTAAAAAAAAGGTAAAATTTTATCCATGGTGTCATAAAAAGAAAATTATTAAAGTTAAGAACTGGATACTTATTGTAGTAATTAGACAAATTATGAGCTTTAGATAAGCAGATGAAAAGAAAGCAACATGCAATTTAAATGATTAACTTGGCAAGGCAGTGAATCTTTCTTTTTTTAGTGGCCTTTTTTTTTTTTTTTTTTTTTTTGTGGTATTGCTCTGGAACCACACTCAGACAAACAGTTGAGTTTACCTTTTTGAAGCAAAAGCTTAAAAAAAAAATAAATAAATAAAAAAAAAATGCAGAATTTATTTTACTTGAATTTTTAAATAGATGATTATAATCAAATCAGACAGACTTGAATATGAAGAGTTGCAAGGAAATTTTATTTGTAGGATTTTGAAAGGTGTGTTGGTACCAGCTGCATCATTCCATTTCATTTTTAAGAACTGTGAGTAGATGATATAGCATAAGCTGACAATTGCTGTAAAAATAATTCCATTTATTGATTAAAAAATAATTGAGAAACGTTGGGGAGATCTCGAGATGATTCTTTAAAATCTGCATGCATTTTTACAATGTGAATGTTGAGAAAAGACTGAATTTTAGTTGGAGTTATGAGTGATTTTTCCAAACATTCGATATGTCATAATATTGGTTGAACCACATGAAAATTTAGGCGAAATTAAAAGAGACAAATGATGTAAAATTTACAACTACAAATTTATTTTATTTTATTTTTTTTTTTTTCCTCAGAGATGGTGATCTTAAAACGTAGTGATTTTCATAATCAGAAATGAATGACATTGGAAAATAAATAATTTAATTTAGGAACAGCTATTTAGAAAAACATGACAGAAAAGATTGCTAACATTATATGAACAAAAGGAATTTTAATAATAAACTTATTTTATAGACTTAATACAATTATTATTTATTATATTTTTAATTGCTGAATCTTTTATTAAACCTTTAGCAGAAAAAAATAAGTTGAGGAAATATCATGATTTCAGGTCACATGACATTTTTCAATGGTTTCCATACGAGCATTTCAAATGAATAAAAAAATTAAAAGATTATGATGTCATTTTTAATTTCTTGGAGTCATTTGGACTTTAAAACATGTAAATATTATAGTACAAAAGATGATTCCATTTAAAATAATAGCATGTAAACCAATATTTAGTAATTTGAACTGGCAAGGAGAAATAAATTTGGAAATATATGTGTAAAAATTAAACCAACTAGCTTTTAAATAATACAACATTTATTATCACAAAATATACTTGCATACATTTACACTAGATCAAATATAAATAATTTTATTACTTATAAATATTTCTTGTCACATGCAATAAAATAACAGCAAATAATTCAATAAATAAAGTAATAATATATTAAACTTAATCATTATTTCAATAAATAAATATTATGGTAATTTATACAATTAAACAATAATCAACATGATTTGATGTACAATATTAATATGCAAAAAGAAAGGAAAAAATAAACGAATATTTGGGAAACTAATTTTGTAAATGTATGGATCTTTACTAAAGTTACATTACCAGTCAAAACAAAATAACATTAAATATTATATAAAATAGATTGCCATAAACAGATTAGGCCTTTTTCTATTGTTGTTTTCAACAATTTACAAAAACTTCATCATCATGCTAAATATACAAGGAATTACTAAAATAAAAGTAAATTTGTTGAAAAAAAAAATCAGAAAACTTTTATTAAGCATAAATATAATTATTGCACAAATGTATAGAAAAAAGTATTGAATTATAAATATAATAAATGGAAAAAAAAAGAAAAACTGAAATGTTTGATTACTTTAATGGTTGGTATGATTAAAAAATAGTCCCAGGATTTTATGATATTGATTGGCTTAGGATCCGAAAATTGATTTTAACTTCTGAGATTTAGCAAATGAGAACTTCTCTAGTATTTCCTTCCCCTTCTCCCTCACTAAATGTTATAATATTGTGGAAATTACATTAATATTATTTAGTTTATGAATATAAAAATATTCTTATATTTAAAATGATGAGAAAGAGAGAATATATATATAATAATGAATTATTAAACATAGTAAAAGCTAAGCATCCGATAAGAGATCACTGAAACCCCATAGACCAATAAGAATGAATATTTTTCAAGTAGGAGAATCTCAGAAAGGTAAAAAAAAATTCATCAAAGGAGAACTTTTTCACCCTTGAGCACCAATGTATGATTTTGTTCACTAGCAGCTATAATAACAAATCACTAGCAAATAATGGAAGTGAAATTTAAAGTGGAATAATCAATTAAAGTACAAAAAAACAGAGAATCTAACATAAAATAACCATAATAGACAAACAATACTTTCAGGATGATACATTAGGACTCACATGGATAAAAAAAGCAAAATAATTCATAAATGTTCATGGAGTAAAAACAAGCAAAGTTCAAGGTTTATTGGTTCATAGCTGACCCAGTAGCAGAAATTTGTCAATCTGCGACAACTATTTAGGCATTAGAAAATAATCTTCAGCACTATAAGTAACATAAAAAAAACTTGCGAGATTCAGTAAGTGTATTTCTGCCAGAAGTTTGCATTTATTTAATACTAGCAGGCTTCACCTGCTTCGCTGGTTGCTATAATTAAATCATTCTTCAAAAATTTTGAATCACTATTTTTTTTTTTAAATCATTTTATTAAAAAAAAAAAAAAAAAATGCTTTAAAATCATTTTTAGCCTCACTTCACATACTCACGGCTTACCGTAGCACCTTTCCTGGGAACTTCAATTTGGGTATTTTTCGGACGACAAAAGTTGCTTTTATTCAAGAAATATGATTATAAAGAAGGCTGTACCTCAGCATTTATTAAACATTTCAGTTTTGGCACCATGTATTTTATAGCTCTCGCTCTTTTTACTATATTACCATTTGATTCTGACTAATACAATAAATAAAAAGAGAAAATGTTCCTTTCGGAAAATTTTGGAGTGGAAGGCTGATTTTTCAGCCTTCCACTCCAAAATTTTCCGAAATAAACTTTCAAGGTTGATGAATAAATTTCTAAATTAAATTAAAAATTTCGTGGTCTATTGGAGTTGTGCCATGAATATTAATGTCACTTGATATAGCTGTGTTTACAGACTCGGTGACTTTGCCAACAAATGTTATGTGAGAAATGCCTAGCTGGTAATCAGCCAGGGTAGCTCAATGGTTTGAGCATCCGCACGTAAAGCGGAAGGCCCGGGTTCGATTCCCGGCTCTGGTATTTTTCACACAGTTGGTATAAAAATCAGCCTTCCACTCCAAAATTTTCCGAAATAAACTCTCAAGGTTGATGAATAAATTTCTAAATTAAATTAAAGAGAAAATGTTCCTTTTAAGTATAATCATAAAAGCAAAAAAAAAAAAATAATAATAATAATTTCTTATGTTAAAACTATAGGGAATTGTTATGCGAGCACAAACGATGCTACTTTATCTGATAATTATTTTTAATTTATTTCATTTTGCACACACTTTTTATTACCTAATTCAAAATTATTAAAAAAAAAACTTATTTTAATCAGTTTAATCCTTTCTACTATATTATCAGTTTTTTCAATAAACACTTTTTAAAACAAAATAAAGATTTCCTTTACAAATGAATGAATTAATTAAATGAACAATAATCTGGTGTTCCACTCACACGACTTTCTTTTACCCAGCATTTCAATACTAAAAAGATAGATTGCAGATTAAGTTGTAAGATCAATAAGGTAATAAAGATCAATCTATTTTTAAAATAATGTAAAATAGGTTTAGGAACAGTTTTATTTCACATATAATTCTGAATCCCTCATTCATGCATCCCCCCGTTCAATTATAATGCCTACATTTATTTTTTAAAAAAAGGCTGTAATTAATTTGCATCCAAACTTATCAATCTTAATGACATTTTTCAAATGGCAACCAAATATGAATTTCCTGTAATCATTAGTTTTTAAATTATGCTGATAACAGATATAAATACAGATCAACTGCTAAAGATTAGACTTTGGCATTCAGGGAATCTCAAAACGTGACATTATAAAAAACCGGAATTTAAAATAGAATAAAAAAACACTTTGTTTATAGTTGGTATAAAAAATGAATTATCTTTCCAAAGATCGTCAACATAGTAAAGTGTAGCAAAGCACTTCCATCAATTACATTCAATAGAAAAGAACATTTAACTTAATTTTGGGTGTCCCAGTATATTGTCTATAAACTACATGCACATCACATAGTGCACTTAAATTTACTTTTATATGAAAAACTTTAAACACAAAATGAAATACATTTCCAGCCATTTCCAAACATAGCCTCAACCTATCCAAATACTTTGGGTAATCCTTTACACGATTACATGTTTGATCCCCGATTGTTAGCGTGGGGAAGAGGGCGGGGTTCACAAAAAACTATATGAGTGAGATGTATTGAACAATTCTACTTCAATACAGGTTTTAGAATCTAGTATAGTAAATTGAAAAAGTTGTGGACGAAGAAAAATTGGAAATCTCAATACTTTTGCAGAATAATTGTTTGCTGTTCATTAGCGTTGGACAATTTTACTTCTTTATAAGTTCTGGAGTCTAATTAAATAAGATTTTAAAAAAATATTGACATTTATGTTGTGGATGAATAAAGATTGGAAATCACAATGATTCCGTGAGATGCCTAATCGCCAATTGTTAGCGAAGAGGAGAAGGCGGGGGGATAAAATAATTACATAAGTGAAAAATATTGAATAATTCTACCTCTTTGTAGATTCTAGAATCTAATAAAGTGTGTTTAAAATGAACATTGGCATTTATACTGTGGATGGAGAAAGATTAGAAATTGCAATATTTCCGATCAAAATTGAGAGACTTGAAATTTCTACACAATACTGCACTGAAAATAATCTGCAGATTGAAAAAAAAAAAAAAAAATCTGTGACACACGTCTCGCATCTTGCATTTTCTGCTATGGGGATAGCTGATAAAGAATAATGAAACTATACAGCAACATGGATATTTATTGATTGATTATTATGTGTGTACAAGTACGTATGATTGCATTTTTAAGAACTCAACAATGAAGAAATTGAATATTTAAAGAAAAAAGAAAGAATGCATATTAATACAAAGTAAATGCAACATGCCTTCTGCTTTTATTTATTTATTTATTTAATTTATATAATTTCACATTCCCACCCAATATCCAGTCAAACACCACCCATCCTCCGGAATCAAACATCTTATATACATACACCTGTGCCTCATTTGACATAAAATTTCATTACTTATAACAGACAAAAGAAATTAAATTTTTTTTGTATTTCAGTAATCTTAGTATTAATTATTTAATATTATAAACAAATTTTTAATAAGACTGAATGATACATTGATAGATAAGGAAACATCAGTTCAAAACTAACATCACCAAAACAGTTTTATTGTTTTTGTTAAATCGATACATCATAAGCAGCAATACACTGATTCAGCACCACGTTACAAAACATTAACGGGTGACAGTGGTGAAATTTACTAATGGTGCATCAATTCAATGCCTGGTTGTGAAACACATGTGGACAAATACAGTGTAAATTTCCAATCAGTACATCAATACAATGTAGTGTCGTAAAACATGGTGTGTGGAGTCATTGTTTTTATTTTCCCTACATGTACACACTACATTGGCTTAGTTGGTTACATTGTTTTCTCATTGCCACACCTTGGGCACACAACTCTCTGTGCAAAATCTTTGTTAGCATTCAACCACATAGTTTTCATTTAAGCTAAATTTTAAAAATTTGTATTTTTTTTTTTTTTTTTTTTTTTTTTTTTTTAAGTACTTAAAGCAGTTTTACAGCATTAAATTTCAGAATCAATTTTTTTTTTTTTTTTTTTTTTATTAAGAAAGAAAGAAAGAAAGAAAATGCAATGAACAATAAATAGTTATGATTGTAAATTATTCTCTAAAATTTTATATTTAAAAAGAACTGCTCAAGAATCAAGTTGAAGAAAGTAATATATATATATATATACATATATAATAATGATGATCTGTTAAGCATAGTAGAAGCCAAGCAACAGATACAAGATTACTGAAACACCAATGACCAATAAGATTATTTTTAAATGATCCAGGTCCAGTGACAAAATACACTATCGCAAAACTTCACAACACTACAAGAATCATAATTTAAATTTTTAATTAGTAAATAACATATTGAAAAAAATTAGAGAAATAATACAAATTGTAATAGCGCAAATGCAGCTTTAAACAAAGTGTATAATACAAAAAATAGTGTTAATGCCAATATAAGACAAATCTAAATATATGAAATTCATATATTATTTAATTTCAATGACATATTTCAATGAGTTTTATGAAAGTCAAAATATATTCAAAATTATTTTGATGAAACAATTTGTCTACAAAAATAAGTATCTACAGAAAATGTTCATAGCAAATGCATTACTTATCCCAGCTTGTCACAAAAAAGCTGGTAATTTTTCCTTGGCCTTGTATTTGTTTAAATTTCTTAGGTCCTTTTTTGGATTCTTTCTTAGATTTTTTACCACTAGATACAGAAAAATTTTCCTTAGCTTTGTTATTGGAAGCTTTGTTGATTTTCTTTGGATCTTTTTTCAAAAATTCATTTTTATCATTTTCAGAAAGATCTTCATTTGTTATTTCCCCCAGAATGCATCGCTTTCTACTTTTCTTAGGTGGTGCCGAATCCTGTGTGTTTTCTGAATATATTCCTGATATTTTGATTTTCTTTTCACTTAAGGAATGCTCTGTATTTTCATTAAGGCAGTCTTTAAATGTTCTGAAATGACATAAATATTAATTAATAGAACCCATTCATAGCAATTTTATAAAGATTTGAATTTAGTAAATGAAAAAAAAATTATTATTATTATTATTTTTTTTTTTACATTTTATATTAGAATTTAGAATACATATATTCTGATACATATTTTATTCTACAATAATTCTTTTTATTTAATTATTATTTTTTCCATACACATTTATAGACAAATATATTACAAGGATGAGTTGATTTTCCCTGACTTTTTTTAACAAGATCCAAATTCCCTGAGTATTCCAGGTTTTCCCTGATTATGCTTTCACACTCATGATAAAGCATTTGCATAAATTTTGTTTTATATACGCTAGAGGTGTACAACCTGTGGCCCGGGGGCCACATGCGGCCCAGTAGCCATCAATTTGCGGCTCGCCAAAGGACTGACATTTTAGGTCGCATAAATCATTAGCAGGAGAAAAAAAGAGAAAAAGAAAAAGTATTTATTTGTTGCATTCGTAAAACTGGCATTTACAAAAACTCCTTTTTTTTTTGTGGAGGTGGAAAAGGATGAAAATGTTAGTTTTTTATTTCTGTTTGAGAGCTTAGTTTTCCACCCCATTTCTCAATAATGATGTAACCCACAGTATGTTCCTTAATTTTTTATTGGAATAATCACGAAATAATCTATTGGTAAGTGGTTATATCTTTATCTATCTAAGATTAAAAACTGAAAAATCAGTAAGTAAAAGCTCCCCCCATTTGTTTTTTTATTAAAATCGGTCTAAAAAAAAGAAAAAATGTATAGTAATTATGTGTGTTAAAATTAGTGATGAAGAAGCATAAATTTATAGTAGTTATTGTAGTTAATTACGATTAAAAAAGGAAAAAAAAAATTTTTGAAATTCTGTTAACTGAATTTGTTTCTATCTGGCAAAATATAAAAGACTAAAAGACCAATTGATGCTTATTGTTTTATAGAACTGATAAAAACACAATTTATGATTTATGGGGTTGCAAACAGAAATGAAGCAGTGGCTAAAAGGTAGCCATTTCAACACAGGCATAGCTGACAAAACATTCAAATGCTTTTACTGGGTAAGAATAGACAGTTTTGTGCTTCAAAACGACCACCAAGATTTTCAATGGTTGTGCATGTACTAAGGTTACATTCACACAAATATAAAACCTATCACAGATTTTCAGCTGTAGATACAGTTGCTGCTGGTTACTATCATGATAATTTAGCTGGTTTCTAAGAAGGGCCATCCACAAACATTATCATCAGAGGGCATGTAAGAGGCTGAGACTGATTTCCTAATTTGTTTAAAAGGTAATAAAAATTTATTTAATTCACAAATATCTGAACTCCAATACCCCCTTTCCTTGGCTATGCCCTTGGTTGCTATTATAATAATTTAGCAACCAAATCCTCATCAATCTCATTGAGACTTTTGTAGACAATGTTGTTTATGTTATGTCAAAACAGGAAGGTGTAGGTGGCACAATGCATTTTGTTCAAAATTCATGTGGAAAATGACAACTATGACCATAGAAGCCTTTTCACTTACAGATCTTGTCAGTGAAATCTAATATCTGAAAGCAATATTTTCATGCCCATTTACCTACACTAAAACTGCTTATTTTGGTACCCTCTATCAGGCTTTACATTTGTGCTTATTGTTTTTGTGACACCTAATGTGACTTTTTTTTTTTTTTTTTTCTCTTCTGCAAACCATACTTTTTATTTGTTTACTTTATTTATCCTTTTTCTATTTTATATGATACATTTGTTTCATTCTTTTGCTTACTATTCAATAACATTATGATTATTATGCTTCAACATTCACTTAACTCGCTAATTAAAAAAAAAAAAAAAAAAAAAAAAATTATTTTTTTAAGTAACATATAATACAAACTGAAGTTTTGCACACAGGCATTTGACAATGATAGTACACCCTTTTATATATGCATGTGTATAAATGTGGGAAGTTCCTTGCACAACCAACAGATGGCGCTGTCTCTGAGGCTTACTTTTGAGTGAGATGACGGACGGGAGTCAGTTGAGATCTGGCTGCAGTGGAGATCGGTTGGGACCGTCAGCGCGAAGGCTGACAGGCCCATTTTCTGCTAATTAGAGCTTGTTGTGCTCTTGATAAGTGTGTAGAGCCATGGAGGGCTCATACTTCATTTTAACTATTTGATAGCACTCTGTTTTTGTGAATAAGTACAAGTAGTTGCTTAAATGTTGTCTAGTTACGTTTATACTGATGAAGAAAGCTTGTTATGTACTAAGCCTCGAAACCAGCAGTTGGTTAAGAATAGAAAGTCTGCTATTATCATTTTTTCATTGTGTACCCTGTATTGTATGTGTGTTTCGTAATAAATGTTTTCGTTATCTAAGTCGCAACTCATCAATGCCCCACCTCTAGACACCCAGCCAAGATTCTACAAGTGGGGACTCTGCCAGGGCCCGATTAAGCTCTGAAGCTAGGGGAAGCTCAGCAGAATTTCGGGGCCCCCTTTCATTTCAGAAAATCTTGTTTTCCTGTTACATATTGTAATATAAAAATGCTATAGACCAAAAAATAGTGTGCGTTTATTATTTTAATTTTTTTTTCATACATCTGGGTGGTTTGGTTTCTACACAGAACATTAAAATCATACAACTTTTTAACTAAAACATTCAGATTTTTGAGGTTAAATAATAGATTTTTCCCGAAATAGTGAGTGTTTTGTCTTGTTTTAGGTAACCTTTCTCAGAAAAAATTCAAGACTATGTTTTTAATCGTTATGGGGCCCCCTCTTAAATTTTACAGGGGAAGCTTGTGCTTCCTGAGCCTTTTGGATAATCAGGCCCTGGACTCTGCCGCGATATTACCACCAACAAGTTAAAAAAGGTAACTGTTATTGTTATATATTTATCATTCTATTTGATAATTAATGATTAATGCATAAATTGAGAAAAAGGGAATTTAATACAGTTTTGAATTAGAAATTAATGGTGAAATATATTTTTTGAGAACACTTTTGGTTTCAATGTGTGATGAAATAAAATAAATAATATTACTTGAGAAGAATGAATAGAAATAAGAATTATGATTGAAAAAATATTCTGAGTAATCTTTTATAATTTTGCTTATTACTGTTTGCAATAATATTTTAACAATATTATAACAATATTATTTTAAAACGAAAGTGATAACAATTATTAAATAGAGAACAATAATGATAATGGTGATATTATATGAAATATGTGTAATAATTAAGAAATATATAAGATGATCTAAATATTCTGTTGTATAATAGGGCTGGAGTATTTATCAATATATCCCCAAGTATCAATATTTTTTAAATATCGCAATAACGATATTAAAGATCTAGCTCTGCTGATATATCCCTCTAACGATATTTCTTTAGCGCAAACTCAGCGATCGCTCGAAGCGCCGATAAATAATGTTCCTCACTAGCACCTATCACCAGTCACGACGCTCGGAATAAAGAGAACGCCGAATAACTTATTCACAGTGTTTTCTAAAAAAACAAACAAACCGTTTGGCTAGCGGAAGTGACGCAACCTCTTGTGCGCGCCACAAACCTGCATCACCGTGCGCCAAGCAAAGCCCGAAAAAAAAAGAGACCTGAATAGCTTATACTAATGCAACCCCCTTTTTTCCCTGCTATTACTCACTGACTAAAACTCCCAACCCCAAACAATCCTTCCTCTCCAATCCTCTCTTTCCATACCGCAATGTATCTACTTTCTTGAAAATATCACTGTCCAAAAACAAAAAGTCAATGATATTCATCAGGAAAATTAAACTATCACAGTATATCGACTTCCCATAGTATATCGACTTCTTAGAGTATATTGACTTCTCATTCTACATTCATGCATTTCCCTGGCTCTAAACGATAATATGAAAGAATTTATACTACCGTTAGTATAAGTTCTTTGATAATATTGCACATCATCGCTCGTGGATCGTAGGTGTAATACCGCAGACAGGCGATATAAAAACAAACGCTTATTATGAGTATGACGAATGAAAACGATATCTTTTCTTTTAGCTCATTTCCTGCTATTGGTTCATTGATATTGGTTTATTTCAAAGTATCCATATCTTCTGGCCAATAAGATGCGACATGTGTTTGACTCGCTTTGGGCTCAGTGATGCCAGATTGGGGATTTTGTCCCCATTTTGGGGATTTTTGAGGCTTTTGGACCAAATGTTTGTGGGGACTTTTTTGGGGAATTCTAAAATTTTTGGGGACAAATCTGGGGAGTTCTTCAACTCTGTCAATGTTGATAACGTAACGATTTATCCCTACGACTGGAGACTTTCAATATCTTTATTGGTATTTGGGGATTTTTTTTTTTTTTTTAATTGCCTTCTTTTGGGGAAAAATCTGAATTTTTATCACACAAAAATCTGCTTGATATTTTTTTTGAAAAAATTTTTATTTCCCCTTTTTTAGTAGAAATCAAATTGGGGATTTTTTCGAAAAGAACCTCCTGAATTGGGGAAATTTGAAGACCTGTTTGGGGAAATAATTTTCGACCATCTGGCATCACTGTTTGGGTTGTACATCAGTCCCTTTCTCCTTTCCCATGTTATCGAATGGGATTTTCGTTGCTTCGTTTTATAAAAATATCTCATTCAAAAATGAAGTTTTTCGAATTCTGTTTTTTGAATATTACTCTTTGAACGGGTCGCCTTTTAGCTTGGTGAACAATTTTTCGAAAAAAATAATTTAAATATTTTATTTCAATAAGTAAATTATGGACTCTTAAGTGTGGATCTCTAAGTAAAATATTTAAATTTATTTTTTCGAAAAATTGTTCACTAAGCTAAAAGACGACCTGTTCAAAGAGTAATATTTAAAAAAAACAGAATTCGAAAAAGTTCATTTTTTAATAAAATATTTTTATAAAACGACGCGACAAAAATCCCATTGGAAAACATGGGAAGGGAGAAAGGGTGCTATCTGACTGATGTAAAATAAAGTTTTATCTTCAGTAATTTTACAGTGACAGTTTCTTTATTAAATTATATAATATTGGATAGTTTATTACTTTTTTTATGTAGCATTTATTTTTTCTCTTTCCTTTTCTTTCTTTCTTTCTTTTTTTTTTTTTTTTTTTTTTTTAAGCCGTACACGTAATTGCAAAATGAGTTACTTTAAGTAACAAAATGAAACTTTAACATAATTTTCTTTAAATAATATAATTTTTATACTGACAATGTATATATATATATATATATATATATATATATATATAATGAAACTATTACGAATGTGAATTGAACACATATACATTTAAAAAATATTGTAATGATTTGGTAAGCAGATACAAAAATAAAAATGACAAGTAACTGACATTTAGGATGCATATAAGAGTTTTAAGTAAAAAATATTACTCTCTACGACCAAAAAAGGTGTATCCAATGGCAATTCTTAACTATTTAGAATGATTTTCCTTTTTATTTAATACCTACATCTTAAGACAATTTTTATTAAGCTTTATTTTTAGTAGAATTATGAATTTTGATATGCTTGGTACAAATAAAACACAGATCGCATATTAGCTGTGTTAAAATATGATTTTAAAATAATTAAAGCTTAAAATGGGAAGAATAGAGGACAAACTATACAGAGGTATACTAAAAAGCAACAGTATAAGTTATAAGAAACACAAAATATTGATTCACTTTTTATGCATTTTTTTTTTTTTTTTTTTTTTTTTTTTTATGATAAAGTTATGGTAGTAATATACCAGAAAATACATGGAAAACACTTTATACTTGTATACTTTAAAATTCGTGTGCATATGTCTTTAAAAAATAACAAATATCTATTTTTTCCTATCTTGAAAGAAATATCGCAATATATCACATAATATCGATATTAACTTGGTGATATATCGCGATATTTAATTTCTGATATCGTCCAGCACTATTGTATAATACAAATTGTTCTGCACATGGTTATTTAAAAATCATGATAATTTTGATTTGAGAACAAAAACCATAGAATAATTTTTTGAGAAAATTGTTCTCATATTATTTTGTTTCTATTTAAGTATGATATTAATTTGGTAGAAGTATTGAAATATTTTTTGGTATAAATAATTATTTAGAGTTATAATGGCCCAAAACGTGTTACAAGGTATTAGAAAAGCAGATTTAAGAACAATTGCTGAAGAATTAGGCCTAACTGTTCTGGCGGAAGCTAAGGTACTTGAAATCAAAACTTTAATTGAGAGTTCTGATATTTATAAAAATGATTTAGAATTTGTTAGAGGTGTTATTAAAATGTTACTAGAAGAACAAAAGTTGAAATCTGTAGAAGAACAAACCAAAATTGAGATAGAAAGAATTAAATTATCCCAGTTAGAAAAAGAAATAGAGTTACAGAATTTAAAGTTACAGGCTGCAGCAAATAATTCTAGTAATAATGTTGAGCAATCAAATTCAGAAACTACTTCACAATCATTAGAAAATTTAATTAGAAGTATTCGAACTTTAACCATTTCAGTACCTGAGAAACCGGAAGCTTTGCACTTATTTTTTCAATCCCTTGAAAAAGCATTCGTTTCTAAAAATGTACCGTCTAAATTTAAATCGGAAATATTGATTAATTTAATGGGAGATAAATGTAATCAGGTTCTTGCATACGTAACCACCGAAGAAATTAACGATTATGAGAAAGTTAAGGAATTAATTTTAAGACAATTTCAACCAACGCCGCGTGAATGTTTAAGTAATTTTAAAAATGCGTTCCGTAATCCTTCAGAATCTCATGTCCAATTCGCTTCACGTCTAAGCGCTTCTTTTGATTACTATTGTAGATTGAGAGGGGTTAACGATGTTAAGCAATTGTGTGATCTTATAGTTTCTGATAAATTATATGAAACGTTGGATTCTAGAACTAAGGAATATATTAGTGTTCGAGAAGGTCAAAATTGGTTTAAACCCAACGAATTAGGTCGGGAGTGTGATTTATTTTACTCTTCTAGAGGGAAATCGCTAATTGAAACTAATAATAATACGCGAAACGAAAGTTCAGAGAATAAGCGGTTTGTAAACAAAACTCCTTTTAGAAAAGACACATTATAATAATAGAGATCCCATAATACGTAATTCGGTATCTAATCAAACTCACGAAAAGCATGAAAGAATTTGTTATATTTGTGGTGCAAAAGGGAAAACATTTCATTTCGCTAGAGTGTGTCCTAAACGTGTTGCTGAGAAAAAAGAATTCCGTGAAAATCTTCCTACGAATTCAGTAGTTCAATCCGAAACAAGTCCGATTAACCTAATTGTTAATGAGCTCGAATATGTTGATATTTTAGTGGATGATATTCCACTAAAAGGGTTGAAAGATTCGGGTTCTTCGATTCTAATTGTAAATAAAAATAGCATTCCACAGACTAAAAATGTTATTTCTTCAACAACTCTAGTTAGCTGTTTTAATGAAAAGAAAGATGCAAATCTGACTGAATTTAAAATATCTTTACCTAATCATGATTCAATAAATGTAATCGGGGCTTTTTGCAACAATTTGTCATGTGACGTAATTCTGCCTGGTAATATCTTTCATATTTTGAAACAACAAAATAAAGAGGAAACAGATGTTCCGAATTTCAGCGCCGTAGGGGGGAAAGATAGTTTTCAGAGTTCGGGGGAAAGCAATTTCGATGAAGCAAATGAGTGTTCTTTTCCTGTATTCGATCGAAAGGAAAATGAAATAGATTCTTTTTTTTCAAATATGTGCAATTTTTCAGAAGAAGAAAAATTCGATGTCAGTTATATTTTAGATAAGTCGTTAAAAGAGAGATTAAGCGAATTAATAAAAAGTTATAAGCCAGTTAAAACAAAAAGTACTGATTTAAAAATGTCCATTATTTTATCTGATGATATACCAGTGTGCTCACGCTCTCGCAGATTATCATTTGTTGAGAAATCAGAGGTGGACAGACAAATTGACCAGTGGTTAAAAGATGGTATAATTAGAGAAAGTACGTCAAATTATTCTTCGCCAATAGTGGTGTGTAGGAAAAAAGATGGAGGAATAAGATTATGCTGTGATTATCGTGCTTTAAATAAGAAAATTATTAAAGATAAATACCCGTTGCCAAATATTGAGGATTTATTTGATAGATTAGGGGAGGGTAAAGTTTTTTCGACACTAGATTTAAAGAATGCGTTTTTACAAGTTGATGTAGAGGAAAAAAGTAGGAAATATACAGCTTTTGTGACCGATAATGCCCAGTATGAGTTTCTAAAAGTTCCCTATGGATTATGTAATAGTCCCTTAGTATTTCAAAGATATGTAAATTATGTGTTTAAAGAGTTATTGAAAGATGGTACTGTAATTATTTATTTAGATGATATAATTATTCCATCTAAAGATGAGAATGAAGGGTTAGATAAATTAAAACGTGTGTTAGAAACGGCATCAAAATTTGGTCTAGAGTTAAATTTAAAGAAATGTCAGTTTTTGAAACGAAAGATCGATTTCTTAGGTCACATAATTGAGAATGGCACGATTAAACCCTCAGTAGAAAAAACTCTTGCAGTACAAAATTTCCCAGAACCCCGTAATGCTAGGGAAGTGCAGAGTTTCTTAGGTTTAACGGGTTACTTTAGAAAATTTATTCGTTCATATGCCAACATAGCAAGACCACTCAGTGACTTATTACGTGCTTCCACTCCATTTAAATTCGAGCAAGAGCAGAAATTAGCTTTTCAAAAGCTGAAAGACATTTTATCTAATGCACCTGTCTTACACCTTTTTAAACAAGGCTATAAGTTAGAAGTTCATACAGATGCATCTAAATTAGGATTCGGTGCAATCTTACTATAAGAAGATGACGATGGACAGTACTATCCAATCCATTATATGAGTAAAAAGACCTCTGTACAAGAAGAAAAATACTGTAGTTATGAGTTAGAAGTGTTAGCGATAGTAGAAGCCCTTAAAAAATTTAGTTAGGTAGTAAATTTAAAATTTATACTGACTGTCAAGCGTTCACTAAAACTTTAGATAAACGTGAATTGACACCTAAGGTAGCCAGGTGGTCTTTCCTGCTACAGGAATTCGACTACGAAGTAGAACACCGTCCTGGTAAACAAATGCAGCATGTTGACGCTCTTAGCAGACACCCTGTAATGGCTGTAAATACTGATACCCTTACTCATCGTATTGCTACTGCTCAAGAAAATGATGAGTTTATCAATACTATGAAATCTCTTTTACAACAAAACCAAAATGACGAATATGTGTTAAAAAATAATGTTTTATATAAAGTGTTAAATGATAGGGATGTACTAATTGTCCCAGAGATCATGCAACTTGAGGTCGTAAAGAAATGTCATGCCTTAGGACATTTTTCGGCTAATAAAACTGAAGAGTTAGTAAAAAGAGATTACTATTTTTCTAATATGAAAAAATGCATAGATAACGTTGTAAAAAGTTGTGTAGAATGTATTCTCGTAAATAAGAAACAGGGAAAAGGAGAAGGTTTTTTGAACCCTATCCCTAAAGGAGATATACCATTATCCACGTATCACATTGATTTTGTGGGTCCATTACCAACCACTAACAAAAACTACAATCACATTTTTACAGTCATCGATGGATTTAGTAAATTTTCGTGGCTATACCCGGTTAAATCCACTTCTTCAGCAGACGCCTTGCAAAAATTAAAACAGCAAGCTGCTATTTTTGGTAATCCCGCAAGAATAATATCCGATCGGGGACCTGCGTTCATATCTAAGGAATTTGCAGATTACTGTAAATCAGAGGGAATTGAACATGACACCATCACAACTGGAATCCCAAGAGGGAATGGTCAAATTGAGAGACTTCATCGAACAATCATTCCTGTATTATCCAAGTTATGTATAAATGACCCTAACAAGTGGTACAAGTTTGTTGAGGCTGTCCAGAGAACTATTAATTCCACCACATCGAGAAGTACCAAAAGAACTCCTTTTGAACTACTCACTGGAGTAACAATGAGAAAGAAAGAAGATAAGAGAATACTAGAACTTCTCGAAGAGGAAAGGATAAATTCCATGCTTGATAATCTTAACACCATTCATGAAGAAGCAAGAAAAAACATTCTTAAGATTCAAGAAGAAAATCGCCGATGTTACAACAAGAAGAGAAAGAAAGCCCATGTATATAAAATTAATGATCTAGTTGCCATCCAGCGAACTCAGTTTGGAACCGGCATGAAACTAAGACCAAAATTCTTAGGTCCTTATAAAGTTGTGCGAGTAAAGTCCAAAGACAGATATGAAGTCGAGAAGATAGGCGATCATGAAGGACCTATACATACTAGTACTTCTGCAGACCATATGAAATTATGGTCCACAAACTAAATAGACTGAACTAAATGGACTGATAAACTTTACAGAAAAAGTTAACTGTGAATTTTTATGTACATAATTTTTTTTAATGTCTGTTTCTCTTTTTTCTTTTTTTTTCTTTTAATTGTATTTTGCAGATATCCTTTAGTATCCCAGGCTGGTTTACGGTGAGGTCACCGCACATCAGAATGGCCGAGCGTTGTGGGAAGTTCCTTGCACAACCAACAGATGGCGCTGTCTCTGAGGCTTACTTTTGAGTGAGATGACGGACGGGAGTCAGTTGAGATCTGGCTGCAGTGGAGATCGGTTGGGACCGTCAGCGCGAAGGCTGACAGGCCCATTTTCTGCTAATTAGAGCTTGTTGTGCTCTTGATAAGTGTGTAGAGCCATGGAGGGCTCATACTTCATTTTAACTATTTGATAGCACTCTGTTTTTGTGAATAAGTACAAGTAGTTGCTTAAATGTTGTCTAGTTACGTTTATACTGATGAAGAAAGCTTGTTATGTACTAAGCCTCGAAACCAGCAGTTGGTTAAGAATAGAAAGTCTGCTATTATCATTTTTTCATTGTGTACCCTGTATTGTATGTGTGTTTCGTAATAAATGTTTTCGTTATCTAAGTCGCAACTCATCAATGCCCCACCTCTAGACACCCAGCCAAGATTCTACATAAATATATTACACGGCAAATATATCTGTACAGTTTAATTCTTTTATATTATCTCGTCTGTGGCCCTTTATATATCACTGAACAGTGAGAGTAGCCCTCCAGCTAAAAAGGTTGTGCACCCCTAATATACGCTATAAATAAAAAATAAATTAAGCTTTTTAACTTTATCCTGTTATCCATATATATTTATTGAATTATATAAATTCAATAAAGATACTAAAGAGCCTTCAAGTCATGGAAAAGTCACTGGCAAAAATATGTAAATGCTCAAGAGATGTACTTTGACAGGGTGCTACAGAAATTCAGAAAAAAAGTTCCCTGTTTTTTCCATGATTTCCATGACTAATTCTGACAAATTTCCATGAGTTCCGTATACATTCCATAATTTTGTGTATATCACACTCTTGTGTAACATGCTTGCTAAACCAGTGCAATTAAAAAAACTATACTAATGTGCAAAAATATCTCAATATTTTTTTTTTCTTTACTTACAAAAAGGAAAATAAAATGAAAAATTCTAAATTTTGGAGAAATTTACAAAATTATAAAAATATGACTCATTTTAACATTATATAGACATAAAATTATTCCTCAAGTTGCTTTTTTTTTTTTTTTTTTTTTTTTTGTCAACTTGGTGAGATTCAACAAGAAAGCAGCCAGTCCTGTGCAATCATGATTAAGATAACACCTGTTTGGTGATCTTTCAGTCATGCTTGCTGGGCAAAAATGAAAATTTTCATTATTTTTCGGTGTTTTTACAAAATTTCCTAATTTTTCCTCGATATTTCCAGATTGATAAAGTACCATGATTTCCCTGTTTTCCCTGATTGTCGCCACCCTGTTTGAAGACTTTTGAGGTGTAACAATATCTGAAATAAATTTATTTTTCCCAAACTTTTCCCGGTGCTTTTTATACAAACCCAGTAAGACTTAAATTTTGGTTTTAAAAGGTTGATTCTTTCATTTGGCAGTGAAAGTAAACTTAACAATGTCTTGGAGTGGATGAAGCGGGGGATGGAGGGGGGAGGGGGGGCACTCCAGCTCTTTCCTTTATTACATCCCTTGTCAAGATGCTATATTATGCACTGTGAATAACAGTTTTGATTTGGGTAATCTTTTAACACAGATTGTTACATTGTATGTTTTTTCGATAAATTGTTATTTATTAAGTTTAATGTATAATATTACAGTATTTTTTAATAGTAATTAAATTATTATTATTATATGAATTACATCCAATAACTAGGGGGGGAAAAATCACAAGATTAAAAATACATATAAATATTAATAATTGAGAAGTTTGAATGAGATGTTCTTTTAGTTCCCCATCATATTATAGGTATGGTGAACTTAGGTAATCGTGAAAATTTTCGACCTTGGTTTTTTTAAACTTTTTTACACATTTTCAGGTGTGAGGAATCCGAAAGTAACAAAATTTGTTTGGTGTCCGTCTGTAGGGTGTCTGTTAGTTTGTTAGTCTGTTAGTAAGTTTATTAGTCTGTGTACACGATATCTCAAGAATAAATAGTCACAGAGAAGTCAGATCAGTTTTAAAACATTACTTTCGACACTTGCAAGAACCCTATTCATTTGCAACATTCAAATTAAAAAACTTCGGAAGTTATTATACATTTACGATTTTCTTAACATGGGAGAATAGGGCAAAATTTCACTTAAACGTCCATTAAATAGAAAATTTTTACTGTAAAGATGTCAGGACACTTTTAAAATATCAGTTTTGAATTCGGAATGAACATCAGTAACTATAAACATGCTACTTTGAAAGTTTCACAAGTTATTTGGAATTTACGAATTTCTTAACATGGCAGAATAGGGCAAAATTTCCATTGTAAAGATGTCAGACCACTTTTGAAATATCATTTAGGACACTGGCATGAATATCATAGACTATGATTTTTCCAATTTAAAATATTCGTAAGTTATTTGGAATTTACGATTTACTTAACATGGCAGAATAGGGCAAAATTGAGCAAAAACATCCATTTTGAGGATCATAAATCATAAATATCAGACAACTTCAAAATAACATTTATGATACTTGTTTGAACATGATTGACTACAAATATTCTAATAGGAAAATTCCATAAATTATTCGTAATTTAAGATTTTATCAATATAGTGAAATTGAAAATTTTTCATATAAATAGAAATTTTGAGGATTATTGCACTGAAAATAGTAGCATGAACACTAAACAACGGAATTGACCTTGATAAAATAAATTGATTAGTATAACATAAATATATCGAAGTGAACAATGGATAGCCTATTAGGCGGGGATTTCATTCTGTCACTGTGTCAAGCTTTGGTCAAATTCATTTCTCTTAACAAGATTATAATATGTCTCGCATTAGAAATTTATGAGAACATAAATATGATGGGGAACTGAGCAGAGTCCACCTATGCCAACTAGTTTTTTTTTTTTTTTGTTGTTGTTTTGTTTAATGTGCAAAGTCAAAGTATTATGTTGCCACAATCAAATGCATTTTAGCTTTGCTCTCATAAAAATAAATAAATAAAACATAAAGCTTGACAGACAATCTAACAATACATACAGTACAGCATGAAGTATATAAGAATTACAATAGGGTTATAAATTTGCAGAAAGTTAAAGATTGAATGCTAGTTAAAAACATTTATATGGCACATTTATATGAATATAAATAATGCATTTCAAAAGAAAAAAAATAATAAACTTTTCTACCTTAATGTATGAACTTACGTTTTTGATGGAGTACTAGAGTTGACACAAGATCCAGCACTGCTTTCAGAGTTATGAAAATAAGATGAAAATCCTACATTTTGAGCCTAAATATAAAACTGTATGATTAATATATATTAATCAAACATTTTTTTTTAAAATTTAATTTATATGGTAAAGTTTTTTTTATAAAGCTATATTAGCTTAGAAAATATAATAAACAATTTATAATTTATTATAATTTCACATGGTTATCGCATAAATCAATAAATAATAATTTTTACTATTAAAAATGTAATCTTTCAACTTAACAGCTTTTGTATAGTGGTTAATTTAACATTATTATTTATAACATATCAATAAACATTTTAAGTTTAAAAAACATTTTAAGTCACATTTTTAATTTTTAATTATTCTAATAAACCAAATTGTGAAAAAAATAAATAAATATACTCTAAGACCAAAAAAAAAACACCAAGGAGCTATCCGAATGGGACCAAAATTGGTAGATGTGATGTACCTGTTGAGAAAAACAAATGATTACAGTTTCAGAAAATTTGAATGATTTAATCAAGAGAAAGGGCCTCACAAAGTAAACGAGTGAATAAAGCTTCAGTTCACTTCTGGCCTTTATGTAAGCAGATATTCGGCTTGGCATTGGTTGATAGAGTTGGCAGATGTCCTCGTACGAGATGCCAAATCCTCTCCAACTGGTGCATTAGAATGGCAAAATCCTGGGCTGGTGTAGGGCTCATTTCATAATGCTTCGAACGTCCTCAATTGGGGAGAGATCCAGAGACTTTGCTGGTGAAGGTAATGTTGGACAAGCAAGAAAACAAGCAGTTGAAAGTACCTCAGGTGCGGGTGCACATTATCAGACAGAAATACACGATCAAGATGGCGTGATATGAAGGGCAACACAACGGGGCGTAGAATTTTGTCGATGTGCCGCTGTGCTGTAAATGTACCGCGGATAACAACTAAAGGAGTCCTGCTATGAAATGAAATGGCACCCGGCACCCCCAGACCATCACTCCTGGTTGTTGGGCCGTATGGCTGGTGACAGTCAGATTGGGTTTCCTCCCTTTTCTGGGGCGTCTCCAAGACACATCTTCGCTGATCATTGGAGCGAGACTCATTATTGAAGACAATTCTACTCCATTCAGTGACAATCCAGGTCGAATGTGCCCGACATTACTACAAACGGGCTGTCGGTATGCAGAGTTTAATAGTAGTCGGCGCAAGGGGCTCTGTGAACTCAACTCCCTTTCCCTGAGCCACCTATTAATGGTCTTTGAAGTCACTGAAGTACCAGTTGCACGTAGGATCGATGATAATGATGAATCTGAGGCTTTGTGTACTGCTCTGATGATTGATCGGGTTCCATGTGTTCTGTACTCTATTAAGGCCAATTATTTCTTTCTTGATGCTATGTTTGGCCATAATTCAACCATTCTTGCTAACATCATGTAGTAGAGGTGTCGCTCCTGTCAAAATGTTAAACAATTCGTCGATTAGACCAACCAGCTTCTGTGAGCCCAACTGCACTACTCTCTTAAATGCTGATATCTGCGCATATTGTTCGTGCACTTGTATATGAGGTATAGTTATTGTCTTTCTGAGTAGACGGAATAAAATTCTCAAAGAATTTATGACCTGGAATAGAAATTTCTCTTTTTTAATATTTTGCCAATTGTGCAGTTAAGATGCGCTGCAGAGTCACATATTGATAGAAATATTTAATTTTTTTTCCCTATGTTGTTTCAAAATTTAAATTATTTCCAAAATATAACTTAAATTATTTCCTAATTGTTAGCTTTAACTTTAAATGTTTTCTATATTGAGAATCACTTTTTGCAAAAGCATTATATTTAGTAAATAGACATTAACTCTAATAGGTTTTGAAAACTGAAGTATTATTAACTTACATTTAAATGTGTTTTCCTGGTTTAAACTCTTGTAGGCTGCTGTTTTATCTTTCCTGAATTTATATTGCATGTTTCTGTATCTTGTCACCAGCACCATTTTAATTGCATACTTTGTTTACATTTTTCATTGGCAATTTTTCGCTGGCAAACTACAGGGTGGAAAAAACATAATTCACTTCCGGTTTTTCGACCTGTGACATAGCTAATGACATCAATGGCTGTCATTGATGACAATGCATCATTGCCAGCGGACGCACGTGACTGTCTAGCATGGCGTCTGCAGATTTGTTGTGACGGGAGTTCGTCTGCAGTTGGCTGATGGAGAATCCCTGCCATTTCAGATAAAAGGGGTGTACAGCTAGTGTTTGCTCTCTCTTTCTGTGAAGCCTGTTAAGAAATGGAAGTGCTTCATTAGTGTTTAGTGCAAGCTGTTGGCTTTTCTGCCGGTCCCACACTGGTCATGGATATTGTTATTTTTTAATATGGTGCTTTGGTTCCTGGAGTTTTTACAATAATTTTGATTCAAGCATGCATTCCTTAATGGTGTTTATGCTGGTGATTGGATGCAGATTGTATTTTTCAAGAATCAAGAGCTAAAGTAACATTTTTTTTTACTTTTTCTATTTGTTAAGTTTGTTGCCCAGCACTATTTTTCATATGTTATGTTGTTCATAATTATAATCTATGTTGTATATATATTCTTGTTACGTTTTAAGCCATTAATGAACTTTGTTATTTTGTTAAAATATGTGTCAGTCTTATTGCCAAAACCTTCATCAATCAAAATTATGTTTATATCACTAGAGGTGCCAAGTTTCAATAATAGCTATCAGTAATCAGAGTTACATACTTATGCAACGTGGAGACGTGAACCGTGTCACGGAATAATTTTTATGCACAAGACCACATATAATAATGAATTGCACTGCTTTTGTAAACAAATATATAATACATTAATTAAAAAATTAAGAATTTCTAAAACAAAAGTAAATAAATATGTATTTCTTTACTTTCTTCAAAAATGTAGGTTTTTTTTTAACCTGCTTTGTAAGGTTTAGAAACATTTGGATCTCTCTCTCTCTCTCTCTCTCTCCTTTTTTTTTTTTTTTTTTTTGGGGGGGGGTGGGGGGGGGCTATAAAAATTCATTTTATTTATTATTTAATAGTCACTTTTTCATAGACAACTGTTTTTATGGCATTAGATACTAAAACATCGTTCTTTTTTTAATAAAACATTTTTATTATTTTTTTTCTTTATGTATTTTGCATAAAACCTAACATATCTTTTGTTTGATGGTATAGTATGTATTTTAAATTTATTAAGGAAAAACAAACAGATTCATCTAGTTCAGCAATAAAGCCTAAAAATAATTACATATGCGAGAAATATTGAGCACTTCTATTACTTTTTAAGCGGATGGGGCAGTCAAAATATAAATAATTTGATAAATGAAACAATTCTACTTCTTTATAAGTTCTAGAAACTAATAAGGCAAGTTTAAAATGAATATTGACATTTATCTTGCTGATGAAGAAAGATTGGGTAACTAAAGGCTTTTGTAGAGATTTTAATCAACGATGGCTGGTTGGAGATAAGAAAAGAGGGGGAGGGGGGGGGATAAAAAAATAATTACATTAGCAAGAAATATTATATAATTCTATTTCTTTATAGTTTCTAGAATCTTATAAAGTAAGTTTAAAATGGATATTGACATTTATGTTGTGGATGGAGAATGATTGTGAATTGGAATGCTTCCGTTGAGCGTTTGAACGTCGATCGTTAGTGGAGTTTTTTTTTTTTTTTTTTTAATCCGTGATTTTTTAAAAAGTGTATAATCCGTAATTTTTATATGTTGTCCGTAATGCCGTAATTGTTACCGTAAATCCGTAATAATTACGGACAAATCATAATACTTGGCACCTCTATATCACTAGAAAGTTAAGCTGCCATTGTGCATTTCTTGCTCTGCTTTAACATAAAATTTAAATAAACTTAAAATTTCTATCACATATTTATTCAATGGCATCCAAACTTTAAAATCTTACATATTCCACCGAAACCTGTATGCATGTCAATTTGTGTCAAATCTGCATTACTCTTTCTTGGTGCATCATTTTTTTTTTTTTTTTTTTTTTTTTTTTTTTTAACCCTAGAGTGTAAATAAAAATTAGAAAAGTGCCACTTGACTGCAATTTGAAAGCAAATAATATAATTCTTTCTCAATGACATAAATAATGAAAAGTTAATTTGTTAAGGGAACCTGGCACCTTTGATCCAGCACCACTGAAGGGGGTTTCATATAAAAGCTGCTATTTCCATTTAACAGAGATGAGAGTGGGAAACAGACAAAAAGTCTGAAAGTATCAGCAAAACTCAAAGATAATTTAATTTAAGTAATAAAAGAAGAAACAGATACACAAAATCATACTTTCTATAAGCAAAAATGGTGAATATATGAAAATAAGTTGTTTAAAACAGTCAAAAGAAAGAAAATCAAACAAAAATAAGAATATTTTTAAGAACAAAAAACCTGAAAATTGTTTTAAAAAAATTAAGAAAAGTCTGAAAATCCTACAAAAGTCTGAAAATTCTCATCCCTGATTTAATGTTTATAAATTGAACTATATTAGGTTTGTTTAATAAAATATACATTTAGGCAAGAATTCTTATGGTTTTTTATACATCTTTTACAGATTTGTTATCTTTTAATTGTGTTTTGTCTTGCATTTGTTCACTAATTCGTGATCTTTAAAATGCTAAAACTTCTACAGGTATTTCAGAAAAGACTTAATATTTTTTATTTTTAGAATATTTAATAGAACCGATTTACAAGAAAAAAGGATGGATTTTGCAATAACTTTAAAAGAAAAAAAATATATATCATATCAATTTTTTCTAAATTTTACATAGACATGCACTATTTACTTTTATTTTTGCTCTAATTTTCAAAATCCATTCTTAATTCTTTTAAGTCGGTTCTATCAAAAAAAAAAAAAAAAGTATTTTCTTATATATCTGTAAAAGTTTTAGCTTTTTGAAGATCATGAATTCATGTGAAAAAAGAAAAAGAAAAAAAAATGCGAACTGAGAAAACAAAATTAAAAGTTTTCAAATCTGTAAAAAAAAATATCAAAAGCCGTATATAAGGTTGCCACAAAAGAAATATAACAAAAATAGTTGCTTTAGTAGCCTAGAAGCATTAAATTAGTTGTCTAAATAGTAGCCTAGTGACCAAAATACTAGCTTAAGTATCACATGCTAACGATCATTAAAGGATAAAAACCATATGCATTTTCTTACTATTCAATATAAATATACCAATAAAAAAAAAAAAAAAACTTCTGAATGTGAAAACTGAATTAAAAAAAAACAAAAAAACATTAGGCAATGACTCATTGTGGAAACAAATTTTCCCCATAGAATAACATGGGGTTTGGATGTGGAAAAGATTATAAGTATTGTCCGCTCCTAAGAGCTTATGGATTTTTTTTTTTTTTGCTGTATTCTTCCTTTTCTAATTTACTAAAAGAGCTTTCTTTCATAATTTTGTTATTTTTTTGTAATTTTGTTATTTTCTCTCTGACTGTACAAATATGTACAGTCAATTTAATCAAAAAGGAAATATTCAAGAAACATGATACGACACAGTCAAGCACAAAAATTTAACAAAAGTATAAAGATCACATGACTATTTTTATTTATATAATAAAAAAAGTGAAAAAACAAAAAAATAATATAGGAGAAACAAAATCCCAAAAACACAGACGTCTTCAGTGGGAGAGCTCCTCCATGTAGTTAAGATATAATCAAGAAGTTTCAGTAAGATGTTATATGCAACATCTAAAAAGAAACACCCAAAGCTCCCAATTTCTTGCTAAACAATCATAGTGAAGGCATCATCTTTTCAATGAAACACACTTATTATGATTACTTTGATTATAAAAATGTACATTTAACTAAGTAAAATTTTACAAAACATTTAAACGTTATTGATTATTTTAATGCTCACTACGCTTTCTGAATCAGGGAAAAAATAAAATATATATTTATAAATATATTTAGATCACAAAATAAATAACAATTATTCATATAAAAGCAGAGCAAACCCATACTTTTATTGTTGAAGTTGTTGAATGCATACTATCTTCATTTAAAGTTAACCTTGAATCACAACTAGATTCTTCATCAGGAGTCCTGGAAGCAAAATGGTATTATAGTTAAAACAACTGATCATCTTATATGTTTTCAGACTTGCCAACCAATTTTAATAAAAAAAAAGGGAAGACTTTTATTGAAAAACCAGACGATTTCATAAAAAAAAAGGGAATATTTTTTTTTTTTTTTTTTTTTTTTTTTTTCACGTATTAAACAATACCGAAACTTTTAATATTTTGAAGCAATCTATAAAAATGTTTTACTATAGATTGATTATACTAAATACATAAAAGTTTTAAATGAAGTTATACTTCTTAAACATATAAATATCTACAAAACAGAATCTGTAAGAAATTTATTTAACAAAAAAAAACTTAGTTAAGTTGAAGTATATAATAAAAAAGTACATAAAATAAGAAAGAGAATTGATACCTAACAGTGTAGAAAGAAATGCACTCACTAAGCAGCTGTCAAGTATTTCCTATTAAACATTTTTAGTTTCCATTAGCTGTTTCAACAGGGATATGGAAAAAAAAATTTCCCTGGACAATTTAAAAAAAAAAAAAAAAAAAAAAATTAGTGACTATTACAAGAAATGCTCCTCTAGAGAGAAAAAAATACATCTACTTCCACTGTATGATGTCATGTTACAGCCGATCATGATAGAAATTCAAGTAGAAATCATTGTTTACATGCATATTTTCACGATCCTTAATCATTTGAATTTTAATATATATAGCTAAAAAAAAAAAAAAAAAAAAAAAAAGTTATTTGAGAGAAAGGAAATATTTATTTTTCCAGGTTTTATAATCGATTTTTCCTGACTTTTGATGAAAATTTTTTATTTTCCCTGACATTTTTTTTTTAAACAAAATCCTAATTTCCTGAGTATTTCAGGTTTTCCCTGATGAATATGTACCCTGTTCAAGTGTCCTCCCCCCCCCCCTCCCCAAAACATACATGTGATTTCTAAAATTAGAAATTAGCTGAAAATTTTTCGTTAACATTGTGGGTTAGTTGATTAGTTAAATATTGATAATGTCACTTTCAATAAATTGACAACATAAATATTTATATGTATAATTTTTTAACTACAGTAAGCAATTTTTAAATTTTTTCCTTAACATAAAAAAAATATATATATATAATATAACTACAATAACTTACATAAAACTTTAATAAAATTCCATGCCAACAGAAAAAAATTTTTTTTAAACAAATATCGAATATGATTTTTGTGTATGTACATTAACCATACATATAAAAAAAATGTAGCATTAGCTAATTATCAGTTTTAAATGTGCATAAAACCAACTGAGTATTAATTTTCTTAAATTGATTTGAGAAAAATTTTCCTACCTGAAAAAAGTATTCTTCATTTTTTCCCCCCATGTTTACACATTTGGTACAAATATGATGTACAAATATTTAATTTAATTGAGGAAAAATAAACATATTCATTAAATTCAGCAAAAAGTCTAAAAATAATTACATATGCCAGAAATATAGGGCACTTCCATTGCTTTATTGTTTCTAGAATTGATCATTGACCACAATCTGGAGAAGGGGGAAGGGGGGGTGGATACAGAAATAATTACAGAGTAAGAAATATTAAACTCTTTCAACTCTACTTCTAGAATATAATGAAAGAAGTCTAAAATTAATATTATCATTTATGTCGCAGATGAATAAAGATTAGGAAACAAAAGACTTCAGCAGAACATTTGATTGCTGATCACTAGTTGGAAATAAAGGGGGGGGGGAGGGGGAAAATAATTACATCAGCAAGAAATATTTAACAATTCTTTTTCTTTATATGTTCTAGAATCTCATAAAGCAAGTTTGAAATGAATATTGACATTTATGTTATGGATGGAGAAAGATTGGGAATCTGGAGTTTTCACAGAACATTTGGGGTTTCTTTTTAAAACGAACGATATCCGCGACTTTTTTTGAAAACGGAAGATTTCATCATCTGTCCGGAAGACCAGAAGATACGTTAAAATACTGGAAGTCTTCCGGGAAAACCGGAAAAGTTGGCAAGTATGTGTTTTGAACGTTTTCTGTAAATTTTTAGCTATGTTTATTTGCCGACTTTTGTGTTGAAGTTTAAAATAATTTAATCTGTAATGCTGAAACAAAATTCATTTTTTTTTTTTTTTTTTTTTGCAAAAGAATGAATGTGAAACAGTGAGACAGGAAGCCCATAACACAATAATTAAGTACTTAAACAGATCAAAAGTTGGGTGATTTACATAACTTTTATAATGATTTATACTCATTTGCTGCTGCTCACCTTTAAATATTGTTGTCAAGTGATTAAAATTATAAATAAAAAAAAAAATTAAACTTAGAAATCTTTACATTTGTAAAAGGCAATGTCTTTGTGTCTGTGAATAGCATAGCACAAAGACAGTTGCTCGGGCAGTCGTGTGATTTGACATGAAAAAAATTGCCAATGATGTCACATTTAACTGCATGGCATTTCTTTACTACATTAAACTCTAAGGATCATAAATAGTAAGAATAATGAAACAGAAACAATGGTCGCATAAATTATGTATTTTTGTCTGAATAGATCATTCTATAGGAAAAATGCACTATTAAAAATAGAAAATTTATCTTTACAAGCACTATTTTAAACCTAACTGTATATTAGAAATGTAAACAGAATATGAAACATTCTTATAAATTATTGAAAAGGTGTATAAACAACATAGATATTGAAAAATTTCCCTCTTTTTTATACAAGAAATATACAAAAATATCTAACACCTAATTGGCAACAAAAATTCAAAAGTCACACACGGAGAGCTATAATAAAGCTGTACCATGATCAGATATACTTATTTATTTTTTTATATACAACCACTACACTAATTTAACATACAAATAAATGGGCTGATGTAACTCTGAAATATCCATGCACTTGCACACTGGCAGGCACAAATATTTGATTAATTCACATTAATATCTAAATAAATACATCACAATAAAATATTTACAATGGAAAATATATACGGTCAAACCTTGTTATAGTGAACTGTCTTTGGACATCAAAGAGGTTTTACTATGACCGAACTTTGATTACTAATAAAATAGGTGTTCAGTTGGGACTGCTGAAAAAGTTTATTATAACCAAGAGTTCATTATATCCTGAGTTCACTACAGCAAGGTTTGACTGTATAACCACAAAAATATTAGTTGTCTCATGCAGTTTAAATAACTCTCATAGCATATTGTATTACAGTCAAATCCTGTTATAGTGAATTGATTTTGGATTTCAAAAAAGTTCATTATAACCAGAGGTTCACTTTGATTACTAATAAAATAGATGTTCATTTGGGACTTCTGAAAAAGTTCATTATAGAGAGTTCATTACCAAGAGTTCACAATATCTTGGGTTCATCATTGCAAGGTTTGACAGTACTATATTTGTCTTAAAATTGCTGTCATTTTATGGTCAATAGGATAAATCAAATAAAATATAGGAAATACCATGACAATAAATATTATGGATAGTTCATATAGTGTTGTTAATATATAATAGCAATTTACAGTGGTGGACATAATTATAAGACACATATCTAATTTGACAAATAGTGAAAGAAAAGATTCAGAGCTTAAAATTTTTTTATCAAATACGTCAAAAACATAAATTTATTCTGTTATCATATATAATTATTTTATAATTATGATATTTTCATACAATTTAATGAAAAAACTTAAAAACATAATGGACAAAATTATAAGACACCAACCATTTTTTCCAAATACAGTGGTCAACATAATTAGCAGACACTAATGGTCTAAAAGAAAATCCTCTAACATGGTTATTCAATATTTGGTGGAGCCGCCATTGTTTTTTATAACATTAAAGATCGGCATCGAATCTATCAATTCTAACAAAATATCGCAACACAGTTCTTCCCAAGCACATTTTATAGCATTCTTTAGGTCTTCGACACATATAAACTGCCTTCCATTTCGGTAAACCGCACGAGCTAAGATCCCCCACAAGTTTTCGATGGGATTTAAATCTGGGGAGTGAGAAGGCAACAGGAGAACATTGATACTTTGCTCTGAAAGCCACTTTTTTGTTTCGTGTGATGCATAAACGGCGCGTTATCGTGCTGGAAAGCGTAGTTTTCGCCACAAAGAAGTTCACCATATATGGCTAGTTGAGCTTTAAGAAGATTCTTATACTTTTCGGAATTCATTCTTGAATGCACAAAAACAATATCCGCTTTCCCTGAGCCGAAAAACCAGCCCAAACCATTACTGAGCCTCCATCCATTTCGCAGCTCATTAGTACATGAGGAGACTTCCGTAAATCATGCCAATAATATTGAAACTCGTCAGGACCATCCAGGCTAAACTTTTTTTCATCAGAAAATAACACAGAGTACCATTTGGAAGTCCAAGCCATAGTTTGTTTAGCGAAGTTTAGACGCTCCATTTTGTGCCGGCTTAGAAGCGGTGGTTTTTTCTTCAATTTTTTATATTTCACATAGGAAGCATTATGCAACACCCTGCGAATGGTTTTCCTTGAACAATTCAGTTTTAAAGCATTTTTAATGCCTGTAATGGTCATCTTATTCTGTGTAGCGAGCGAAAGCACATGGCGTCTGCCTCTGGAGGACAAGCAAGGAGTACATACGTCCAGACCTTTTAATCACCAATCCATTAATTCCTCTTTTCAAAACATTTCTAATTGCACATCTAGAGCGTTTAATAACTTTTGAAATATTATTAATTGAAGCACCAGTTCCATTTAATCTCCAAATTTCGTGAATTTCACTATCTTTTAATTCTGTACCTAGTGGCATGTTTGTAAATGCGTGAAGTCTGTTATCGTCTACTTTAGTTAACTGCTGATGTCATAACAGCGTGCAGAAAATGTGCATATTGCACATTATTTTCGAAAAAACGCAGGTGTTTTAATTAAAATGTTAGGGTGTCTTATAATTTTGTCCATGGTATTTTTAATTTTTTTTATTAAACTGACTCTATAAAATTATCATTTCTGTAAAACAATTACATGTGATAACAGAATAAATTTATGTTTTTGACGTATTTGATAAAACATATTTAAGCTCTGAATCTTTTATTTATGTCCTATAATTATGTCTTATAATTATGTCCACCACTGTAAATATAAATATGAAAGTGATGCTTTTTTTTTTTTATAATGTCCATTTCAAAACTGTCATTCGGTAAGAACCCAATTGAAGTCCACGGTTAAGGCAAATGAAACATTCAAATTGAGAAATTTCTATAACAACAAAATTATTGAACATGAAATTAATTGATATAAAAAATTTAAAAGAAACACAAACTCACACATAGTCACTGAAAAGTTTCAACTCTGAGATAGATAGATTTTTGTGGGGAGGAACACACTGTCAAAAGCAGCTGGGAATGGAAGCATGGTTTTGTACAATTCCAATGTATTTTCTTTTTAGCTTTTATTTATAAAGCAAAATAAAAGAATAGTGATTTTTTTTTTTTTTTTTTTTGTTATTATTATTTAAATATTGGCCAGTGAAGCAGTCAAAGCCTGGACTAGTGGATAATAAAAGTTATTTTTTATGAATAGAATAAAATCTTTCCTAATTTGATAAAAATGTGTAAGTAAATATAGATGAGAACATCAAAGCATAATAATAATAATAATAATAAAGAATAAATAAAAATAGAAATAGAAATAAAACACTAAAAATTTGTAATAAATTAAATATATTTCATAAATATTATTTACAGAAGCAATGCTGCATTTTGTTCTTAACAACTAATTAATTTAATTCTTTTGTTTTTATCTCACAATCTTAGTTACTAACTTTTCTTTCAAAAGCTGATAGAATTATAAAGCTGATAGAATTATATTGGTGGATGAAACTTAATGAAATATTTTATTTTCATCATATATGCAGTATTAATGCAGTACGTATGCAGTATATACAGTAAAAATATTTAAGTAAAAAAAAAAAAAGATATATTTCTGAAGTTTTGTGTGTGATAAATTAAGAAAATGGTAGACTAAAAATGTGCTTATAATTTTAAAAGATTTTTTCCCTCCCTAAGCACAAATATTTATTGAACAAAAATTCATAGCTCTTTCATAATCAAAATGAAAAAAATTGGTTGCTTTTAATTAATTTGTACTTAAACTAGTGGATCTGTAAATCAGGAGCCTCAACATCCTATTTGCATCACGCATTATTTAACGGATTATTTTTATTTATTCCTTATTATATAATATATATATATATATAATATATATAGATAGATTCGATTGATTTGTTACATACACAGAAACGTTTTTGAGGGGGCTGCCGCCTCCTTTCAACCCCCTGCTGCATCTCTCTTTTTATAACGCTCTGTATATATATGAATACATATATGTATTCCTAACAACTGATTGTCTTGTATTAATTCTCTGTAATTCATAAATACTTGTACCAAATTTCATGCAAAATGATTACATAACATATTGGAATTATTTTGCGTAGCCCTGTAAATAAATTACCAATTCCATGCACACACTTCTCCGCTGAAAAACATTCTTTTAAAATTCTAATAAAATTACATTTTCTTTAACGATGTGTAGCCATGTTAACATACACTTTAAAGAAATACCAACTATAGACCGTAATAGTACGAAATTCTTTTATGTATCCTAGAAAAGGAACCACAGTAATTACATACACTAAAAAGAATACAACTATTTGATTAATTATAACTCATTAATATTTCAACCTAATTTGACAATTTCATGATTACAGTACGTAATCGGATTTCTTTTGTGGGGTCCCAAAAATAAATTATTTAGTCTATATAGATCCTTTTTTTAGAATAAACATGCTTTTAAGCATCTTTATAATGTATGTTAATTCCATTATGTTGAATGCAGAATAAACGCATTAAAGTGCACTGAAATAAAAATTTGTTCATAGGCTCTAATGTCACAAAATTCTTTTGTGTGTCTTTGTAAACAAACCATAAACATTATATACACAAATAAAAACTATTCAGCTTGTTCTACGTTTTTCATGAATTGTCAAAAATTTGACATAATTTGGCTGATTACGTTGCATTTTCAGAACATTTATGTACGGTCCTGTACATTAATTAGGAAGAGCACATATTTTCTGCAGAAAATATAAGTTTAAGCATCTCAGTAATGTACACTAATTTTATTTTGTTGACTGCAAAGTAATGATGTCAAAATGCGTTTAAACGAAATTCACTCCATATGCCGTAATGATAAGAATTTTGACTTGTCCCTGTACACAATCCATAAAAAAAATATAGACATAAAAAATTATACAGCTATTTCTATGCAGAGCCTGAACGTGTGTGCCAATATGCAAGTCAATCGGAGGATTTTTGCAGTCGCTACTGCAGTACATACAAATTCTGCCGATAGACCGTAATGATAAGAAAATATTTGCGTGTCCCTGTACACGAACAACAAATGAAATACACACCCAAAACTATATAGTTAAAACTCTGTGTGACTCAGAAATATGTGTTCCAAATTGCAAGTCAATAGCATGATTTTTGCAGTCATTATCGCGGTACATACAAATTCTTCCCATAGACCGTAATGATAAGAAAAACTTTGGCATGTCCCTGTACACGAACTACAAATGGAATACACACCTTAAACTATACAGCTGATTCCGTGGGGCTCATGAACATGTGTACAAAATTTCAAGTCAATAGCGGGATTTTTGCGGCTGCTATTGCCAGACAGGCAGACAGAATGACAGACTGAACACAAAATCTTTTTGAGTCTCAACAGGGAGGCCTCCACTGATGTTTCAGCAATAAATTGATCATATCTTTTCACTTAAATTAATAATGTTTAATACAGTATTTATTCAATAAAATATTTTAAAATTAGCCTAAGATACAGTAGAAAGTGTAAAATTCTGACAAAACAAGGTGGTGTTTTTAAAGAAAATTTATTCTTTCTAAAATTTATTTTGGGCAGACTTATAGTCATAGAAATACTATTGAGCCTTGTAAAGCCCTCACAGATAAGTAAATATATAAAAACAAATAAATAAACAAGAAGCGCACAGATAAATAGAAACATAAAATGTAGAACACAAAAATATAAAATGTAAAATAAAATTTTAATTAGTGTAAACATAAAAATAGAAACACAGACCTGAAATAACCTAGAAGTGGGGGTAAATTTAAAGGTGTTCTTTTAGCTTTCTTTTTTGACAGGATTACTTCTGGATCATAAATAAACAAACTACAGTTAATAAAATTTATAAAATGATATAAGATATCTAACGTTCCTTGACAAATCTGAGTAGATGTAGTAGAAACCTAAAAATGAAAAAAATAATAAATAATTATTATACATCGTTTTTCTTTATAAAGAATTAAATTATATATTAAGTTTAAATAACATTTACCTTACTTAAAATAATTTAACACAAGCATATATATTTCGGACCCAATCGGGTCCATCCTCAGTGTTCTCTAGATGACAACTTCTGTCAGGCTTGTATTTATTCATTCTTCTCTTTGTCGGTTTCTTCACTTCGCTTTTAGGAGATACTGTTGCTATTCTATTGGGATTATACTGTGTTCTCTGTCATTTATAGCATTATTAGTTGTTAATATTTCGATAGCTTCCCTTTTAAGTGCATAATGATGTGAGTGGAACTGGGCTATTTTTAGAAAATCAATAGTATTGGTGTTAATGGGTTTAGTATTGTTAATTCTGGAAAAAGCAGTAGAGTGTTTATTATATTTTATATCGGCAAAGTGTTCGGAAAGGCAATCTTTTATACTACGTTTGGTCATACTAATATAGCTAGTATTACTGTTATCATGAAATTCAAAATTAATTTTATAGATACCGGATGTAAGTTTGAAGTGAATAGTATCTTTTTCATTACGAATGCGTTGGAATGTGTTTTTATTTGGTTTTATTCAAATATTAGTATTTTGTTTTTTAGCTTCATTTTTTATTTTAATTGAGGCACCTTTACAATAAGGAATAGCGGATGTGAAGTTAGGTTTAATTTTTTGAGCATTTGGAATATTAAGAAATTTTATACATTTTTAATAGAATTTTTGAACGATTATAGGGTTATGGTTGGTTTTTTTTGCTATATTTTTAATAAATTTTAGTTCAGTATTGAGAAGTGTTTAATTTGAACATATAAGAATAGGTTAATATAGGATCTTAAAGCAGCATATTTAAAAGGAAGAGGGGTCCAACATTTGTTATTTATAATTCGTTATTGTAGCGGGTTTTTGATAAACAGTAGTATCAATTGAAATGTCATTATTTTTTATAATTTTTACATTGAGAAAATTTATACTGTTATTAATTTCAGTTTCATTCATAAATTTAATATGTGGATCAAGTTTATTAAGATCAGTAAGGAGGATTTCGAGATTTTTTTTTTTTTTTTTTTTTGGGGGGGGGGGTAATAGTAAGAATGTCATCTATGTAGCGAATCCAAAGATTACAATTACATTTATTTATGACATTATACGCAGAGTTTTCAAAATTCCTCATTTTAAGTTCGGCGACAATCCCTGATATGGGTGATTCCATATGGACGCTTTGGGTTTGTTTATAGATGTTACCATCAAAAGAAAAATATCATTCATTGAGTAAAAGGTTGTTAGCACAGATTAATGTTTCACTTGTTTTGTTATCACCATAGGTATCGATGATTTTAGACTGAATGATATTACTAATTTAAGAAATGTTAATGGATTTCTTAAATCAAAACTATTAAATGTATCTTGAAATTGAATTTTAGTATCACGTAATTTTTGGATAAAAGATTCAGGAGAGTTAATGGAGTAATCAGAGGGGGGAGGAGAGTTTTATAAATATCTTTCATGCATATTTCAAGGCAGTATGTAGGATCTTCAGATTTGTTTACTATTGGGTGAAGGGTGGGGGGGTGATACTTGTATTTTCTAAAAAGACGGGGAATTATTGAGGTGTGGTTATTGAAGATGGGGGGAAGGGGTGTTATTGGGCTAAGTTCCAGTTTTTATAAAGAAATTTAGTTTTATCTATGAGTTTTTTAAGGGGGTAGTGTGAAAGTTTAACAGCATTTAATTTCTTTATGGTATCCTGCATCATTTTATTATAGTACATTCTGTCCATTATTGTTAAAAGGTTGTTTGTTTTATCCGACATTAAGCAAGCTATGTTATTGTTATTTTTAAAATCTTTTAGACATTTCATATTGGTGTAATCATATTTTTGGTCAGTACTGTTGAGAGATTTTATAGCGGTATGCCTGACAAGAGGGCATTTTTGAAAGGGGATGTACTCAAGAGTGGTTTTGATATGGGCAATAGTATCTTTTTTATTATATTTGGCGTTAAGTATGTACTTAGGACCTAGTTTTAACACTGTGCCTTGGTGAGTATTAAGTTTATTACTGGAAAGGATGAAATAGGGATAAGTGGTAAGGGTTGAAGGTTCTTTAAATGAGGTTTTCTTTTTGAAATCCAGAATTTTAATTTATTTTTATAGCGCTGTATTAACCATGAAGAATCGATTTCGACAAAATTAACCACTTTGTCGAAATCGATTCCAAAAATTACACGACACTAAAATTCAATTTCACGACACAAGTGAAACATTAATCCATGCTAGCAGCCTTTTACTCAATGATTCATATTTTTCTTTTGATGGTAACATCTATACACAAACCCAAGGTGTCCTTATGGGATTACCTATATCAGGGATTGTTGCCGAACTTAAAATGAGAAATTTTGAAAACTGCGCCTATAATATCATAAATAAATTTAATTTTTGGATCTGCTATATAGATGACATTCTTACTATTACCCCCCAAAGCATTAATCCCAAAAACCTCCTTACTCATCTTAATAAACTTGATCCACATATTAAATTTACAAATGAAACTGAAATTAATAATAGTATAAATTTTCTCGATGTAAAAATTATCAAAAGTAATGACAACTCAATTGATACTTATGTTTACTGAAAACCCACTACAATAACGAAATTATAGATAACAAATGTCGGACCCCTTTTCCTTATGAATATGCTGCTTTAAGATCTTAACCTATTCTTATATGTTCAAATTAAACACTTTTCAATATTTAACTAAAATTTATTAAAAATATAGCAAAAAAAGCCAACCATAACCCTATAATCGTTCAAAAACTCGATAAAAAACGTATAAAATTTCTTAATAATATTCCAAATGCTCAAAAAATTAAACCTAACTTCACATCTGCTATTCCTTATTGTAAAGATGCCTCAGTTAAAATCAAAAATGAAACTAAAAAACAAAATATTAATATTCCAATAAAACCAAATAAAAACATATTCCAACGCATTCATAATGAAAAAGATCCTATTCACTTCAAACACACATCCAGTATTTATAAAATTAATTTTCAATTTCATGATAAAAGTAATGCTAGCTATATTGGTATGACGAAATGTAGTATAAATGATTGCATTTCCAAACACCTTGCCGATATAAAATATAATAGACACTCTACTGCTTTTTCCAGAATTAACAGTACTAAACCCATTAACACCAATACTATTGATTTTCAAAAAATAGCTCAATTCCACTCACATCATTATGCACTTAAAAGGGAAGCTATCAAAATATTAACAACTAACACAGTATAATCCCAATAGAAAGGCAACAGTATTCTCCTAAAAACGAAGTAAAGAAACCAACAAAGAGAAGAATGAATAAATACAAGCCTGACAGAAGTTGTGATCTAGAGAGCACTGAGGATGGACCCGATTGGGTCCGAAATATATATGCTTGCTTAAAAGGATTTTAAGTAAGGTAAATGTCATTTAAACTTAATATATAAGTAACTATTATTTAGTAATTACTATCAGGCAATTTAATAATAATTTTGTAATTGCTGATACAATTGAGCCACACAATTTATGGCTCAGCTTAATGGTCATTAGCAGATTATGCTAAAGGACCCAGCTTGAAATATATATATATATATATATATGGGTGATTGCCAATCTAAAGGGTAGAAAACGAAGATTAATTTGAAAATATAAAAATTTTACCAAAAAAATTTGAAAAAATTACTTAGTTCCTTTTTGACAACTATGAATCTAAATTACTTGATGAGCTATCTCGTTAGCTATTTTTTGGTTGGTAATTAATTAATTTCAAAATTAATGTGCCAACGGAGTGGACATCACTGACCACGGAGTGGACACTTATAAATATCCAAACCTGAAAGTTATTTTGCAGCTGTATCTTTTCATCCTTATTGTTTTACTTGTGTTTTAGAAAATAATCAACAAATATTTTTACTTTAATTCTTTTGAAAAATGAAAATAACAGGAAAATAATTGTTGGTTCCGCATATTCTTTCTTTTTTTTTTTTTTTTTTTATGTGATTGATCTAATATGTTGAAGACACTTGTATTTCCTTGCTATTTTTCCTGTTAAAACTTCGAATATTTCTTTAAGTTTCTTCTTTGATTTTGCACCTTTAAAATTTTCTTTTATTGGCTTTTTTATAACCTCGCCAAAAATAATACATTTCTCAATTTCTTTTGAATTTGCTTCTGAGATAATTTTTTTCACTTTTCTCTTGGGTTTTTCAGAATCAGTAGTATTATTTTTTGACTTCACATCCTTAGATCTTTGCACATGCTTTTTGTGTTTTTCAAGCTTCCTAACCAATTTTTTGTTTTCTTTACAAAGCCTTTCACTGTTCTTTTTTGACCTTTTTCTTCCACTTTCTAGTCTGCTAGATGATGATACAGATGGTTTTGTTTTCAGAGCTGTATTAATTTGTGGTAGTGTGATGTTTATGGCTGCTGAACAAGGTGTCTCAGGAGGTGTATCATCTCTGAGATGTTCTTCAAAGATTATTTTGTTTCTTCAATCTCTCCCTTTGATTTCTGTTTTGGTTCTTCCATTTTTTCCTAACACTTCATTTCATTTGTTCAAACATTTTAACTACAGTATTCTTCCTTCTGTGATATATTTATCTTTCTATTTATCTTTTCCTTCTTCATGTCTTGCGGGATCATTTCTTATGCTCTTATTATACACAAAGATGTTTCACGCGACTTTTATTTCATCCAATTTTTGCTCCAATTTTCGAAGCTGTAAACCGAAAGAAGGTTACAATAGTTGAATCAAAAATTGTTCAAAAACTGGTTTACACGGTGTACAGTACATGTCAAGGCACACCTATTTATCTCTGTTTTAACGGGGACGACATGGGAGAGCGAAGAGGAAAACGGTGAATGAATTCCCGCCGGCGCTGTCATTTCTTGGTACATAAAGAGCTTTCTTCTCACTGGTTTATCACAGTCTGACTTGCCAGAAAAAATTGATCGTATTCCCAATTCCTATTACACTGGGCATTGACGTGATTTGAGCCAAATTTACAATTATCTCAAAAGTTGTGTGAAAACGTGTTGTGTGTAATAGGAGCATTAGTCTGTCTCTTGCTCTCTGCATACTTTTTCTTTTTTGTTCTTTACGTTTTTCTGTAGTTTGGCTGGGAAGTTTCCTTTTCTTGTTATTTTTCTTATCTTTTTGATTTTCAACTCCACCTAATTTTCTTTTTGACTGAGTTTGAGCGAAGGTTTGTGCACATTTGTTTGTCCTGCATTGGGTTACATGCGAATTTCCATTTTTCTTGAACAGCATAATAAATTTCTGCAAAGAAAATAAATATATATTTTAAGTATTGTTTATATATATATATATATATATATATATATAAATTATTCAATTAATAAAAACACAAATCAATTCTAGTTTTGCTGTAAAACAAAAATATTTTTATTTATTTTTCTTCTGAAACTAAATTTAATTATATTTTCGGAATTATTTTTCTAAAGTGTTATGTCACCTTTTCTACATTTTACCTTTAAAATTAAAAAGAAAAAAAAAAAAAAAAAAAGGACATATAGTATACATCATCCTTTTGCATTACTCTGTAAACAACACTCATAAAACTGTTCTTACAATTATATTAATACGAATTCTGTTGTTACATTTAAACCATGAAGAGAAATGCTTAAGAGTTCAGTAAAAAATAGCAAATACTGTTTTAAAGACGTGGAAATGACATTTTTAGAAAATCGCCAATAAAAATATAAAAGTTAGGGGGAAAATATATTTACATTGCACCTTAAGCAATCAGTAGGCTAACAAAAAAAAAAAAATAATAATAATAAAAAAAATAAAAATAAATAAATAAAATAAAGGGATAAAATTTATTTATCAAATTTATTTAGATTATTTTTCAAATGTATCTATTTTTAAGATTAATTTTGAAAGTATCCACTCCGTGGAATAAGTGTCCACTTCGTGATCAAATGATGTCCACAGAGTGGAAGTCCACGGAGTGGACAGAATGTTTGATTTTGAATTTTAAGGAACAAAGCAACAACGTCAGGAACAATTTAACTTTAGTGTTGAATTAAGTCTTATAATCATTAATTGTAATAATAATTAGATAATAAATAATCCTTATAATTACTTGTATACTTCTGACCACGGAGTGGACTGATGAGATAGCCAAACAGAGGTATCACAGATGAAATCTATTTTAACAGAATGAAATAAAGCATTGAGTTCAGCACATGTAGGTAAAAACAAAGATGGCTTCCCCCCCTTTCTTCTCAGTTACACACTGGTGACAGACAGTGCCATCTACTGAACTTTATGGGAAATTAAATAGTTGTCCACGGAGTGGACGCATTTTATTAGGGACATTTGTTATAAATTAATTAAAAAAACAAGATTCATTTTATAACTCTAAAATTTAATAAATATATTTTTAAGGATAATTATGTCCTGCTAAAATCAAAATGTAATTAAAAAACATTAATATTAAGCTTGAAAATAATGCTATATTCTGCAGACTTCCCTTGGGGACAGTCCACGGAGTGGACATTCCAGGTTTTATCGATCGAGTTCTAAGAAAAATAATTAACATTAAAAACTTTTATAATAATATTCAACTAGAGAAAATCGTAAGAAATAGCCTAGTTGTAAATTTTTTTCTGATTGAAAATATTTTCTATTTTTGAGGGCTAAGGGACATTGTTTCTACCCCTTATGTTGGCAATGACCCATATAATAAAGATGATCTATTAAGCATAGTAGAAGCCAAGCAACAGACAGAAGATCACCGAAACACCAATGACCAATAAGATAAAAAAAAAAAAAAAAAAAAACATCAGTGGATGAAATACACTAATGTAAAGAAACCAGATCTATTAATTAACAGCCCGCAAAACAAACGAATCAATAAAGCAAAACAACAAATCTCAACTCAAAACCATAAACCCATCAAAATTAATGAAAAAACAACCTAAGAAACACAAGGTAGGAAGAAGGAGGCAGGCGGCAAGACTTTTGACTTGCCTGTGGGGTTACACTAGTTTTATGACGGCAACACTCCCCCAGCCTGCCACAACCAGAACAGGAACCACACGGATTTAAAAATGCAAATTTCAAAGCAGATGAACAACAATGAAACCACGAAGCCACAATGAAATTCACCGATTGATCACATTGTGTTTAACAGTAGAATTAGAATATTAAATATAGTTGACAACTCAAAAAGGAAAAAACTAAAATTTTAATGGAAAATGAAAGCCTGCACAGCAATACAAAGCAAATGCAACAAGCCTTCTACTTTTTTTTTTTTTTTTTTTTTTTTAATTTAATTTCACTAACCCACCCAACCATCCAGCCTTACAACACCACCCCACCTCCGTAATCAAACATCTGCCCACCCAACCGCCACCTTTTTTATTGTCTTTTATTATTTTATTATTATTATTTTTTTTTTGTTGTTGTTGATATACACTAGAGTGTACACACCTTTTTTTTTTTTTTTTTTTTTTTTATACTGACAGAGACATGGTTAAGGATATAAAATAGAAAATACAAAGTTTGGCTGTGATCAGTTTATTAATATTCTTGTTTTTAAACTTTGCAGAGCATAAATTATTAATTCGAAATAAATGGTTAATGATGATGTTTCTAAATACCGAAAGATGCAGACATGAATTAAAATGTGTAAATAAGTTTACATTAAAACAAAAATCTTGCCGTTTGTCATAGATATCTGTGTAAAGTTTATTACCATCGATGATTATTTTGAGATCTAAAAAGTTAATAGATTGTTTAGTCAGAGCATTTTGAGTTAGCTTTAAATTAGGTGGATAATTGAAGGAAAAGCCATTTTGTGAGTTCTTGTTGAGATAAAATACAATAATATCATCGATGTAACGATAAAATCGAACATCATCATTGCAAATTTGCTTTTCATAATAATAAAGATAGAGATCTGCCAAAATACTGGAGCTACAACCTCCTTGTGGAATGCCTAATTGTTGCAAATAGATATCGTTGTTGTGGAAGATATAATTATTATGGATAACAAAGTTAAGAAGTGTTTTAAATTTTTCTTCTTTAAAATTGTAAGGAAAATTAATTTGAGTTTTATATTCTTGAAAAAGACTGTAAATGATATTACTAAGATCTGATAACTCAATATTATTGAAAAGATCTTGAAAGTCAAAAGTCATAATATTGTCTATTGAATCGAGCGATTTGATGTATTGAATTAATTGAAAGCTATTTTTAAAACAGTGTAAATTATCAACTTTGCAAGTACATTTGTAAATTTGTTTTAGAATATCCAGTAGAGCTTTGTTAGCATTGTTGTTATAAGTGTTACACCCAACAGTGACAGTGCGAAATTTAATTGGAGATTTGTGAAACTTAGGTATGAGAACTATATAAGGATAATTAAAGTTATTGAAGGGAAGTTGAAGTAGTTTATAGTAATTATGTATTTTTCGGTTATTAATAATAAGGTTATTATTAGTTAAACTGAAGATGTTACTATTATTGATTGAAGAGTTTAAAATAGAGAGATAGTAGGATTTACAAATAATGGCATAATTATTAGGTGATTTGTCAACATAAGTGATCACAAAGTCATCCTGTAGTGATTTGATTGAGTTAAGAAGTACAGATTTTTTAAATAACACCAGATTTGAAGAATTTAAAAATAATGCATTTTTGATTTTTTGTAACACTAAAACTTTCCATTGAGTGAAGTAGGCAATAGGTTTATTATGAGTAATAGATATTTTATAAATAAATTAATCTAGGTCATAAGAAAACTGTTGTAAGATTTGTGGAATGCTAGTTTTAACTGGAAGTCTAAATTTGGTGCCAAATTTCATGAATTTTTTTAATTGATAATTGTCAATAATATTGAGATTACCTGTGATAATGTGTCCATGGTCTCTGTCAATAAATTTTGAGAAAGAAGGATCATTGCATTTACAGTGTTAGTAAAAGAGGTAGACTTAGATACAGAATTATAATTGAATATCTTTCTTCCAAGAGGAAGAGGATATTTGAAGGTACGAGATAGATTTAAATCTTTAATCGGAAACATACATTCTTTGTCATTAATGATAGACGTAATGTTAATACTGTTCAATATTTGATTTGTAAAATTCACAATTAATTGAGTATTTGTTTTAAATTTGTTGGGCTTTTTATTAATTTTTAAATTAAATTGTTTGATTTTGTACATTATAATATTATAAAAAATGTCTGAAAAATGTTTATTATAGGATTGGCTTTGAAAGACATTCAGAAAGTTTACTAAGTATTTCTTTTTAATTGCAAAAGTAAATTTTCGAATAATGAACCAGTTATAGTTAGATAAGTAATTAGTCTGTAGATCTGAAATGAGTTTAATAATGGCACTTTTAGAAAAGATTAAATCTGTTTTTTTACTACCTCGTTTAGTTCTAGAAGTTTTATTGTTAATTTTGTGATTGAGTTGTGCATAAATAGTCGAATAATCATGTAGAGGGTTGATGTTAGAATATGCTTTAATAGTTTTACTAAAGTATTCGGAATTTAGGCCATATGGATAAATTGTATTATAATATTGCATAAATTTTGATTCAAGAAATAGACGCTCACTTTTTTTTTTCTGAATTTTTACAATCTCTATGGTACATGAATTAAAATTATGTGATTTAAAGTGTTGTAATTCTATAGTTGATTTAGAAGGTGCAGCTGAAAGGTTTTTAGAATCTGATCGATGCTGATTAATGCGTAAATGTAGAGGAGTTGAAGTTTCACCAATATAACTAAGTTTACAATGACCACAACTGATTTTATAAATAACATTGTATGCCTGACAAAATGGAACCAAAGATTGATTATTATTCAATTGTGTGTTAGAGGCCATAGGGCAAGTATTACATCTATTAGAACCGCATGTTCTAAATTGAAGTAAAGGAGGAGGAGAGGATAGGTAACTGGATGTCGATCCAAGGATATCCTTATAAATATCCTTGTACCGGGCACAATACTGCTGTGAATATATATATATATATATATTTTTTTTTTTCAGCCTCAGTCCATCTATTAAAAAATATGTTGTATATGTATTTATTTTCAAAACAAACGAGGTGGCTATAAAAATTCAGAAAAAAACGTTCCTTGATTTCCCTGTCTAATTTTGACAGATTTCCATGATCCCCATTACATATTACATACATGACATTTGCATATATTGCACCCTTTTATGTATATATAAAATAAAATTTTAAAAAATAAAATAATAATAATAATAATAAATAGATAAATAAAAAGTAGAATGTAAACAAAAGTTCAAATTTTGGAAAAAATCCACAAAATATAAATAATTAATTGTACAATATATTAACATCAGAACATAAAATTATTCCTAAAGTTGTTGCGTAAAGAATATTTAATCGAAAAAGAAAAAAAGTTTTTTTTTTTTTTTTCAAAACATTAACTCAGCAAGATTATACTAGAAAGCAGCTAATCCTGTGCAATCTTGGTTAAGAGATCATCTCATTCATATAAGTAATTTTGAAAATGAATAAAATGAATATTTACAAATGTAACTTTTGGTGCATATCACTGAAGATGTGGTGGATGTTGTGCCTTCTCCCCCCCCCCCCCCCTCATAATTTTTATTATGGCCGCATAGGACAAAATTTATAGAAATGCAAACAATAAGGATTATTTTAGAAAGGTTGAGTAAAGTCTAAAATGAATTTTCATGCATGATGAATTATTGATTAAAATTTCTAAATAAGGATTAAACATCATTATGGAATAAAAAATATATATATATATTTACATTAGTAATAGACAACCACAACAAAATTCTTATAAATGCAGGAGCACTATTTCCTCCCCAGGATGGTATTTTTCAAAAGAGAGAAAGAAAATTACTTTTTTGAGATATCAGTCATAAGGTTGATGCTAAACCCGAATTATGACATCATGGATCCACGGGATGTAATTTTTTTCTGGGGCCTTAACACCTTTGTGTTACATCTAACTATAATGCACAGCTACACATTTTTAAGCAATAAAGTTGAACACTTGTGTTTATGTTGGTTCAATATTTAAAAAGAAAAAAAAAAATGCAATGTGCAATTTATTGGCACTTTTTATCTTTTTCGGCTATTTTTTTTACCAAAGGGGAAAAAAAAAAAATTACCAAAAATGCTACATTTCTCATAAATGCATAATATGAAGTACAAACTATAAAAAGTCGAGAAAAATAAGAGTACAGTGAAAAACGTTTAACACTAAACTAAGGGGACCGAAATATTTTTTCGTGTACAAGAATTGTGTAAAAAGTTTTGTAGAAAAAGTACAAAATTTGCCAATGTTTTCCATGTCATCAATTTTTATTTTCATTTCCTGTAAAACTACTACTAATTTGCATCCATTAGGATAAAAATTAAGTATAAATATTATTGTTTTTAGGAAAAAAATTCAGATATAGTTTACTGGAGTGTCTTTTTCAGCACCATATTATTCAAAAATTGATTGAGATTATCCATTGTTTTATTCATCTCTCAATTTGAATGCATATCTAAATAACTGCAGATACTCATTACTATCTTCATTTCTGAAGCAGAGAGGACAGGAACTGCATCATTGATTCAGTTGTCAGATTTGTCATCAAAATTTACATAAGTGGAATCATTTTAATTATGAACAATGTCAAAAATCTCATTATCGGTGCTGTACACACATGATCATCGACGGCAACAAATCGTAGCATAGTTGCCAACATTATAATTTATTCCGGAGCATTTTTATCCCCGCCTTTAATCCGCACCACTTTATTTACAGACTATTTTCTTTCAATATATAACTACGATAAAATAAGAAAATAATACTCTTAAGAAAAATGTGGTATGGATATAAAGGCAGAGTTAAAAATGCTCCAGAATAAATTAAAATGTTGGCATCTCTGTTGCAGCAAACATATCAATGAAGATCGAAAGCAAGTTTTTTTTTTTTTCGTGTTAAACGATTTTTGTGTCGTGTTAAAAGAAACAAAAATGTATTAAATAGCATAGTATACTGTCCAGACCGCTATATCATTTCGTGTTAAATGTATTTCACGGTATTTAATTAAACAAAAATTTTACAATTTTTAAGTTTATCTCAATTTTGATCCTTTTCTCTGTGGCTAATTTTTAACTATATATATATTTTTTCTTTAAGCAATTCATATTTTAAAAATATTATTTTACATTAAAATAATTTAGTCAAATATATTTTTTGTGTACTTGGGGGTTCGTAAGTTGTCGGTGAATGAAAGGCGAATCTTGCAGAGGCTGGAAACTTTATTTACAGAAAATTCGAGAAGATTACAGGTCTATAAACCAAGTATCAACTTTACTTTCACCAGTAAACACAGTTTAAATAACAGCTGTCAACAGCAAATTCACAGTACAAACTGTATCAGAGCATTAACATACAGCAATCAACTGCAATCCAAAGAGGCTCAAAGTTCTTTCAGCAGCAATGAAAGCATTGGCGAAACTAAACTGAGAATTACTGATTTGGTGCAAAGCAATTCCTTAAATACTGTAAAAGCACTTATTTTCGAGAAGCTTTAATTTTCGCGAGCCCATCGTAATTGCGAAAATTTAAGCCTCGCGAAATACTTTTTTTTTTTTTTTTTTTTTTTTTTTCCCCCGCAGCAAATAACAAAAAAAAAAAAAAAAAGAAAAAAAAAAAAGAAAAAGAAAGAAAAAGAAAAACAGAACTTTTTCAATTATCAAAACTCACATGCATTGACGGTCCGAATACGAGAAAAGTGAGCGGGGGTGGGGTGATTACATTTTCGGTGCAAAACGGGGGTTCAGAAGTCCCTAGTTTGATAAACAGAAGAGAAAAAAGGGTTGTTTGGGGTGGAATTAGGATTTTTCAACTTTCGGTTCTGTTCATATAAAATTCGTGAAATTTTCAGTTCTCGAAATCGATATCTTCATTTTCGCGAAAATTACGGCTCGCGAAAATAAGTGCTTTTACAGTACCCATGTAGAAAATGGAGAAAATTCCAGAAACTTCACAACCAGTCAGGTTAGAGCTTCCATATTTGGTATATTGATAATAAGGATTTTCTCGCAAAGGTCGCCAAAAAACTTGCCAAATTTGGTGCTAAAGCCATTACCAGCCTTAATGAGGTTTTTTAACATGTTTTTAGTGAGAAAAGGGCTATTTTAATGCAAAAACAAAGTAGAAGTGCAGAAAATTAACATTTTAAAACCTGACTAAGCCTCTTTGAATAAATTTATATTAAAATAACTACAATATTTACAAATTCTTAACAATATAGGGTAGGTGCTCCAGTGATTGGCCTGCTCCAGTAATTGACATCTATCCCGAAATAATTAATAATTAAGAAAAATAATAAAATCATATATTTTACATATAAGAATTTTAACATTTTATGTCAAACACTGTAACATAGGGTGCTAATAACTGGTAAAATGAATAACTAGCAGTGCCAAACACTGTAACATAGGGTGCCATTTACTGATAAAATGAAAAACTGGCAGTGTCAATTACTGGAACATTAAGTGGATGTCAAATAAAAATTCATAAAAAAAAAAAGGCAATTGTTATCAAATGTATATATTTAAACATATATGTGGTTCTGAATGTCTTTCATGCCATATGTACTAACTTAAGATTTTTAAAAATATTTTCTCACTAGCAGGCTACGCCCGCTTTGCTGATCACTATATTTAAACGAATTTTCGAAAGAATTGAATTAATATTTATTTTTTTACACCACATTAGAGACAAAAACTTAAGAAAAAAAAACTGAAGAATGAAAAAGAAACTGAAATTACTCCAAATCTTGCTTCGGGTACCCGCTGTCTACAGCAGCTCTTTTCCCGCTCGTGCTGCATCGAGGGGTCCAGGTTCCCACTGTCTGCAGAAAGATCTTTCCCGGGCACTTCAATCTGGATATTTTTCTGGATATTTTTCAACGACAGGGGGGATCTGCTACTGTTTAAGAACTGCGATTTAAAAGATGACTGTATCTCAGCATCTATTAATATTTTAGTTTTGAACCATGTATTTTACTGCCCATGCTGTTTGCACTATATTACGATTTGATTCTGACCAATGTAATAAAATAAAATAAAATAAAAAGTAGATTAATATGTATATATATATATATATATATAAACAAATAAATTTTAATTATTTTAATCCTTTTTACTAATATACTACCACTTTTCCCGATAAATACTGTAAATAAATAAAAAATTAATGAATAAAAGTTTTTTCTTTTAAAGGAATTAATTTAAAAATGAAAAATAAGAAGCTGTTCTACTATAAAAAATTAATCATATTTGTTATAAATACGTTTTTAAATTTAAAACTAATTATACTTAATTTTTTCTACTGCATTGCGATTTTATTTTCAATTAAAAAAAAAAAAAAAAAAATCGCCTTCAAATGAATGTATTAAATAAAAATAAGTTGCGTAATAGCCGTTGCTAAGATACGCAGACGATTGAAGCAAAACAATAAATCTATGAAAATTAAACAAAGAAGCCAATATTTAAAATCGGAATTCGAAATTTGAAAAAATCTCGATGAGGTGCACTCCTGCAGGGTCCCAGGTACTTATATCCCAAAATCTAAAAATTTAATATATTTAATTTTTCTACTGTATGTGTATAACTATTTGATTTCAATAAATATAATAAAAAAGATTTCTTCCTCAAATGAATTTAAATAAATAAATAGTTTAATAGCCGTTGCTAAGATACGCAGACTTTTGAAATGAAAGAAATTTCTGAAAAAGGAAACATTGAAGCCAATTTTTAAAATCGAAAAAACATTAATTTAAAAAATTCAAATTCGAAAAAATCTCGATGAGGTGCACACCTGCAGGGTCCCAGGTACCTATATGCCAAATTTGGAAGCTCTGCGATCAGTAGTATGAGCACCAGAGCGCAGACTGATACACACACAGACACACACACACACAGACACTTCTCTTTATTTATATAGATGACTAGAACATTAAAAACATCAGAGATTGCTCTAAAAGTGTTAATCACTGGTGCACTTACCTTACATATATCATTTGCTTTTATGAAATAAAAAATAGATAATATAAATAACTTTTAATTAATATGAATAACATGGAAGAGATAGTTACTCTTGAATTCAATATTTCTGAAACTGATAGAAGGGTGACTTGTAATTTTTCTGCAACAGCCTCTATAGAATCATTTTTGAGTTTCTCACTTCCACATTTCAATAACCTTTTCTTCAAAATATTAACAAGTTTCTTAATGGCTGATCTAAAATATAAATTTATTAAAGAATAAATGTCAAGTGGACATAATATAGTGGAAGAAAAATTGTAAAAATTAGGTACAAAACAAAATTAATAACTTAAAAATAACTTAAATAATAAAAATTCATAATCAGCTTAATGAACATAAAATAGAATATAAAATGTCTTTTGATAAATAAACTTTCATTTTAATAAAAAATAATTACTATTTTATCTACTTATTTTCTTTTTGTCTTACATATGTGACAAATTAATGAGCTCTTAGCGACTACAAAATAGTGATGGCAACTTTGAAATTTATGATGATCTTTTATTTGCACTATCCTTATATCATTTATGAATAATACATTCCCAATAGTGTTGCCTCTCAATTTGTTGTACAACATGCATTATTAATAGTCATTTCTATTTGTATTTAATTTATTTTTCAGAATTTCATAAGTCAGTTTTAGAAAATAATAATAATCTGGTGTGTAACAACCACACAACTTACATTTACCCACTACTACACATAAACTCTTTTTGAAAAGAGTGTGATCAGAAGACATAAAATTGATTTAACAAATTAGAGACCTACCAATTTTCCTGTAAGAGCAAACTGATACATACATCATGAAAACATATTTAAGAAAATTTACATAGTGAGTAAAAATAAAAATCTTAGAGTCATTTTTTGAAACATCCATTTCCAAGTTCTATAACAGACCTGCCTTAATCAGAACACGCATCAATTTTCTTGTAGTAATCAAGTAATACATGCTAATGGACATCTAAAAAGGTGTTTATGTAACAAAATTGAAGGAAATCATTACAGTCATTTTTGAGATTCTGACTTTGAGTCCTACTGCCAATTTTAATAAAAACTTGGTAAACTTACCTGTTCACTGGAAACTAGTAATTACAAATAAAAGGATATCAGTAAGGGAATATAGCGAGTTTGAAGAGAATGAAAACACCCATTGTTTAAGGAACGTACCTGTGAGACTTAAAATTGACCTACTTATACAGGATGTCTATAAATTTTTTATTGAACCAACCAACTAAAACATATGAAAGAACAACATCTAAAAAGGTGTTTATAAATCTTTAAAGAAAATCGTTAAAGCAATTTTTGAGATACTGATCTATGGTTCACTTTCAGTTTTTCAATTTTCAACAAAAGTTAGAAAAATAATCAGTAAATTAGACTTGTCTGAATTCTGATGTTTCGCCATTCTATCTTTATTAGTTTTGGAGATGTGATAGTGAGAAGATTATACACACACACACTGATCAATTGCCCAAAACATTTTTTTTGAACAAGGAGATCTTAAAACATGTAAATCATGTGCAAACACAATATTGAACTTTTTGACCGAATAAAATACTTCTGTTACTTATGGTAATTTAGTAATAGAAGTAAAAATTTGGTGGGTCACAAATACACAACTTCCATTACCCACCACTACACATGAAACATATTATAAACTCTTTTTTGCGATAGTGTGGTCAGAAGGTGTAAAATTATCTAACAAATCAGACATCTTACAATTTTTTTACATAAGAGCAAATACATGCGTTGTAAAGTCTTATAAAAGAGAGTTTATATAACAAGTTTAAAAAAAAAAAAAACTGGTTGAGATGTTTTTAACCCCTTAACGCATTTGCCTGTGTCTCACACGGATGAAATTTACCAGTAAATTCGCACATGCCTGTGTCTTACACAAGTGATCTCATATCTCGCGTTATTTTATTTCTAATGCCTGTCTGAGATCTGTTCTAGTAAAAATAGATAGGCTAGATTATATTTAAACCTATTTACCATAGATTGCACCATTATGCAGCATTTTTATTGTGTAAATCCCGTGGTGCATTCTGATGATTAGCTGAAGGTTGTTAGGAATTCTTTGTCAAAAAAAAAAAAATCATTTTTTACTAGTTTCTCCAAAAAAAAAAAAAAAAAGTCGTGCTTTAAGGGGTTAAAAGTTCAATTTCTGAGATCTAAAACTGATCTACATAATCAGGTCTCGTATAAATTTTTTTGCAGTAACCAAGTAATACATGCAAAAGGACATTAGAAAGGACCGGTATTTATGCAGCAAATTTGAAAAAAAATCATTAGAGATGTTTTAAAGATAAATATTCTTAGTCCCTCTTTCGATTTTTACCAAAATTTGGCAGCTCATCTGTTCACCAGAAACCAACAATTACATACAAATGGGCATCTAAAAAGGAGTTAATATAGTGAGTCTAAAGAAAAACTGTAGAACCATTTTTTTTAATCCACTTGGGAGATCTAAAACTGACATACTTATTTAGGATGCCCTGTCAATTTTTCTCAAGTAACCAATTATTACATATAAATGGACATGTAACAGGATATTTATATATCAACTTTGAAGAAAATCATTAAAGCCATCTTTGAGATATTTACAATAACATTTCCGGTGTTTAAATTTTTCACCAAAAGTTGGCAAAATCATCTGTACACTGGACCTGTCTTAATTCTGAAGTTTCATAGTTCAGAATCATAGTTCTGTCATTTCTGAATCACAGACAAATTTTGTTTTGCCGCAGGCAGATACAGAAAATTCTGCTACTGGGATAATGGCTCTCTTGTAAGTTTTGTTCGATTATACACAATAAAACCTGAGATATAGCCTTCCCTGAAATAACAGAAATCGCTGTATAGGAGCGTGAAACGTTGAAAAATGTGCACTAAAAATTGATAGACACTAATTTATGTCAAGGTGTGACTAAATATAAATTTATATGAAATTCTATGCAGTAATTCATGAGATACAGTTGCCACAAAACTTTTGTCGCATACATAGATACACAGACAGATATTTTCTTCAAATCATGTTCTGGATCTCTCAAAACATGTAAATCTATCAAAACCAGAAATTGAACATTTTTATGAACCCAATACTTTCTTCTATTGAATATAGAAGAAAGTAATAATAATAATTTACATAAAAAATTCATGAAATTCATCGAAGATGACATATATAAATGGAGTAAGAAAAAGCTTTTGTTTTTCTTTCAACTAAAATCTACCAACAATTGAAGATATAAAGCAAGTTTTTAAGTAATTGATTTTTTTTTTTTTTATAATTGCAGAATCCCCCCCCCCCCCAAAAAAAAAAAAAAAAAAAAAAATTGATGGCAATGTAACAGTTAAAGAAATTATGCATTAAGATGAATTTTTTTGTAAATTTTTAAAATGTTTTTTAAAAAAAATCATATTTTAATAATTTATTAATAGTATAGATGATTGTAACAAAAATAAATAAATGAAATATATACATAAAAATAAATAAACAAATACTGTAATGTTCCGAATATAAGTCGACCCGTGTATAAGTTGAGAGTACGTTTTTTTTTTTTTTTTTTTTTTTTTGAAAAATTTACCGAAAATTCAAAATCCAAATATATGTCAAGGTAAAAAAAAAAAAAAATGTGTCGTCAATAGGGCGAAAATATTGCCAAGCAGGGGAAACGGGTGGAACATTTTCCAATCAAGTTGCTGGAAAGTAATATGTCAGACGCCAACGATGTTAGCTTTAACTTTGGTAACCCTCTCTGAAGCTAGAATTGCATATTTTTCCATTCTTTTCTACTTTTGTATACAATCTGTGTATCTGTACTAGCTATATTTTTTTCTGTGCCATTTCTTTTTTTTTTTTTTTTTCTTTTGAAATATGAGTGGAAAAAGAAATTCTTATGCAGTCAGTTTCAAGCTTCAAGTGATCGTGTTTGCGGAGAACTCTAACAACAGTATGGCTGCTCAGCATTTTTCCTTAAGTGAAAAACTAGTTCGAGATTGGCAAAAAAGACGTGTTGAATTAGAGGAGATGCCAAAATCCAAAAAGGCAGCACATGGTCGTTGGACGATGTTTTTTGCTCTAGATGAAAAACTTGTCGCATGGAACAAAGGTTCGCAGATGAATGGTTTGATTATAACCCGTACAGCTAATCAAATTAGGATGCTAAATTGAAGCAACCCAAGTTCGTGGAAAGCAAGCCTGTGGACTTTGTTGCCTCCATAGGATGGTGCAGACGTTTTATGGATAGGCACAATTTATGCATTAGAGTTCGAACTAAGCTTGCTCTAAAACTGCCTTCAGAGTTGAAAGATAAAGTTCAAGCATTTAAACGATTTGTAATAAAGCTTAGAAAAGAATATGATTTTGAGCTGTGCCAAATAGGCAATATGGACGAAACTCTAGTATTGTTCAACTTACCGTGTTACAGTAGTTTTGTGCTGCATGGCAGATGGGAGTCGATTACCTCCAGTAGTTATTTTTAAACACAAGTCACTGTCTAAGGGTGCGAAATTCCCAAGTGAGTTTTAGTGCGTGCCTATCCAAAACGCTGGATGGATGAGGTTGGCGCCTTGGACTGGTTACAAAATGTGTGGAACCAAAAAGGGGCCATTTTTAATAAACCATCCATGCTGGTGTGGGACTCCTTCAGGGCTCATCTGACTGATACAGTGCAGGAGAAGTGTTGGGAAACAAAAACGAAAATGGTTCTAATACCAGGTGGATTAACATTGATGCTACAACTAGACGTTTGTATAAACAAACCGTTTAAGGATAGACTGGGAGCCAAATGGATAGAGTGGCTGTCTACAGCAGACAAAGAAGTTACAAAAAGCAGAAATTAAAAGAATATAGACTTGGTAACTGTTGCACAATGAGTGAAGGACTCGTGGTCTGAGATTCCTTCAGAACTTATTGTTCGAGCTTTGAAAGAGTGCTGCATAAGTAATAGTATGGATGGCAGCGAGAATGATATTATGTACGAAGACTCAGATTCTAGCTCTGAAAGCATCGAAAGTAAAGATGAGATGCATCCGGATGTTTCAATGACTGAAAGGGAATTTCATGATTTATTTGCTCAGTCGGATGCAGATTCGGACTATTATATATGACTTTTCGTGGACAACATAGAATATGATACAGACTGGGGTGCTGCCAAGTAACTATTTTGTATATCGTTATATTTGTATGTAACTGTTTTCAAAATGTGCCGATTGGAAAATATACTAATATCCCTAGTTTTGCCTAAAGATTAAACATATTTCCTTTTACAGTTGTAATTTTTATGTGTTAATTATTTACTGTATTCCATTGTTATTGTTTGTATATGTTTTGATTCGTATATAAGTCATCTCCCCACTTTAGCATTGGAAAAAGTTCCAAAAATTCTCGATTTATATTCGGAATATTACGGTAAGTAAATTATAAATATGAAGCTAATTTTACTGTGGAGAAGAGACTTCTTCAATAGCTGTTTGCAATAGGTTGAGAGTATCCACAAACAATTCTAATCCTTTTAAATGTGGAAGCATTGGACAGTTATCCGGAGGGGCATATCCTTTACCACCTAGTCTCAGTCGAGTTATATATGAAACAGCCACCTGCATAATAAAAAAATGATAGTGTAAGAATTTGACTAATAAAAGAAAATTTTCTATGCATATAGAAATAAAAATACTTTCTTAATGACTTGTCAAAAACAAAGTCCGATTAAAAAGACTCTTCAGAAAATTACACATTTGCAATTACAAAATTACACAATCTGAAGTCACCGAGCCTTAGAATTAGAAGAAGTGCATATCTAGTCAAATACTTTAACAAACTGTGTAGTCTTGCTTCTCTAAATCAGACCCTAGAATTCCAATCATAGGTGCCATATTTGACCCTCATCATACCTAATAATTTTCCCAATCCCAGACTGTAAACAAGTCTATTTCAGTCAATTGAAACTTATAAAAACTGATTTAAGAAATCATATCTCTATGAAAGTAATTGACGATTTGTTAATGATCAAATTAAACAGCCCTAAATTGGAAGATTTCTGCCCAGAAAATGCTATTAAATTGTAGTGAAATGATGTACTTTCTGAGCGAAGAATGAATTTGCAATTTTAAATATGTACGTTTAATATTGTCATTGTAATTACATTCCTTACATAAATATTTTTTATATAATTGTAGGAGATTGGTGTGTGTTAATTGATATATGATAACCTTCAGTTATTTTTCATATTCTTTAATAGACGGCACAGTACAAAACAACACACACTACACATATTTAACATAAAAGATAGAAGGGGACAAAGCCCGCAGTTATAATGTGGGGATAAACCCGCTTATACATACTTTTGGGGATAAAACCCGCGGTTACAAAATGGGGATATACCCGCTAGGCAATCCGACTTCTATATCAGTCGAAAGCCAAACAACAACTGAATTCTTGATATGGTCACATGACCACGAAAGCCCGCGGTGCTCGTTCGACATGCGCAGATGTCCGAACATGCTGCCCCGCGTTGCAATGTGCACAGCACATTCAAAGTTCGGGTTAGAGATGAAGCAATATAATAATAATTATGTTACACAATGCAATATAATAATAAACGAAAATTGAAATACAAAAATTATGCACAAGAATATTATAAAGGCACATCATACAGTAATACTTCATGTAATATAATAAGGTACACACAAGAAAAAATATTTTTTTTTTATAGAATTACCCCTTTTTTTTTTTTTTTTAAGATTACATACAATTAATAATAGCACGTATTAAATAACTGAGTAACTAAATAAACAAGCAAAAATAAATCACGCAAAAGAATGAGTAAATAAATAAACAAAAAATGAGAAACACAAATAATTAAAGTTACCCTTATGTTTGCATCATCAATTAATATTTTTCTTACAAAGCGCTTGGCACCAGTCTGCATTTCGCAATCTGGAAGTAAAACTAAGATTAAAAAAAGATCAGTGTTATTACTGTTCAAAATCCTTTCAATTTGAGTTTTTGAGTGGCAAAAAATGTATTTTAACACCGAAATGTCAGATGACAAAAGGAAGATATTTGTCCAGAATGGAATTTTAATTAGTTCGCTGATTATGAGTCTTTTCGAAAGGATTTTTATCCATGATAAGATCATCAGTAATCTAAAAATGAATTTTAATAAAAACACATATATACAGTTCGATTGTCTGAACGAACGTAAAACCATAGGTTTTGAAAAGGGACAGTTTGAATTGTTATTTTGAGACACTTCATTGGAGGGGTGCCTGATGCTCACCTCTTTCTGATCATTTAATGGAATTTTGTTATTCACAATAGAGATTTTATTATGAGATGGCAGATTCTTATATCGGTTCCTTTTGATTGACACACTTTTTTGGATTTTATTTCGTATTGATGATATAAACTTGACCTTGAGTTTCGTATTGGTTTCCGCTACGTTTTCCTGAATGAAGTTATTTTGCAAATCTTTAAAGTTATCGCCGTAATTTTTGCTCGAAACGAAGTTCTCTTGCTTTAAAACTAGTCCGGCGAATTGCTCCGAATTTGATACATTAAAATCTTGAAATTTATCAGTTGCAGTGACTAGATAACCGAAGACACTGTTTTGAAAAAAGAAACACTCATTGTGTGATTTAAATTTACCTTCTTTTAATAATTCAAAAAATAGAGTGTTTCCTATAAGAATTTGAATGGAGCTAGGAGTGTAAAAATTATCATCTGCAAGAGTAATTTCTGATGGTATGTTTAAGGATGAAATGTTAATTTTATTAGCTGGACTTTTGTCCACTATTTTATGTGAAATAGCAAAGTTAATAGTCCTTGAAAAATCATTTTTTTCATTTATTACTTTAGCTGACAGTTTATTCTTAACAATAGTTTCTCCTCCATTTATGCCGATAATCGATGCATTTGTTTGTTCTAATTTCAATCCTAATTTGTTAGCAACTTCAGATGTAATAAAATTCAAATTACTGCCGGAATCAGCGATTCCTTTTACCTTTATTTTTTCTCCAAAGGCATTTTCAATATATGCATAGGTACATAAAAGACTACTAGAATCTCTTGCATTGGTCGTTAATGAAGAACACATTATTTGATTTCTTTCCTTACTTTCGGTTTGCGATGAAAGATCGGAGGCGCCAATCATTACCTGTTCACCCAAATGAAGCAAAGTATTATGTCTTTTAGAACATATTTTACATGTGTATGTAGAATTACAAGGATGAGAATGTGGGTTTAAACAGTTTTTACATAATTTGTGTGATTCAACTATATTAATCCTTTCTTCGACATTTAAACTTTTAAATTTTTCACATTTATATAAGAGCATGGAAATCGTTACATAATATGCACTGTTTTGGAAAGGATTTTTTATTTGCATCCTTATCGGAATTTATAAAAAACGTATTTTGTTTATTTCCTAAATGTTGGTTTCGAATTACAGAATGTTGATATCTATTTTGATTTTTTTCTTTTTCTAATTTACTTAATTGATCCAAAACAACGGATCTTGACTGCAAAAACTCTATTAAATCATTTAATGATGGAATTTCTTTAGAAGATACTGATAATTCATATGCCTTTCGCGTATCCTTGTCCAACTTATCTAGTATTATATTTACAATCATCTCATTTGACAGGTTATTAGATTCTAAATTAAGCAGTTTTAATGTTCTTAACGATTTATTGACAATGTCCATAATTTGTTTTAAGCCTCTTCTATGCCAGAATTTCATTAACGCATCATCGTTTGTAATCCATTTTCTTAAACTCTTTCCTGCCTGAGACATAATTTCTTTAGCCTCAAGAGAAATTTCAAGAGCCTTTTCCACAGTATCTTCGCCAGAGATAAAATCGTCGACATAAATATAATTACATAATAAAACTATTTATTATGTGATAGTATAACTTCGTTTTTCTCATTAATTTAAAAGTATAAATATAATTGTCGAGAAGATGGACAGTTTTTGGATATCGATCACTAAATTGAGATATATGGTTTTTAATAGTAGCTGACAAGAGAAATGGGGATGCATTAACACCAAAAAGAACACGTTTAAATCTTAATGTTTTCAAATTTTAAAGAGACCTAAAATCCTTTTCAAACCATAAAAACCGCACAACATCACGATCCTTCTCTGCAAGGGATATCTGTAAAAATGCTTTCTCGATGTCTGCAGAGAAGGCTATTTCGTTAAGTCGGAAATGAATTAAAATATCGAAGAGAAGTGGGTTTAAATTGTTACCAGGCCACAAGCAGTCATTTAAAGAAAATTGATTGGTATCATGGGAGCTTGCATCAAAAACTATGTGAACTTTCGTAGTAAGCTTGTCTTCCTTACAGAGAGCATGATGGGGTAAGTAATAAATTCCCTTATCTAATATTGGCTCACTACTTTCAACTTGCTCAATAATACCTTCATTTAAATATTCATTTATAATTTTTGAATAATTTTGAAAGAGTTCAGGATCCCGATAAAATTTCCTTTGTAAAAATTCTAGTCGTTTTTTCGCTACAGTAAAGTTATTGTGCAGCTGTTTCAGATCCGTTTTCCAAGGCAACTGCACTTCATACCTATCGTTCACAAACCTACTTTTGTCAAAAATTTGTTGGGCTTGATCTTTCTCTACTGGTTTTAAATCATCGGGCTGAATTCCAATGGATTCCAATTGCCAGAATCGGCTTAAGTTATTATTGATTTCATCAAACTTTGTTATAAAATAACATTGATTCTCATTACTATTTAATGGAACCGTTTCTTCTAAAGCTCCAGTAGGAATCCAGCCAAAAACAGAATCTTGTAAAAATAATTTATCACTAATTTGTACTGAATTAGGCAGGGGCGGCGGAACTGCCCAGGCCGACCGGGCCCGGGCATTAGTTTTGTCTTTTTTTTTTTTTTTTTTTGTACTGTATCTTTTCTGACCTGACTTGATAATAAAAGAAGGTGAAGAGTTATATAGCAGGATAACTCTCCGGTTGCCGCTTATAATACGTCTAATAGCTGTTGCAATCTATTTCTCTACAGATACGACATTCCTGTAAGGATAACAGTGTGTGTGCAGGGGGGAGGGGGGCTGGTGACGGCAGAAAAAGGATTAGTAAGCCAGTTTTCTTTACTCTCTGAAAAGCAGGGATTGCTAACTAGTTTCCCCGAATCCCCATTCATCTGTGTGTTCTATTATATTCCTTGTTCTATATGAATTTTCAGGTGAGAAGTGCAATACCCATTACTACAGTCTCAGTCACTCGCGCCTCGGGGGATGAGTTAAAGTAGAATTTAGCCGCTGAATGTGTTCCCGCCCCCTCCCCTTTCAGAGACGACTATTCTTATGTCCGTATTTTTGGGGTGACAAGTCCCCTCTCTCCTTCAGTGGCTTCTATGGTCTCAGTCACAAATCTAGGGAGAGAACGAGGAAGACGCTTTTCCTATGCTCCATCTAAAAACGCATTTTGGTTAATTAAACTACATATTTATTTTTTTCACCTATAAAAATGAGTTCCAGAAAACGGCAAAAAATCGAGTCATATTTTAAAGTGTCTTCAAACTCCCCGATTCCAAGTTTAGAAAAAGAAACTGTACTTGATAAAAACAATGATGATACTCGTAGAGATGAAGATAACACTAATTTTACAAAAACTGCAAATGCTGAACCTTATATGTGCCCATTATGCAACGAACAAGAGAAATCGGTACGAAGTGTCGCCTAATTTTTTCTGTTTTACAAAGTTAAAAATAAAATTTTGCTAATACAGCTTTTATAAAATATTATTCTTATGTGTTGTTTTGGTCTGGGGTGCTCGATCCCCCTTAGCCCCCCCCCCCCCCCCAGTGGTGCGCCATTAATCCTGCTTCAATATTCCAGGCCCGGTCAATAAAATTCACGTTCCGCCGCCCCTGGAATTAGGTTTTAAAATTCCATAAAACAGTTCACTACCTATAATGCCGTGTATTTTTCCAGGTTGGAAAAACATGGGGTCAGCAAAATCTACTAAATTTGGTAAATTAATTTTTGATATATCCAATTTATTTGTTGGGATATAATCTGTGATTTTGGGAACAATTAAAAAGTCTATGTTTTCCCTAAAACTCTCATCTACGTTGGAAATAATACTACTAATTTTTCTCTTAACGTTGTAAGAAGAATTATTTATTCCAGTAATAGGCGTGTTTATAACCTTTGATTTCAATCCCAATATATTCGCGCAATCGGCAATTAATATATTCGCATTACAAGCAGAGTCTAAAAGAAAACGCATCTTCACTCTCTTTTCATATTTATCTTTAACATAAACAAAACACGTACTCAGTAATACAGATTTTTTCTCTCTTTCCCAATTGGAAAATAAACGAAAAGGTTCATTTCCGGACACCTGTGTTAGGTGGGTATCAGCCGCGTCTGAAGGGGAGGGTAGAATTATTCTCACTCTTTTGGTCTTGATCACTACTATTTTCTTTTTGTTTATGCAATAAAGAATGATGATTCATTCCACATCTGCTACATTTAAACTTCGATAAACAAGAGGATGATAAATGAAATTTATTAAAGCAGTTGATGCAAAGTTTGTTACGTTTTACGAAATCGAATCTTTCAGATATATTCATTTTTAGAAACTCGGGACATTTGTTTAAACTATGCAAATTTTTACACAGAATACAATTTTTTACCTTTGAATTACATGCAGAATTAAGCATAAAGGTTTTCGTTTTGGGACGAAAAGTGTTCTTATTTTCGATTCTTTCAACAGAATTTCTAGATACGCTTTCCAGAGTGGCACTTCGACTTTCCAAAAATGACATTAATTCCTCAAATTTTGGATATTCTGTTTTTTTGACTGAATATTCAAACAATTTCCTTGTTTCTTTGTCTACCTTTAATAATATAATATTAATGAGCATTGCATCCGATAAATTATTTCTCTTATAATGTAAAACACTTAGTGCTCTAATATTTTTATTTATACAATCAATAAGCAATCTCAGTTCGTTAAAGGATTCCCGATGGATTTTTTCATAATGCATTATTGCTGATAGATGAGTGTCAATTAAAATTCGGTGGTTTTCTAATCGTTCTACAAGTGCATTAAATAGTGAGGTAAATGTATAATCAGGACTTTCTAGTTTTTTCGCATCACCAGTTAAGGATGCACGAAGATAAAACAGTTTCTGAGCATCATTTAATTTAGTATTATTGGAAATTAAGTTATTAAATTGTAATTTAAATAGGGAAAAATCTTCAATTTTACCATTAAAAATAGGTAAAGGGATGTCCGGCAGCCGGACATTAACTTCATCAGAACTTTTAAATTCTAAACTTTCATTTTTATTAGAATTGTTCTCAGAAAGTTTAACAGATTTAAGAAGTAAATTGAGTCTTACCTCAATTCTTTCAAGGCGATCTTCAAGTTCATCTATTTCATTTTCGATTGCAGGTAAGTCCTTTATGTCCGGAATATCATAATATTGGATCCGGATATCACTCAGTTTGCCTTGCAACTCAGATAACTTTCTAAGTTTTATTTCAAGTTCAGTTGTAGAACAAGAAATATTTTCAGAGTTCAAATCAACGAAGGATTCAATTTTTGTTATGGCACCTTTTACGGCGCTTTTCATTCGTTTCAGCTTTTCCATATTTATTTATTTGCTGGTTATCTGCGACAATGATGGACCACTAATGTAGAAGATTGATGTGTGTTAATTGATATATGATAACCTTCAGTTGTTTTTCATATTCTTTAATCGACGGCACAGTACAAAACAACACACACTACACATATTTAACGTAAAAGATAGAAGGGGACAAAGCCCGCAGTTATAATGTGAGGATAAACCCGCTTATACATACTTTTGGGGATAAAACCCGCGGTTACAAAATGGGGATATACCCGCTAGGCAATCCAACTTCTATATCAGTCGAAAGCCAAACAACAACTGAATTCTTGATATGGTCACATGACCACGAAAGCCCACGGTGCTCGTTCGACATGCGCAGATGTCCGAACAATAATCTTGCATATATTATTTACAAGTTGATGCTTTATTATTATTTTTTTTTTACTATACACATTTAATTATAGATGGCACCTAGATTTTTCATTTTGACGCCCAAAAAATTTAATCCAGGTGTCATTTTGACGCCTAATTTCAAAATTCTTATTTTTAACACTGTCTTTGAATTTGGCCCAACAATAAAAGGCTTAGCAGAAATAGTCCATTAAGCAAATAAACTCTTTTAATTTAATCTCTTACTCTAGTTCTGTGGAACAGCATCACTTGACACAATATATCAATCTTTCGGAGGGTCTTTCTAATGTCTTTTTCCATACTGATCTATCTATAAGCAAAAAAGAATTTCCTCATTATCTAAGACAACTGGCTCTTGAAAGAATTAATAACATTTCAATGGATGGTGTTCAGGTGAACACAGACAATAGTGGTAGTATAGGCAGTGGCGTTTACATAAAGTCCCAAAATCAAGAAGTAAAGATTCAGAGAAGGAATCCTGACTACTACTCTGTCTTTTGTAGTGAATTAACAGCCATAGATGAAGGTCTTGATTCACTTGGATTACTCCTTAATGGTACAGAAATCTGGATTCTCTCAGATAACAGAAGCTCTATCCAACACTTGGCCAATTGTTTTAGTGTGAGAGATGATATTGGAGTTAATAGTCTTAAAAAGTTGAAGTGCTTTTCCTTGTCTCATAAGATTTACTTACAGTGGATTCCCTCCAATGTTGATATCAGGGACAATGAGCCTGCTGACACCCTAGCCAAAGATGGTGCTAGGGAAGCCTTCATGTCTCTTTTGCCTCTCACCTATATGGAGCTTTTTACAAAGGTGAAGAACAAGAATAAGCCCTCTTGGCATGTTCCACTAGTGCACCATTGGTATTTGAGTAACTGGCTGGGTGGCTCTCTGGCACTTGATTGTAACAGGCAAGATCAAACCATCCTCGCTGGCTTCCTCAGTGGTAATCTTAGATCTTTGAAATTTTTAGGAGGTTCCAAGCATTTTGAAGTCTATTCTAAGTGTTCTATTGAAACGACTTCCCCTGATCATATTCTCATATGCCTGGGGCTTTCTAGGAGAGATTTTACTGACAATTCTCTATTTGGTTCTCTACTTCTTTAGGTTGCACAATTTCATGGACCTGATTTAGCTCTGTAAGTCCTTGGGGATGAACAACAACACATGTTCAAAAAGAAAATTTACATTAACTCTCTATATATAAAATCATAATGATACAATTTCATCTTTTTAATGCCTACTGAATTGCACTTTTTTTTTTTGTGTGTGTAAAATCTGTATCGATATGAATCCTCCACTCCAAAAACAAAGTTTTACCAAAATGCTGATGGCATAAATTTGAAGTTATTGATAGTTTTCTAAAAGAAAGCAAAGTATATTAGAAATACTTTGCAATAAACTAAACCATGAAGTATAACTATAAACTAAATTAAAACATACAACCTTTATTCTTCATGTTGAATAAAGAATAAAGGTTGTATGTTTTAATTTAGTTTATATTAGAAATGTTTTCTAAAAACATGTAGTAGAAACATCCAATAGAAATAGTAAGGTTGATGATACTATGATGAGGTGTGGACTATCCATATGAAATTGCAGTAATAAATATATAAACAAAACTCACATTAGGAAATATTAGAATGTTACTACATTACAAAACATTAAAAATGTTTAATTATACAATATTATATATATATATATATATATATATATATATATATATATATATAATAATGATGATCTGTTAAGCATAGTAGAAGCCAAGCAACAGATACAAGATCATTGAAACACCAATGACCAATACGATTAAAAATTTCTTTCAGAAGTTCAGAGAAATGGAAAAAAAAAATATATATATATATCAGTGGATGAAATACACTAATTTAAAGAAACCAGATTTATTAATTAACAGCCTTATATATAAAATTCTATTTGATAACTAACTTTTACAAAATTGATTAGTCTATTTGTGGTGTATTTCGTCATTGTGTTCCTGATTCAATCTATTGGTCTTCCAATAAGTGACGTCACATAAATGTACAGGTACCTGTGAACTGTATTATCCAATCAATGATCTGTTCAGTCCTTTTTACTTTTATTAATGCTAAAACAGATCAGTCTTCAATATGTAATCGTTTGTGTAACATGTGTATGTCAGCTGTAATTGTCTTAGTCATTTATTAAATTCTATGTGTTAAAATGTAGACACCTCGTCATATCATAGTTATGGAGTAATTATAAATCTTCTTCCTGCCCAACAACTACTATAAAATGGCGACAAGGATAAAAGAAAAAAAAAAAAAGTATTGAAATCCTTAAGTTCAGAACCAGGAAATCTACAATTTAAGTTAAACAAATTTCTATTCCAATACCGAATAATGCCTCATATTACAACAGGGAAGAGTCCCGCATCATTATTTCTCAAAAGAAATATAAGATCAAAATTAGATTTACTTGTACCAAATGTTAAAAATTATGTTGAAAACAAACAAACATAAAAATGTTTTTAACAAGAAAAAGATAAGAGAATTCTAAGTAGATGAAAAAGTTGCAGTACGCAATTACACACCAGGAGATAAATGGAAAATAGGTATAGTAATTGCCAGAATAGGTAAATTACATTATAAAATTCAAGTAGGTTCATGTGTATGGAAAAGACATGTTGACCAACTAAAAAGTGTAGGTTCCACAGTACAACTGGAGGAAAATACAAGTCCCGGTGAAATTGTGGAGAAGACCCTTGATGCAAACATTCCCATGGTTTCCGATAGCAAGCTAACACACCTGCAATGCAATGGAAGGGCTATGTCTGGTGAGAGGCCTGCCATTACACCAAATCCAGTGCCAACCGATCCTGCCATTACACCAGATCTAGTCCCAACTGATCCTTCCAATACACCAGATCCAGTGCCAACCGACAGTAGATCTATGCCTACAAAGCCTGGAGAAATTGACTGTGATAAAAATCGCAACAGTACTGTAAATAATAAAAAACTAAAACCTGAACATTCAAACTTTAAAAATACTAACTTGTCTTTTTCTGAACAGGGTGTAAGAAGATCAACTAGAGTAAGAAAACCTCCCATCAGGTATGGTATGCGGAATTAAGGGGAGGAGAGTTGTGGTGTATTTCGTCATTGTGTTCCTGATTCAATCTATTGGTCTTCTAATAAGTGACATCACATAAATGTACAGGTACCTGTGAACTGTATTATCCAATCAATGATCTGTTCATTCCTTTTTAGTTTTATTAATGCTAAAACAGATCAGTCTTCAATATGTAATCGTTTGTGTAACATGTGTATGTCAGCTGTAATTGTCTTACTCATTTATTAAATTCTATGTGTTAAAATGTAGATGCCTCGTCATATCATAGTTATGGAGTAATTATAAATCTTCTTCCTGCCCAACAACTACTATACTATTCTTTGTTCATTTCCTAAATATTGTATAACTAAAATTGTACTTGAAAAATCTTTTAGAAACTTATTTTAAACATTACTAAACAATACAATAAAACTTACTGTCATGTTTCTGCCTTTATTTATTTATTTATCAACATCTCCTCATGCACCACAGAATACAAAATGAGGCTTACAGAGGTAAGTATAGTTAACAGCCAATTACAGAAAACCATAAACAAAGAAAAGAAAGAAAGAAAAAGAAAAAAAAAGCAAAGGATACACACACACACAAAAAAAAAGACATACAAACAAACACAAATATGCACATATAGACACACACACACACAAAGAAAAAATAAAATAAAGAAAAATAAACATACATACATATAGAATACATAAAATGAAGTACAAGAACAGAATCGAATATATCTTTATATATATTGTGTGTGTGTCTGTGTGTGGACAGCGTAGTGCAAAGATGGTAGCTCGGACATTCACGTGTTTCGACATGAAGGTGCAATTCGAGGGGTCCTTGTGCACCTCAAAGCTCGATTTTTGAATTTTTTAATATATTTTTTTGAATTAAATAAAATATGAAAATATTAACCTCATAATAGCATAAATAATTAGGCATTTCAATATTTTATCCACAATTTTATTGTTGCCAAAAAAATTTTAGTAGTTCATTTTAATTTAATTAATTAATTATTATTATTATTATTATTATTATTATTATTATTTTTTACAGGAAATTGAATACATTTACTTAATCGTGAGCAATAAAAAAAATTATAAAAAACTAAATTAGTCATCTCACAAAAATTGACGTCTAATATTATTATTATTACTACTTTTAAAACACTATTTTAAACCTAAAACCATTAAAAATGTAAACAGAATATAAAGAATTCTTATTAATTAACGGAAAGGTGTCCGATAAAAGTATTAGCAATATAGGATTTTACACAAGAAATTAAACGGGAAAAAAAAAAAAAGAAAACCTTCACTAATATGGTGACAAAAAGGCAAAAGATGCCAAGGGAGAGATTTAATAAAATTTTGTAGCATTATAATGTTTATTCATTTATTTATATTTTTTATATACCAGTCACTATGCAAAATTATTACACAAATAAATGAGCTGCTGTATGTGACCGCACTTGCACGCTATCGAGCAGAAATATTTGATTAATTCAAATTAATATTTAAATATATAAATAAAATAAATATATGCTTAATGGGAAATATATATTACCATAAAAACATTAGTTGTCTAAAATACGGCAGCAATAGTGTTCATAGCATATTGTTACAAGGGATTAAGTTTTTGCCCTGCTTTAATTATACTGTTGCAATTAAAGTTGTCTTACAGACAAAGTGAAAATGAAATGGCAGATCAATCACTTTCACACGGGTGAGCCTTGGCAACAAATTTGGCGAGTGGGTGACTAAATTTGGTGAAAAATAGTAGTCTAAAGTTCCCGAAGTTTCGAAGCTTTCCGGCACATGGGAGTATAGTTCTCGAGCTTCCCATGAGATTTCCGATGGAATCATCGCCAAGCCCCCATCCCCAAAAATTATAAAAAAGAGTGAGTTGATTTCGGCGAGAGAGTATGCAACTCTAAGCAACTCAACATTTTTCGTCAGCTAGCAAAGATTTTTGATATGGAATATTTAACATTATTTGTTTTACTCCTGTTGGGCTGTTTTTTAGACTGTTCTGGAACATTCATTGAATAGTGACTCTTGCTGTACGAGTAACAGCTTCAACTGTTTACAGAATATTCGAAGAATTAACACTACTTTTCGACTGTTTTTGAGAATATTCGTTTTAATACAAATTCCAGAATTAAAAAAAAATTTTTATATCGCCAAGTAGGTACTAAAGCTCTGATGAAAATAGTCACCAATCGAAATATATTTATTTAAACATTTCAGTTATTCAATTAAAAAGAAATCATTTAAAGCCTGCTAGTAATTATAAAGGTACAGAAGTAACATAATGAATAAAGTTGCAGAAGGCCTCAAATGCCAACTTGTTTTCAACAAAAACAGCAAGAGGGGAAAGAAAATTAATATTTACAGAATTCAATGGATTAATAAGTAGTTCTTTTCTTCCTTTAGTGAGTTTCGTACATTTAAACAGTAAACGTTCAATGTTTTGCACTTCTCCTAAGTTGCAAGAACACAAGTCAGTATGAGATAAACCAAATCTTTTCAGATAGCATCTAAAATTTCCGTGACCAGTAAGGAATTTAGTAATTTCAAAGGGTACAAAAGAAGTGTTTGTTTTTGAGTCTGTCAGAAATTGAAGGAAAAAATATTTTCATCAGAGCAGCTGTCGTAGTGTTCTGGTATTGTTCATTCTACTCGTGAATGGTTTTGTTATAACTTTGATCTTTTAAGAAAGATTGGGGTCAAAGGGCGAATCGTAAGAAGGTTAGTGACTTGTTTAGCAAACCAATCAGCTTTCTCATTTCCAGAAATCCCAGTATGACCTCGTACGTGTGTACAGGCAACATTTACCCCTTTGTGTTCAATATCAAAAATGAGTGATTGGGAAAGAACAATCAGCTTACTGTACGACAGAATATTCTTAAGTGCTAAAAGTGAGGAAAGCGAGTTGGAGCACACCAAGAATTTTGAGGAGAGTTTATGATGATTGCAAATCCAGATGATTAATTCATAGAGACAAACAAGTTCTGCTTGGAAAACACTGCATTCATCAGGAATTCTAAACAATTTATATTCTAGTTCATAACTGTTATTAAAGATAACATGCGCTAAACCGATTCAATTAAAAATTTTGCGGCCATCAGTGTAACATACGAATTTAAAATCCTTTTCGATATCAGAGTCATAGGGCATTAATTTAATCGGAGAGCGATGGGCAGGATGAGAAAGATCAGCGATCGGTACATAGTTATTAGCCATCATATTATTTTAGAGTCTTTATCATTTAAAATGTGAATATCAATTGGTGGAAATCCCGCAATTGTAAAACAAGCTAATTGTTCATAAATAGTTCATAGCTAATTGCTCTATAACCTCGTACAATTCTAAGCATATTGTGTTAAAAGCATATATGAATGTTTTAAGAAATTTCCTTTTATCCCTGTTTCATACATATTTATTTTTATAAGTCTTGTTTGAATATATATGTTTATTATGTCAATTTAAATTATTATTATTATTTTATTATTTGTAGACCTTTGTTGGGGGCCCCCAACAATCTCAGCAGCTACATAGTGGAGTTCCTCAATGAGATAAGATCCATAGTGCAGAAACTTGAAAATAAAGTTTATTGTGCATTTTAATAATGCTTAAAATTGCACTTTTAATAAAGTATTAAGATTAATTTACATACCTGACACATGGGCATCCCTTTCTCAACTGATAAATGCTTTAAAGCAGTAAATGCTTCATGGCTGAAATTTATAACAGGTGAAACCATAACTTTTGATAACGCCAATTCATTTCTATTATTTACCAGAAGACTCAAAAACGACAGAATAAGATCTTCAACATATTCCTAAATAAAAAATAAAATAAAATAATAATTTAAATTGACATAATAAGCATACATATAAACATATAAAAACTATAGTCCATTCATTCTATCAAGAGAACGAAACTAAATAAACGCACGTGCGGTTTGGCTGCGTTGAAAAACCTGGCATTCTGCCAGGCGTGCCAAACAGAAAGTGTGAATTTCTTTTTTTTCTTTATTTGCACTGTTTTGCTCGTGCTATTGTCTGATTGTTAAATTTGATAATTTTTTCGTGTGATTTCGTATTTTACCATAATGGAGAGTGAGAAAAGTTCTTTGAGTCCAGTGAAGAAGAGAATTAAAAAAAAAACATTTAAGTAAGGAAAAAAAATTAAATTCTCGAAATTGGGGATTTCGGCTGAAAGTGAACCTTTTTGGCTATTTTTGTGCAACCCTTTTATTTAGTTTCGTTCTCTTCTTTCGTTGAATGAACTATAGTATGTTGTGGCCACCACGAGACTTTCTTCTATATTTTCCTATACAAATTCACTCAGTAACAATAACAAAAAAAAAAAAAAAAAAAAAAAAAAAGTGGGACTTGGACAAAATTTTGGGTAAAATGTGAAAATTATTCTAAGTTTGTCAAAACACAGAAACCGTGGGACTTTGACAAAATTGAGGGAAAAATGCAAAAATTTGTTAAAGTTTGTCAGAACACGGAAACCGTGGGAGTTTGATAGAATTAAGGGGAGAGAAAAAAAAAAAAAGTGGGACTTTGACAAAATTTTGGTAAAATGTGAAAAATTGTTAAGTTTGTCAAAACACGGAAACCGTGGGACTTTGAGAAAATTAGGAGAAAAATGCAAAAATATGTTCAAGTTTGTCAAGACACGGAAACCGTAGGACTTTGACAAAATTAGTGGAAAAAAGCAAAAATTAGTTTAAGTTTGTCAGAACACGGAAACCGTGGGAGTTTGATAAAATTAAGGGGAGAAAAAAAAAAAAAAGATTTTTTTTCTAAGTTTTTTTTCGTAAAAAGTAAAAAAAATCGATAACTTTGTTTTAAATTATCACAGATTTATAGTTCAACCATTCGTTTTAAAGGTACTGACGAGACCTTTCGAAAGCTACCCATCTTGAAAATTTTTGCCCTATATCACCCTGTTAAAAATTTAGAAAAAGCGGGATGGCAACACAACCTGTAAAACGATTTTTACCAAAAGTTGATAGGCACTAATTTATGTCAAGGTGCAACTACATACCAATTTGTATGAAATTCTGTGCATTAGTTCCAGAGATACAGTTGCCACAAAATTTTGTCACACACAGACAGACAGACAGACATTTTCTAAAATTGGTAAAATCGTGTTCTACAGCTCTCAAAACGTGTAAATCCATCAAAAACCCGAAATCGAAAATTTTTACGAATCCAATACTTTCTTCTATTGAAGATAGAAGAAAGTAATAAATATGTATGAAACAGGGATAAAAGGAAATTTCTTAAAACATTCATATATGCTTTTAACACAATATTAAAGAAAACTTTATTATTATAATTTTTCCCTTATTAAGTTAAATAACCTTGAAGTTCTTCTTTAGTATTTTCTGTTGGATCACAACTTTCTTCAGAACTGCTTACAGGATGACAGATGCATCCCTTGATCTGTTTCTTCGATTGTAACATGTAGAGCCATCTAATGTTGATTTTCCTTGGCTCTACATCACTGCAAGCTTATTTATTGCCTAAGACTTCCATTCTTTTCTGTTTAATCGCTTAATTATAATTATTATAATTGGTGAGCTTTTAAAGTTGATGTTATCAGGCATGAGAGTGCAGAAAATTAAAAAAAGAGGAAACATGCGTGTTCATAAAATTAATTTTAAAAGAAAAGAAACACGCGCAGGGAAAACTATACAAATGTACGTTCATAACATTTATTTCAAATGAAAAATAATGCTCACAGGAAAAAAACTATACAAAATATTTTAAAAGTGACAAATTAAACTAAAAGAATAATGCACATCAACACAATAAAACATGTGTTTAAAAAAAAGTTAGCTAGCAATCAACATTTAATCATTGGCTGGTGGTGGAAAATGAGAAAGAAGGGGGGGGGGGTGTAAAAAGTAGTTCATGAGAGAAATATTAAACACAATTCTACTTCTTTATAAGTTCTAGAATATCACAAAGTAAGTTTAAAATTAATATTGTGGATGGATAAATATTCAAAAATAAAAGGCTTCCTGCAGAATGTTTGATCGGCAATGGTTAGAGATGAAAAGGGGGGGGGGGGAGGACAAAAAAAAATTACATGAGTAAGAAATATTGAATAATTTTGTTCTTTTATATGTTATGGAATCTGGATAAAGCATGTTTAAAATGAATATTGACATTTACATTTTGGATGGAAAAAGATTGAGAACCTATATCTAAAGTTTTTCGTGGAGCGTTTGAACACTGATCATTATTGAAGTTTGATTTTAACAAAATAAAAAACCGCGGAATTAACGAAATTTGCAAAAAAACGGAAAATCGCGAATCCGCGGAAAATTCTCATGCCTGTGTTATTGATATTTTCATAGGCTTTAGTTAGTTTATTGTAATTTATGTCATTGAAATGTTTATAATTCAATCATTTTCTTATTTGTCTTTGTGTCATACACGTGTAGGTTTCAATTTAAATTTTGTTCATTTTAAACAGAATAATATTTCATAATAAATGTGCATGCAGCAATTTATTTTGATTTACAGCCAATGAAAAATCAATGCCAGATGGCATTACATGTTATGATTTCAATTTGAGAAACAGATCTGCCTCAGTCATTCAGCAAGCAATTTTAAAGAAGATCGATATCCCGCAGAAAATACTAAACAACTTTAAGGTGTTTAATTTTATAAATTTAATTTTTTTTTTTTTTTTGACATAATTTGTATTATAATTTTTCCCTAGATACAGAAGCTTTCCTAAAGGATATTTTGACTTTAATTTTTACATCAAGTTTTAAACTGTCATTAGTTTTTTTTTTAGCATTTCACAAAAGAATATTACATTTTGAGAAAATATGTGAGAAAGAATTTTGCTGAAAAGCAAAAACCAGATAATTCAATAAAATGTTTTTAAATAATAATCCTTAACTTTTATCGCAATAGTTATAAGGAAAAATTAAGAACCACTGAAAATATCAAATTCTGTTTTTTATTTAGTACATTTGGATTTAATTTTGTTTTTTAATACATAAATTTAAATGCAGAAATATTTAAGCGTACATCAGAATTTGAAAGCTAAAATACTGCTTGGGTATTTTAGCTAAAAAAACTTGTATGCTAATTTCATATAAATTTAATGAAAAGCAAACTAATTTTATTTCATTTAAAATATACCTTATATAGGCTTTTCAATTTTGGCTGATCAATTTCGATCACAATCGTGATCATCTTCAGAGCCACTTGTTACGTCTTCGTCCTTCGTTTTATAGTTTCGCGGTTTGTTGTCAGAGTTCCTTCGCTTCACTTCGGATTCTTGTAAGAGGTGTTGCCATGCAGCTGGGATAATGGAATGTTCTCTATTGTTTACTGTGTTGGGGTTAGTGATAATTTCAAGGGCCTCCCGTTTTAGAGCGTAGTTATGGTTATTGTAGGGAGCTATTTTTTGGATGTTAATAGAGTTAATGCTTATTGGGTTATTATTATGGGTAGTGGAGAAAGCGGTAGAGGTTTTTCCTAGTTTAAGATCTGCACGGTGTTCTTTTTCACGATCGGCTATTTTTCGTTTAGTCATCCCGATGTAGCAGGCTTTTTTACTATTGATATGTTCGAAGTTGATTTTATAAATTCCGGAGGTGTGGTTTTGTGGAATGGGGTCTTTTTCGTTCCGGATGTGTTGAAAGATATTTTTGTCAGGTTTTATTGGAATGTTTACGTTATTATTTTTGGCTTCATTTTTTATTTTAATGCTGGCGCCGTTACAAAAAGGGATTGCGGTGGTAAAATTAGGTTTAGGTTTCTGGGCGTTATTGATTTTGTTAAGAGATTTTAGGCGTTTTTTGTATAATTTATTTATAAGATTTTTAGAGTAGTTAGCTTTTGCGGCAATTTTTTTGATATTGTTAAGTTCTTTATTTAGTAATTGTTTGTTAGAGCAGATTAGAATAGCGCGGTTGATATAAGATTGAATGGCGGATAATTTGTAAGTGATGGGGGTTTTACAATTTTTGTTTATAATTTCAGTGTTAGTAGTGGGTTTTCTGTAAACGGTAGTGTCGATGGTGTTATTAGGGTTTTTTATGATTTTTATATCAAGAAAGTTTAGAGTATTGTTTGTTTCTTTTTCAATTGTGAATTTAATGTTATTATCTAAGGAGTTAAGGTTTGTTAGAAGGTTATCTGGATTTTCAGTGTCGGGAATGATGGCAAAGATGTCGTCCACATATCTAGTCCAAAGTTTACAATTTTTGATTATATGGTTGGCTGAATTTTCAATAAGGCGGAGTTTCAATTCGGCAATGATACCTGAGATAGGGCTCCCCATAGGGACGCCTTGATTTTGATGGTAAGTATTATTATTAAAGTTAAAATATGATTCATTAAGGAGGAGGTTATTTGCTCTAATTAAAGTTTCACTGGTTTTATTGTCTCCAAATATGTTGGTTAATTTAGTATTAATAATTGCTGTGATTTCTGAAATATTGATGGAGGGGTAGAGATCTTTTACATCAAAACTAACGAGTTTATCGGTATAATTTATATTTGTATAAAGTTAAAATATGATTCATTAAGGAGGAGGTTATTTGCTCTAATTAAAGTTTCACTGGTTTTATTGTCTCCAAATATGTTGGTTAATTTAGTATTAATAATTGCTGTGATTTCTGAAATATTGATGGAGGGGTTTACAAATATAAATTATACCGATAAACTCGTTAGTTTTGATGTAAAAGATCTCTACCCCTCCATCAATATTTCAGAAATCACAGCAATTATTAATACTAAATTAACCAACATATTTGGAGACAATAAAACCAGTGAAACTTTAATTAGAGCAAATAACCTCCTCCTTAATGAATCATATTTTAACTTTAATAATAATACTTACCATCAAAATCAAGGCGTCCCTATGGGGAGCCCTATCTCAGGTATCATTGCCGAATTGAAACTCCGCCTTATTGAAAATTCAGCCAACCATATAATCAAAAATTGTAAACTTTGGACTAGATATGTGGACGACATCTTTGCCATCATTCCCGACACTGAAAATCCAGATAACCTTCTAACAAACCTTAACTCCTTAGATAATAACATTAAATTCACAATTGAAAAAGAAACAAACAATACTCTAAACTTTCTTGATATAAAAATCATAAAAAACCCTAATAACACCATCGACACTACCGTTTACAGAAAACCCACTACTAACACTGAAATTATAAACAAAAATTGTAAAACCCCCATCACTTACAAATTATCCGCCATTCAATCTTATATCAACCGCGCTATTCTAATCTGCTCTAACAAACAATTACTAAATAAAGAACTTAACAATATCAAAAAAATTGCCGCAAAAGCTAACTACTCTAAAAATCTTATAAATAAATTATACAAAAAACGCCTAAAATCTCTTAACAAAATCAATAACGCCCAGAAACCTAAACCTAATTTTACCACCGCAATCCCTTTTTGTAATGGCGCCAGCATTAAAATAAAAAATGAAGCCAAAAATAATAACGTAAACATTCCAATAAAACCTGACAAAAATATCTTTCAACACATCCGGAACGAAAAAGACCCCATTCCACAAAACCACACCTCCGGAATTTATAAAATCAACTTCGAACATATCAATAGTAAAAAAGCCTGCTACATCGGGATGACTAAACGAAAAATAGCCGATCGTGAAAAAGAACACCGTGCAGATCTTAAACTAGGAAAAACCTCTACCGCTTTCTCCACTACCCATAATAATAACCCAATAAGCATTAACTCTATTAACATCCAAAAAATAGCTCCCTACAATAACCATAACTACGCTCTAAAACGGGAGGCCCTTGAAATTATCACTAACCCCAACACAGTAAACAATAGAGAACATTCCATTATCCCAGCTGCATGGCAACACCTCTTACAAGAATCCGAAGTGAAGCGAAGGAACTCTGACAACAAACCGCGAAACTATAAAACGAAGGACGAAGACGTAACAAGTGGCTCTGAAGATGATCACGATTGTGATCGAAATTGATCAGCCAAAATTGAAAAGCCTATATAAGGTATATTTTAAATGAAATAAAACTTGTATGCTAAGTTAAACCCTGTTTTACACTCATACATATAATGACTCTTAAATATTTTTCTTTAACTAAACTGGTTAAGTTATATTGTATATTAAGAACCAAAAGATATTTTGATATCAAGAAAAGGATGTTAAAAAAACACCAAAAAGAAAATCAGCAGTATTGAACAGATCATAATAAAAAAATAATTTATAAATTATTTTTTTATTATTAAGACTCTGGTATTTTTCGCATAGTTGGTAATAAATATCGACCTTTACACTCCAATTTGATTTAAATAAATATTCACGGTTGATGAATTCATGAATAAAAATATCTTTATTAAGTTTAAATATTTATCCTAATGAAACATAGAAATGGCATGCAACAGTAAGATTGAAAGATATTGCAACAGATAATAATAGTTAAGAAGCCTTTAAAATTTAAAAGTATAGAGCTATGACAAAAGCTTTTGAAAAATTTTTTCTAAATAATTTAAGTAAGATAACATCAGGTAATTGAAAATGAGTAAATATTACAATAATATAACATTTTTACAAAATGAAAAGAAATAAGCATTCTAAAAAATATATTAAAGTAAAATAAATTAATAAGCTATAAAGTGATGCAATACTTTTTATATACCATGTTTTTAAATTTTCTGTTGAATCATATAAACGCTACCGAAGGCAGCGGAAATTTCGGGAAAAATGTGCTTTTTGATACTGCTTGGCGATTTTTTCGAACTCGCCAATTTGGTGCAGTTTTGTTTCCCGACTTTTTCATAATGGCCGATTTTACGTGTTTTAAGCCAACTACCTAAAAATAAGGCGTAAAAAGTAGCTTTTCAAAAACTCGAACAAAAGAGAATACAAATTTTAAAAATTTGCACAATTTTCATAAAAGAAAAATATCAAATATTAATAATTACAAGGTAAGTAGGGTTAACGTTGCACTAGTACTGCACTATTGGTAATTTTAAACATTACAAAGCAAAAAATACTATAAATAATTCAAAAAACACAATAAATAAATACATGAATAAAAAATAAGTCTGTTCACTTATCTCTTTCCAAACTTTTGTAGAAAATATTTCCTTTGGAATTAAAAAAAAAAAAAAAAAAAAAAAGAATCCTCCATCAAAACTGAAAACTTCTATCAAAACTAAATAACCATCTACACTAGGCACAATTTAAAATACTAAAGCTTTTGACAAATATAATCAAACTACTTACTGTGTAATCTAAAACTACTAATTAACAAATATTTTAAATTAAAAAAAAAAAAAAAAAAAGTTCTATTCAAAACATGTACATTCTGCACAAATCCGAAATCGCCTACTGTTGCCACTATCATAAAAAGAAAAAAACAAACCAAACATATCAAATAAACTGCTGGCTTCCATATACTAAGGTACGTAGGTAGGTTGGATTAAATGTCACACTAGTACTGCACTATGAGTAATTCGGACAATGACCAGATTAGAGTACCACTTCAATAAATTAAAAGCGTTAATAATTATTACAATTCCTCAATTAGGAATATAATTCTATACTCTTTGTAAATGGGGACCAAAGTGCTAATAACTATGATAAATAATTGTAAAACTTTTTAAAACTCAGAAAAATGGGTAACAAAAACGGACTATCCTCAGAAAATGAGGACATCTGGTCTCGTGATGATATGGAATTTCGATTTGCAGCAATCTCTGGTAAGTACACGAAAAAAAAAAAAAATCACTAAATATACCTTACCCCGCAATCTGCATGAATCATTAAAATGCACGAAATGTCTTTTTGCAGTGATCAGTAATGTATATAGGAAAACCAAAAAACATCACTAAATATGTCTCCTGCAAACTCCATGACCTATGAAATTTCGTTTGGCAACAATCAGATACGCAAAAATCACACAGCTTCAAAACATCATGGTCAAGTTACTGCATTTCAAACATTGATCATTCAACGACGCATAAACATCGAGGATACCAAGGTTGGCATCTTTATCAGCGATCGGAAAGAAGACACCAAGCAGTATCGTAAAGCACATTCCACCTGAAATTTCAAATGTCTAGCTAATCGGGAAGTCACATGATTGTTGAATCATATAAACACTACCGAAGGCAGCAGGAACTGGGGACACGGAAAAATTGGCTAAAAGTATTTAAAAAATGCATTGTCATTGTGTTATGAGCTTTTCTAAAAGTTTCAAATTTCTAGATAGTTGGGATTGTTGAATCATATAAATGCTACCGAAAGCAGCGGGGATCCAGAACAATTGGCTGAAAGTATTAAAATAATGCCTTGTTATTGTGTTTTGAGCTATTATAAAAGTTTCAAATGGTTAACTAGTCGGGAAGTTAGTTAAATAAATTTTCTGTTGAATCGTATAAATGCTGCCAAAGGCAGAAAGGACCAGAAGCAGAAGGCTAAAAATATTTAAAAAGTGCATTGTCACTGTGTTCTGAGCTTTTTTGAAAGTTTCAAATGTCTAGCTAGTCGGGAAGTTTGTTAAAAATTGACTGCAATATTTGTACCAGTAATGGTATCGAAGGCAGCAGGGACCCAAAACACTTGGCTAAAAGTATTTAAAAAATGTATTGCCCCCTTGTTCTGAACTATTTTGAAAGTTTCAAATGTCTAGCTAGTTAGGAAGTTAGTAAAATAAATTTTCTGTTGAATCATATAAATGTTGCTGAAGGCAGCAGGGACCTGAAACAGTTGGCTAAAAGTATTTAAAAAAATGCATTTTCACCTGAACTATTCAGGAAGTTTCAAATGTCTGGCTAATTAGGAAGTTAGTTAAATAAATTTTCTGTTGAATCATATAAACGCTGCTGAAGGCAGCAGGGATTAAAAACAGTTGGCTAAAAATATTTAAAAAATGCATTGCACTGTGTTCTGAGCTTTTCTGTAAGTTTCAAATGTCTAGCTAGTCAGAAAGTTAGTTAAAAATCGATAGCAAGATTTGTCCAAACCATTTTTGAGTTATCACCGTTTTATGATACATTATGGCCAAAACATTTGTATTTTTGGTCATTATGAACCTAATTTTCCTAAATATCTCCAAAACGGAAAATCATATAAAGTCCAAAAAGGGAGATGCACAACTAGATGTTATAACAAACCTATATACCAATTTGCAACATTCTACGTCTAACCATTTTTGAGTTATGCAAGATACATACACACTCACACATACAGACATCCCGAAAAATTGTGTAAAGTCGTTGATTCTCTAAAATGAGAGCTTGTATTAAGACGAAAATTACAGGTGTACAACTAGACATCATAACAGTTACACATATAAATTTGCAACATTCTGCAATCATTCGTTTTCGAGCAATGTGAAATACAAAATTCATTTCGCAAAAGTTCCACCCGTTTTTGGATATGGAAATTTGCAATGGAATTGACGTCACACATGACATTTTAATGACGCAAATCATTGGCCAATCAAACATGTAGATGCCGCACATATGAATGCATCGTGTCTCATAAAGTTAATCATCTAAAAAAATATCAGAGGGTGTAACATGGAAAGAGAGAAGGGGCATATAAGACACTGTTTGTTATACGAGTTTGATAAAAAGAGTATGGCAGCCACAGCATGTCGCAATGTTTGTCAAATTTATGGGGAGGATGTAATAGACGAAAGCACATGTCGTTAATGGTTTCATAAATTCAGGGAAGAAGACAGAAGCTGCCAAGATCAGGCTAGGAGTGGACGGCCATCACATGTTGGAGACGACAACATTAACCAAGCCATAAGGAATAACCCAAATCCAACAGTGCAAGAATTAGCAGAGACCTTCATCGTACACCGGTCGAGAGACGGCTGTTTAATTTGGGTTTTACAAGAAAGTTGGATTGTTGGGTTCCACATAATTTGACAGATAATCAATGGGATGACCGAATCGCCACCAGAGGATCCACCTACATCGACTTTGAAAGCTGAACTTCAACCCAAGAAGGTGTTATTGAGTGTATGGTGGGATGTGCAGGGAATAATTCACTGGGAGATCCTGCCACTCAACCAAACCATCAATGCTGCCTTCTACTGTCTATAGTTAGACAGGCTGCATTCAAATTTGGTAGCAAAGCGGCCAGGTCTGATCAATCATTGTGGTGTTATCCTTCATCACGATAACATCAGGCCACATGCTGCTGTCATCACTTGTCAAAAGTTACTGGGCTTTGATTGGGAGGTTTTACTCCACCCTCCCTATTCTCCTGACTTGGCACCAACTGACTATCACCTATTTCGTGCGTTGAACAATTCCTTCAGTCAGTAAATCTTTGATGATCTTGATGCTGTGAAAACTGCCATCCAAGACTTTTTACTCGAAATAAGTGAACAATATTGCCTAATATAATATTAGAACATAAACTTCTAAACTAGTTTTCATTTATCACATGCAAAGTATTTCAGAATTTGTCTATGAAATACAAACCTCCGTGGCAGAACCAAAGGCTGATGATTCATAATTTATTGTTATATCTTTTACGTCTATAAGTTCGTCAGTGATTTTTATGTTCTCCGAAGTTTGACTATTTGGAGTTTCCTGAAGGCTAACATCCAGAGGAACTTCTATGGATAGATTGAACATTTTTTCTGCATTCAGTATAGTGATAAACTGTTTCTGTTAAAAAAAAAAAAAAAAAAAAAAAGACAAAGTAAATAATAAAATTCTGAATTCTGTAAGAATTTTTTACTTGAATGCCATACAAATATAGAAATATATATATGAGACAATGAAATAGCTTGGGACAATAGTGAGCAAACTGCAGGTCAAAATTCTGTGGACTATTCTTCCTTGGCAATACAAAATTTTCTAAATATAGACAGGGACTGTTTTCATACAATTTATTATAAAAATATAAATTTTACTATATAATAAAAATTTATCTAATTTTATCAATGAAATGGATTATGTAAGGAAAAAGGTTTCATTAAAGAACATAAATAATTGAAAAGGAATAGTAAACAGTATAATTTAAATTAAAACAAAAGTATTAAAAGGGAAAACAAGGAAAGATTTAACTATTGAAACTACTTTATGAAAGCATATTTCTAAAATAAAATATTACTTACAAGTACAGGAGAAGATGGAGTACCAAGAATTAGATATGAATGACTATTTACACAGTCACCGATAGCATTCTGATTACACTTGAGAAAGTCAAGTAAAATATTAATATCAACACAATTATTCTCTTTTATAAATTCCTTGAAAGCCACAATGGATTGATTTTCACATTCTTCATTTTCATAAAAAGCTACATACTTACTATATAGCTTTAAAATTTCTTCGTCTAGTATGTCACTATCAGTATTATCCTGAAAAGATAAGTAAATAAATAAATAGATAGAAAAATTTTAAGACATATAATATGTAACATATGCTTGTAAAGTGGAAAATCCATGTAAACAGGAAATTATTTTGAAGTTCTATTGATGAAATAATTTGTACATTGCGAAACTAAAAAAAAAAAAAATTCTTTCGAAAATAACACAGAGGCGAATTCTTCTTGAATATATAGAACATTTATTGAACTCCATTATCAATATTATTATTAAAAAATAAAAGCAATAACCATCAGGCTCTTTACAGAATCAGAAACCATTAAAAGTTGCGGGAGAGAGAGCAAAGCAGATTACATGTTAACTAGTCGAACAATTGAGTAAAAGTGGCCAAAAGACCAAGATTCATTTCGTCTTTTTAATAGCCAAATCTAGCAGCCCTATAAAAATATCAGCGCAGAGCACCAAATAAAATCTCTTTGTCTTAATGTTAATTCAATGTGAATTTTTAAATCTAGAAAAGACGGTTGGAAAAAGAGCAACCCTAACTTGGCATACATCACTGTGCCAAAATAACGGTTACAAACAGGTGCAAATAATCATGAAATTCTAGCATCTTGATGTCTAAATTATGAGTCATTTAGACCATCTCAAACCACAGATTAAATACATTATATGTATATGGAGTTAAACAAAAAAAATAAAATATATAACGGAAATTGCTTAACGGAATTTTTACAGCTAAAAATATAAATAGATTTATTGAGAAACGCAGTAAAATAAAAAAATAAAATAATTCTTTTTAGGGAGAATAAAATTAAATTGTGTTTAAGATCCCCAATATATATATTGCATTATGCTAAAAAGGAGATCAATGGAATTATGACTGAATTCTTTCAAAAAACTACAAAAGATTATTTATTTTAATTTCCAACAAAGAATTTAATAAATTTGAAATAAATCTGACATATATAAGGAGGATTATTAAAAGATAATAATTTTAATCGTAAATAAATAGATATTTAATTACAATGAAATAAATTTGATGAAATAAAAGCATATGGGAGCAACTCGCTCACAATGCTAATAAAACAAAAATAATAAAAAGCAAACACTGCTTTATTGTAAACTATCTTTATGTGTGAATGAAATAAATTTTTGATTATTTTAATTGTTAAACAAATGCTTTATTGCAAACACAAAATAAAATACAGTAGAACCTCGATACATCGTTTTTCACGGGGTGCATGGAAAAAAAGGATGAGAGCGGGAAAATGACGAATGCGGGTTAAAGTCAAAACATGAAGAAAACAATGTTTATGGATTAATACACACAATGTATACAGTATACTATTAATAAAAACTAATTTTTTACTTTCCAAACTGTTAAAGAAATAAAATAATGTTGTAGAACATTAAGTAACATTTATTTTTAAAAATCAGAAATTTTATGTTGGGTTTTTTGTTCCTTTTATAAATTAAACAGAAATTTTCCAGGTTTACAACATTTTTCTGGTCCTCTTCTGTAATTTCATGTGCTTATATAAATGCAAGAATTGAGTCATCGGTGAGAAAATTATCCTCTGTTTCTTCGGCTTTATTTTCATTTTTTGAAATCACACATTTCTTTTATGCTTTAGGACACCGCATGTCGCAACGTCTTGATTAATGCAAATATTATCACTAAATTTTGTATCAGATGGATCCTCTGCTACACACAACCACTCCAACTGCATTATCAACATCATTATCATCCTCATTTTCTTACCATTGTGTTTGGTATTCATCATTTTTCCACTCGTAATGACATTTCACGAAACAATTTTCTGGATTACTAAAGAGGTTACGTCTAACCATGCTGAAATTACAAAATGAATAGATGGTCCGGAGACATGGCATCACAATTTTGATCCCCCATGTAAATGGGGAAAAGAGTTATTTTAGAATGAAAGAAATAATACCAGTTTGTATGCCATGTGGAACCACTTGATCTTCAGGAGAAAAATTTTACAAGGTCAGGAGAAAATTTTACAACAATGAATGCAGGAAAATGACTTTTTAAAGCACGGTGGGTTTCGTTAACATTATTTAAATACAATTTGTGCCAGGACCTTAGAAAAAAAAAAAACGATCAATGTGGGAAAATGATGAATGTGGGAACGATAGATCGGGGTTTCACTGTATTATACAAGAGCGGAAAAAATAATATTTCTTTATTTTATTTTTTTTTAGAAATTAGTAATACCATGAAGCTAAAGCATTTTAAGGTAAAATATGGAAAAAAGACCTTCAGTGTCAGAATTCACCCACAGCCAGGGTTGGCTAGACTTTGCCCGACCCGAAAAAACTCGGGTGGGTTTTTTTCAATAAAACACACTTGAAAAAACCCAAGAAAAAGCCCAAGTGGTTTTTTTTTCAAAATCGTTGTCTAAAATTGTACTTTTGTCTAACTTACAATAAACATACAAACATAAAACAAAAATTATATACATTATTAGAAAATGAAAAAGAATTTTCAAAAATATTGGAGATGCACAAAACCACTCTATAGAAAAAAATCCTGAAATATTTCCCATGAAAAAAAAAATAATAATAATTGCATAATTATCTTATTAAAACAGAATAAATATTATATTAAAAAATAAAAGTAAGAAAAAACAGAGATGTTTGTCAATATAAAGAAAACTGTAGGACTTGAGGAATGTAAAATATAAGTAAATAAAAATAAAAATTTAAAAAATATCTGAAAACTTTAACAGTGCAACACTGATATGTAATGTAGAAGGACAATAATTAAAAATGTTTTTTGAAAATCTATTGACTACGAAAAGTTTAATAAAGTAACATGAAATAATTTTTGTTTTAAAGGGCAGAAAAAAAGAATTTTAGAATATTTAAAGTACAATTATTTAATTTTTAAAATTTCTTTAGAACTTAATCGTAAAAAGACTTTAAATTTTTAACACAAGACAAATTAAATTTTTAAGATTTAATGAATAAATAATAATTTAATTTTTTTAATTATCTTGTTATGAATGATATACTTAATGTTTAATAAAAGGAAGAAAGGAAATATTCCTGAACTCTAATAAACCCGAAAATACTCTGAAGAAACCAAAAATAACGCTGATAAAACCCCAAAAAACACAGGTTTTTTCCAAACCTGTCTACAGTTAACTACATCTAAGTAATTCATGTTGAATTAAATCAGATTTTTTTTTTTTTTTTTTTTTTACCCTAAACTTGTGTAAATATAAGCTAGGATTCCCTTGATAGATTTTGCATATGGAGAAACATTTGTTCTGATCCATATCCCTCAAATAGAAAATAACTGATCATAATAAGCAATACTAACTGCCTTTTTTTAATAGCTATTTAGTAAATACATGTTTCAATTCTTATAAAAAAAAGAACCTGGTGTGAAACAACAGCACGACATCCATTACTCACTTTTACGCATATTATATGCACCTTTTGGAGATAATGTGATAAGAAGACATAAAACCAGGGCTGCCAACCTCTGGGAGTGCTAAAGTGTAGTTAAAAAGCAAAAAAAGTGTAGTTTTAAGCTACAAAGTGTAGTCGCTAAAAAATTAGAAAATACTTAAAATATAAATAAGCATAAAATCTTTTGTTTACATTATGACTTACTTTCTGAAATTTATTGATTTTTAATAATCAAACATTCAAAAATAATAGAAATTTTATCCAAATTTACCTTTTATATTAACATGGATACATGAAAATACACTAATTCTAATATAATACACTAATATGCAGGGTTGCCAACTTTTCAAAAACAGTTTGAGGAGTATTCAGAGAAATTTTGAGGAGCATTTCGGCTACTTTGAGGAGCAATTTTAAAAATTAAAAAAGAAAAAGAAAGAAAGAAACTACTAACAAAAATAAATTAGCAATAATCATATGAAATTAAGTGAAGGAAAAAAAAAAAAAAAAAAAAAAAGGTAAGATGTAGGTATGCATCAAATTTTTAGTTATTCAGTATACTGAATATTCATTATTCAGTAATAATCAAACATTTAGTGCATGCCTATTCAAAAGAAACTTGTTTAATTACAAGAACAAGACAATTGATGTGAAAATAATTTCAATGCTATACTTCAAACAGATACAAAAATTGGATTTTTTTAAACAAAATCTTAAATTTTTGGAGTAACAAAAGTCAAAATAATGAACAATTTTAATAGTTTAGATATTAGAAAATGTAATAAAACTGAATCTACAATAAAATAATCATTGTTATTAAGGATGGAAAAGGATTGAAATTGTACAACATTAAATTCAATTTCAGTGCAAACTGACAGCCATCAACTTTTCTAAAACTTTTTTTTCCCCCTTAAGATTATTGCTAAATATACCTAAAAAATCGAGTTTCCGTAGAGGGGGGGGGGGGGAGGTAGAATTACGTTTTTATCATTAATTAAATAAATATGCTATTTTTCTCGTATTTGACAGAATTCGCAATATTTTTACGACCGATTGCCGAAAATCGTAATTATTTCACTGCAAATTTACAAAATCTACGTTTAATAGCAAATAATTGCTAACATATACTATAATTTTGCTCTAATTGATAAAATTCTCTCTTCTTTAAAGGTAAATCCTAAAATACGCGATTATTATGCGGCCGATTGCCGAAACACGCTATTATTTAGCTACTAATCGATGCAAAATACGTTCATCTATAAGCTGAATCTTAAATACTCAACTATTTTGCCACTAATCAGTGAAATTTCCTTTTTTTTTTTCTTTTTTCAAAGTGTAATCTCGGAAATCGGGAATAATTTTGAAGTAGTTTTCGCTAATACGGGATCGCTTACCCACTAATAATCAAAAATTTACGTTTTATATGCTATCATTTGGCTGCTAGCCAATAAAGGTTTTTTTTTTTTTTTTTCCCCAGTTGATTTCAGTAAATCGCGATATTTTTGTAGCCGATGACGGAAATACGCAATCATTTCACCGCTAATTAACAAAATTTATGTTTAATCGCTGAAAAAGGCTTTATTTTAATGCTAATCGATGAATTTCTTGCTTTTTTCAAACATGATTTACATTATAAGTATAATTTTGTGGCTTTTTATAGAAATACGGAATTATTTTACAGCTAATTTTTAAAATTACGTAATCGTAAACTAATTGCTAAAATAGATGTTATTTTTCTAAAAATGTCTAATTATTTAGTCATAAATCAGCTTTTTTTTTTTTTTATTACTGAAATGTAATTTTTTGCGGCTGATTTATAAAATACGCAATTTTCTTGTGCTATTTTTGTGATGAATCCATTTTAAATCCGACGATTTTTGTGAAAGTCCCATTTTCAGATATGAAAATTTCTTAGAATCACCCACGCACTATAAAAACTAAGTTATCGCGTATTCAGTTATCCTAAGAAAGAGCACAGGAAATATTCTTTTTCTTTCTCCAACGGTAGATACTTGGTACGATAAAGTTCGAAATTTTCCATGATTTTTTCAGAAACTTGTATATTAAAACACTTAAGAAAGTTTCCTATTACAGAGGGGCCCACCAGCGGCCGAGCGGTTCTGCGCTCAAAGCTGGTAGATGGGAGGTGCCGGGTTCGATCCCACGTCGCGCTCATCGACCTAGCCGTTCGGAGTTTTCCGTGGTTTCCTCCGAAACTCGCGTAAATACGGACTAGGACCCCTTAGAAAGACCCCTACGGAGGGCATTCCCCCCCTAGGCCTAGGACACATCAGGAGTCAATCGGCCTTAAATCCTACAACCAACCTATTACAGAGGACAATTCCTCCGTTAAAGTCCGACTTTATACTGTTTTCTCCAAAACTCGCGTGATTAAGGCTTCAGACACTTTAGAAAGTCTCCCACGGAAGATAGCTCTTCCTGGTCTTAGTTTCCTTGCGTTGTCAATCGTACTTAAAGTTCAGTAACTTTGAATCCATTATTTTTATCGATAAATAATTAAAATAAACAATTTTTTTCGTTAGAAAGTATTATTTTTTAGCGACTTATTAAGCATTAAGATAACTGAAACATTGATAGAGTTTAAATGAAAATCAAAATACAGCATAATCATAGCCATGAAGATAATCATAGCATTCGGTTTCTTTCTCCCCCCCTTTCAGCTTGCGGTGTCTGTGCTTGCGGTTTCAATTAAGCACACTCTCAGCTAATGTAAACAACTTGTTCCCGTTCTGAGTCAGCAATATTTCGATTACGCAATGCCTAGCAGTAGAATGTTTTTTTTTTTTTTTTTTTTTTTTTTTTACTATTTATTTATGAGTATTTACGATGAAGCATGTGGTTCTTCAACTAGATTGTAAAAGTTAGATTTGTTATTTTTATATTTTCAAGAAGCACTTTCATACATAAAAAATATAATTCAAAGAATAATGTTTTATGCGGCAACTGTTGGAAATGCAAAATTAAAAGTTGATAAGGATTGGATTGCGATTTCTGGCTAGATGTGTGCAAGGGAAAAAAAAAAAAAAAGAAAGAAAGAAAAGAAAGAAAGAAAAAAGATGTTTTTTTTTTTTTTTTTTTTTTTTCAGTGTCTGCCACTATTCAGTTTTATATTATACTTTTTTAATCCGTGGTGAAATCGGAGTTCGCTCATTGTAAACAAGATGACGATGAGGAAAGGAAAAGCGTAGCTTTAAGTATACGATGCGTAGAGTGTAGTAGAAGCAGGCTAAAGCGTAGTTACTACGCCAATTGCGTAGTTGTTGGCAGCCCTGTAAAACTGACCTAACAAAGTAGACACCTAAAAATTTTCCAGTTAGAGATAGCTGAGACACCTGTAACAACAACATCTATAATAAACAAAGATGTCTGTCTGCCTGTCTGTGCATATATACGTTCAGCCCCTACTGAACGCAGAAGTACAAAATTTGACATACGGGTGCTCAGAAGCCTTCAGAAGTGCATAGTGCAAAAAAGAATTAAAAATTTTTAATTAGATTCGGAGATATTAATTAAAATATCAACCTCCTATGTCTAATTGAAAAGCCAGCGGGTCGTATTTTTAACCCTCCAGCGCATCATTCCTCAAAAAAAGAAGCACAGAGGGAAAATTCCGTGCGTTTTTGTAAAGTGATCCCTGCTCAACCATTAGAGATATTGAAAATACGTTGATACCACGAGAAAGAGCATTTATTACCGATTCTTTAATACAATATGTATATATATATATATATATATATATATATATATATATATATGGATTTTTTATATTTTTAAAAAAAGTTTTAAAAAGGGTCTAAAATTTCTCTTTTTCTCGATCGTCTTTTTTGAAACACCTTGTACGAAAGAGTAATAGTCACATTTCTTAACAACCGGTATATTTTGAAAGGTCATTTAATCCTCTTTTAAACCATATAAACATTTTTACAAAATACAGATTAGCGATCCATATTTTTAGATTTTATGAAACATCAATTTTTTCACAAAACATTTTATAACTCAAAATCTTTTAGAGATAAATCATTCCTTTTTTTTTTTTTTTTTTTTTTTTGTATATAAACCTCAATTAGACGAATCAGATTTCAAAAGATTGAGACATTATTTAAAAAACTGAATCAGTTATAATTTTTTTAATTTTACGCATTAGGCCATAGACTTTAATGAAATTCTCGATGCAAGCATTCCGCGTTTGCCAGTGGTTGGATTACAATGGCAACTCCCGGCGGATTACAATGGCAACTTGAAAGCGGGACGAAAGAGTTTTTACTTCCTGCATCCTGCTTTACTGATTCAGGTCACGTGTTTTTTGACTGTGATTAAAAATAGCAATTTTCAAAATTCTTCAGTTTTCTTTTGTCGCACACAAAACTTACTATACAGAGTTTTCATCACAAGACAAAGTTGGAGTTCAAATTTCATTGATTTTGGAGAATAGACAAAAAATTTACATTTTAATTTACATTTCAATTGCAAATTAAATTTTATTCTAATACACATATTTCTAATTCTAATTATGATTAAATTATTTTTAATACATCATTCGAAAGATATTTTAAAGTAGTTTTATATTATTGAAAGTGGGTTTCGAGATTTCACCTGATTTACACGTTTTGAGGTGTCCTGATTAGGTTTTCTTTTGTATCTCAGCTACTAATTAAAATAATTTCATAAATAATACATAATTTGAAAGCTTTGTTGATTTGGAATCGAACAGTAGATTACAGAAATTTCTACCACCAGATGGCACTGTAATATTTAAAATTTCAATATTTCAGATTCTAATTATGATTAAATTCTTTTTAATACATCATTCGAAAGATATTTTAAAGTACTTTTATATCATCGAAAGTGGAATTTGAGATTTCACCCGATTTACACGTTTTAAGATGTCCTGATTAGGTTTTCTTTTCTATCTCAGCTACTAATTAAAATATTAAAACCCAAATAAACTACTACGTCAGAAACGCCAAAGAAAAATATTGGTAATGCATACAGCTGTTTCGGCAGCCTTAAGCGTGCCGTCTTCAGTGCAAAAAGGATTCTGAATCAGCAGAAGTGCTCGTATATATAGGAGAGGGGCCAAATTTAGTTCAACCAATAGGATTACGGGAAAGGTGGAGAGAGTGGCCAATAGGAATTTATTAAAGTTAGCTGTGTAAACAGTAGAAAAATTAAGAAAATGTGGACTGAATATAAAATTTCCAACAGTCAGACAAATAGGGAACAGTGAAATCACAATTTACAAGGTTTTTAAAATTTTTTTAAATATGAAAAGCTTTAAAGAATTTGAGTTCATGAATGGATTTAGGTCTGCAAATTATTTTAGTTGTATTAAATTTAAAATTATGATTTTGCTCCCAGCAGTGTTTAGAAATTGCCGGTCTATTGGTTTCTTGTTTGCAGACGTAATTCATATGTTCTTTTAGACGAAATTTAAGACTGCGTTTAGTTTGGCCAATATATGATAAACCACACTAACAGGAAATACTATAAATAACCCAAGAATTATGCATATCAATGGGATCTTTTAACTGAGAAAAGGTGAGTTTATTGGAAGGCGAAAATATTATTTTAAAATCATATTGTTTGAGAATTTTAGCTACGGTTTGACTGGATTTAGGAAAATAGGGTAAGACAATACTGATATTAGAAAAGACTGACTTAGGAGACGAAATACGAGGGAGTTGTAATTTTTGGATAGCTTTGTCTATAATGGAAGGGTCATAACCTCTGTCAATTGCAATGGCTTTCAGGTATTTAATTTCAGATTTTAATAAAATGATAGTCAGAAGATTTCCCACATACACACACTCACAGCCTCACACATACGTACACTGTTGGACCAAATACAATACTTCATTACCTACAGTAGTCGGGTAATGAAAGTAAAAACAATTGGCAATTAATATAGTGACGGTGTTTTGCATGTGAGGAATTTAAAATAGTAGTACACATTAGAAATATAAAAGATTGCTTTACAAAAGTATTACATTTTGTGTGTAAAAAAAGAAAACAACTAGCAGACACACATACAGAATTAAATACTATAATTCAAAAAACAATAAAAGCACTTTTTTTTACTTTCTCTTAACCATAAGGTAGAGAAAGTATTGTTTTTAGGTCAAATTTTCGAACGCGAAATTTTGTTATATTTACACGTTTTGAGGTCCCTTGAATACGAAAATCATGTTTTTAGCAAATGGTCTGTGTGTATGTCTGTCTGTTATCAGCATATCTCAAAAACAAATTATAGCAGAAAGTTCAAACTTGGTATTCTAAATGTGTATCATATAGGGATGCTACAGTAAGCTTTTCATTAAGATCAAGCAAATGGTTCGTGTACAGGCACAATCAAGAGAATTCTAATACATTACGTCTATGGGGGAAATTGCAGGAAAGTAGAGTTTAACGTCTATAGACTGCACTAAACCAAATGAAACGAATATATATTTTTTGTAATAGAGATAGTTAACTGGGAAATTTTTTTTTGTGTATGTAGGAGCCTCGCGTCCCCCCTCGAGGGGAGTATTTTTCATGATGGGTATCTTTCAAAAGAGCTCGCCAATACCTTTAAAACGAATGGTTGAACCATTGATCTGCGATAATTTAAAACAAAGTAATCGATTTTTTTTACTTTTAACAAAAAAAAAAAAAAAAAAAAAAAATTTGAAAAAAAATTGTACTTTTTTTTTTTTAAATATTGAGAATAAAATGGACTTTTTTTGGATATTTGGTGTTATACTACTTCTCTAATATGGAAATCGTCTGCCTTATCATAAAAGATAATTTTTGTAAATAATAATTTTAATAAATTATTTTTTAAAAAGAGAATTATTTTTTAATAACCGAATTAAATTCTACATAAATGTAGGTGCATTAATGAAACGAGGGGTTGAGGAGGGTGGTAGCCCCTTCACACAGAACTAGTTATCATATAAAACTCTTCAGAAGCCTAATATGAATTGTTTAACATAGGTTTACATAGCAGTACTCGTTATCTTACCTATTAATCTGCAACCTGTATTTATAGTATTAAATTTCAGGGTAAGAGAAAGTCGTGTAAGTGACACACCAGATTATTTTGTTTTAGATAAGAGGAAGAAGGGTCTTTTAAGATTCTTTTGCTACCTTTTTAACCAACAGGCAGGTAAGGTCAAACACCTTTCTGAAACTATCTGAGGAAAACTCTGCATCCCAATTTTATCTACATGCATAATGAGATACAATAATTAAAATCTTAAACAGAAATGTAAAATTTTATTGTAGAAAAAAATGAGGTGACTCTTAAGAGCTCAGCAAGGTTTTTTCCTATAATGTCAAACACTTATGAGCATATAGTATGTCCATATATTTTAATAAAAATAAATCACAAGAAAATTAAATTTAATTTCTGCTTTTTGTGTATCCTTCATGCTTGTCTTTACGTGTATTCTTTTTACTTTTTTTTTTGGCACATATTTACATATTTTTTTAAGTGATAAAAGTTTTATAGAGAACTTCATAACTTAAGAATGCAAATGCATCATATGCCCAAGCCCATATATTTACATTATGGTAATTTTTTGCTAACTGACAGACCAAACCTTTCACCAGAAAAATATCCGAAATATCAAATATAGTAAATTCCTTCCTGCATTGGATACCTAAAAAAATGTAGTCTATGACTCATTATCTAGAGCCTATTTTCTTTATTCTGGGATCGACGCGTCCAGTAACAGAAATTTCTGTATCTATCTGCAACAATAAAGCAAAATTTGTTTGTGATCCAGAAATGACAGACCAAATCTGGTATAACAAGAAGTATTAGCAATTCATAAAATATGTAAAATTTGCATCTACAACAAAAATAAATTAAGGATATACACCAAATATAGTAATCTAGAAACATTATGTAAATTATATTTGTATTTTTAAGTCTGACATTTCTTTTTCAGCTGTTAATTTAAACTGCAAAGCTCGCTGCCATGTTGCATTGTTTCTGCTGCTGAGATCGAAGGTTTTCTACTCCTGAATTTGGGTTCTTTTTTCCTTATTGATTACCTGATCACATAATAAAATTAGATGATACATAGATGAAAATTTATCATTTCTATATGTTATTAGGCTGAGAAAACCAAAATTTCTGGTTTCATGAATAATAATAATATAATTAAAGACAAAAACTAATATTTACAAAACTGTTTAATTTACACTAATAGCTATGTTTACATTATTATCAGACAAAAATAATTTGTATTTAATGAATTCTGATCTGGATGTTTCCTACATTACTTTTATTTAAACAGATCAGATAATTTTGTTTGTTTTATTATTATTATTATTATTATTAAATTTATTTATTTATTTTTTGTCCAGACGTCCCTAAATTTTAAGAATGACAAAAGAAAAAAAAAAAAGAAAGAAAGAAAGAAAAATTTTGAATTTAGGATAATATATCCAATATAGCATTTGAAAGCAGAAAGAAGTAAGCAAGTTGAAAGAAACAATATACGGTTTTACAGGACTGGCAATTTTCTGCCGGGGTGGCCTCTGGTATAACCTCTGGTTATACCAGAATGGCAAAAACTAGTTTCTGCCAGTAAGTGGTAATAACTGGCAGAAACTAAGGAAAATTGATAATAAGAAGTTTAATCTAGAATAATCGATAAAATTCACATAAATATTTGATTTGTAAACAATTAAATCTAAAGATTATATTTCATTTGCTATTCAAAGAAGCAAAAAATTTCAAGATGATATATTTTGCTTGTATTTATAAATATATTTAGCTTCTTCAAGGTTGAAGACTCACTTTTTTTCACTCTAAAATTTGATATTTTTATATGGTAATCTCATGATGAACATGTTTATATAGAAATTCAACACTATATGTTAGTAAGGTAAAAGTACTTGAAAAAAAAAGAAAAATGTTAAATTTACAAAAAGATTTAGAATATTTTAACAAGTTACATTTACAGCATACTTAAACAAATAATATAATGCAATAAACACTTATTCTACTGTGTATGCATATAGAAATTATTTCTGTGAAAATATATAAGTAAATAACTGAAGCATAAAAAATTACACAGAAATAAATTTTAATGAGATATATTATACAATCATTAATTTATGTTATAGAAAGAAGAAATTATGATCCCCATACATAGTTGTTACTTTTCAACGAAGCATAGGTACTGTAAAATGCAAATTGCTCTAATTGTGTATACTTTACTTCTTAAGCTCATTCAGCCAGGCGCCCAACCATCATCAGGAAGCTTTTGTCATGTGTATTCTGTATCCCTCTTTCTTTTCAACATAAAGCTCCATCTTCGGTCTAAAGACTGATGGCCGAATGAGCTTAAGGAGTAAGCAAAGTAAGGCTATTTTGATTATTTTAATATATCCACAATATTTTAATTTATTCTAAATAAAATGTATTTAGAAGTTTCGTACAATATGAAATGAGTTTTTGCCATTTATTGCCAGTTTCTGTTGATTTAAACTGGTTATAACCACTTTCTGCTGGAAGAAAACCAGCCCTGTGGTTTTAACTTAGCATGTTTAAATGACAATCTAAAGAGTTTCTTCAAGCCTTTTTTTTCTTTTTACATTGAAATAATAGACTTGCATTTCAATACAGTGCACAAATAAAAATAACCTGCCATTATTTAAAATATTTTTCTGATAGGAAATTTTGGCCCCAAATTTTTATGTAACTGATTCAAAAAACAATGAACAATTTTACAAATTTCATGTAAGAAACACTAAATTTATTTTACTTAAGAACAAAACAAAATTAAGAGTAAAACAACTTGCATCTTTTTTTCCTTGTTTTGCTAAATACAACTCTATAGAAGAAATTAAATCTTTTAAGTTCAAAAACATAATTCGTTCCTCTTTCAGAGAGTTCATTCTTAGAAATAAATCAAAAAAGTAGTTCTCCAATGGTATACTTTTTCTTGACTCCATGACGATATCTTCACAATGCAATACAGTAACATCTAAAATATAATAAAAATAATATTTATATAACTATAGTTGAATTACATAAAAGTTAAGTTTAAATAACTGTAGATATTTTTTACACCATAAAAAGGGTCTTTTATTTAGAAGTTTGAAGTTACAGATTTCATACTTTAGCAACTTTAAAAACTACCACTTTCCTGCCAAATTTGAAAGCCAGGTAACCTAATTTGATGCCAAGTTGTAAAGTCTGACACCAATGTCCAGCTTTGCAGAAGTGAAAAATTGTGATATGTATTCATTTTTAGTGTAATACTGTGCAGAAAGAAATACAGTAGTACCTCGATCCATCGTTTTTTTATGGGGTGCGTGAAAAAAAACAATGAAAGCGGGAAAACGACAAATGCGGGTTATAGTCAAAACAAGAAGAAAACAATGTTTATGAATTAAAACACGCAATGTTTACAGTATACTACTAATAAGAACTAATTTGTTACTTTCCAAACTGTCAAAGAAATAAATGAATGTTGTAGAACATTCAGTAAAATTTATTTTTAAAAATTAAAAAAATTATGTTGGGTTTTTTGTTCCTTTTATAAATTATACAGGAACTTTTACAGATTTGCAACATTTTTCTATAATATTGTTTACATAAAAGTTTGTGCACTTTTAAACGCTATAATTGAGTCATCGGGGTGAAAATTATCCTCTGTTTTTTCACTACATCTTTTTCTTGCCCTTCTGTTTTATATTCTTCATCATTTTATTGTCTGTAACTACATTTCACGAAATAATTTCTGGATTACTAAAGAGATTACTTCCTGCCATGCTGAAATTACAAATGAATAGAAGGTCCGGAGACAAGGTATCACAATTTTGATCCTTCATGGAAATGAGGAAAAGAGTTATTTTAGAATGAAAGAAGTAACTCCAGTTTGTATGTCATATGGAACCGCTTGACCTTCAGGAGAAATTTTTTATTAGGCCAGGAGAAAACTTTTACAATGATGAATGCGGGAAAACGACTTTGTGAAGCTTGATAGATGAAGGTTTCGTTAACATTATTTAAATACAATTTGTGCAGGGACCACAGAAATAAAGCGATCAATGCGGGAAAACGATGGATGCAGGAACGATAGATTGGGGTTTCACTGTACTTCTCTTTTTATGCATTTGTTAGCGATCTATAGAATTTTTGAGGAAATTAGTTTTATGATAATAACCTTGGAAAATTCAAGAACTCTGTTTTTATTTATTAAAATTAAAGCTGCCAAATTTTGGCAACCCTAAACTAAACAATTTCTACCAAATTTGGTCGCCAAGTTGCAAAATTCAATAAGCCGAAATGTGTTGTCAATAAACCAAATTTAACAGGAAAAAGTAGTTTAGGGTTGCCAGAATCAGTAAGCCCTTTCTCAATTTCAACAGAGTTAATTATTTTGGTAAAATTTTTTTGTTTACGCAACTAATTTCCACCAAGGAGCACAAAAGTCGGTCATCCACACTCAAATAAAATATAATCTTATACTATTAAGCGAGCAAGATTTATATATATATTATATATGTATGTATATTTCACTGTTCTTGAAAACAGTAGCTTGCACAGTCACGTGATTCAACACAAAGGTGCATCAAGAGGGGTCATTGTGTACCTCGAAGCCTGATTTTCGAATTTTTGAATAGTTTTCTTTTAATTAATTAAAATATGAAAATAACCTCATAATACCAATAAAATTAGCCATTTAAATTTTATCCATAATTTAATTGTTGCCAAATAAATTTACGAGTTCATTTTTTTTTTTTTTTTTTTCTGAAAAGAAAATAAATGCATTTATTTAAACATGAACAATAAAAAATTATAAAAAATAAATAAATTATGCATCTCACAAAAATTGATGTCATTATTACTTTAAAAAAATTATACACATTGATAAAGTGCTAATATAATTTATGATGCTAATATATGTTGTACTAAAATCAGTTTTATTTATAGATCCTCCTGGACGAATTTTTAAATTTTTGCGTTGAAATACACAGAACATTTTTCATCAAGAAGTTTAATTTAGCAACAGCCATTTTAATCTAGGTAGCACATCAAAAATATAAATAAATTATAAAATAGTACAAAAAGAAAATAAATTAAACTGAAATAGTAGTCACATAAATGATCTATTTTTACGTGAGTAGATAATTTTATAGAAAAAAAAATTCAGTTTTAAAAATAGAAAATTTATTTCAGCAAGCACTATTTTAAACCTAAAAACCATTAATAAAATAAACAGAATATGAAGGATTCTTATACATTAACAAAAAAGTGTCGGATAAAAGTACAGTTGAACTTCGTTAACATGAATTACTTTTAACATGAACTGTTTCCACAATCCCCATCAAAAGGAAGATTAGTTTAGTTTTATGAAAATTAGTTACTGATATCATGAACAAATTTTTATCCCCCTTGAGATTCACATTGACAAGGTTTAAGTGTATTAGCAAAATAGGCTTTTTATTTTTATACAAAAAATTATATAAAATAAAATAAAATTCATTGCTAACATGGAGACAAAAATCCAAAAGCTGCCAAGGGAGATATATAATAAAGTTGTGTAGCATGATAATGTTTACTTATTTTTTTTTTATATACCAGTCTCTACACTAATTTAACATACAAATAAATGAGCTGTTGTGAGTGACTGCACTTGTGTGCTGTCAGGCAGAAATATTTGATTAATTCAAATTAATATTTAAATAAATAAATAAAAATATGTTTAATGGGAAATATATATAACCATAGAAACATTAGTTTTCTAAAATGCAGTAAAAATAGTGCTCATAGCATATTGTTACAAGGGACTAAGTCTTTTTCCTGCATCAATTATACTGTTGCAATGAAAGTAGTTTTACAGGCAAAGTGAAAATAAAAGGGCAGTTCATTCACTTAAGGTGGGGTCAGCCTTGGTGACAAACTTGGCGAGTGGGCGACCAAATTTGGTGAAAAATGGTAGTTTAATGGTCCCGAAGTTTTGAAGCTCTCCGACACTCGGGAACGTAGATCTCAAGTTTTCCATGGGATTCTGTATGGAATCATCACCAAGCCCAATCGCCAAAAGTTATAAATAGGAGTGAGTTGATTTCTGCAAAAGAGTATGTGTAAGTCACCGCAATTCAGAGTTATTCAGAGACTTATTCTGCGTGATTGCACTTTAGGGATTGAGCTCTAAGTGACTGTACATTTTTCGTGGGCTAGCGAAAAATTCTGCTCTGGAGTATTTGATGTTATTTGGAACAAGTGACTATTTTTTTGGCTGTTCCAGAACATAGTGACTTTTACTGTATGAGTAACAGCTGCAGCCGTTTCCAGAATATTCGAAGAATTAACACTTACTATTAGACTGTGTTTGAGAATATTCATTTTAATAATAGTTTTGTTGTACAGATTCGAGAAGTTCAAAAAATGTTTGATACTGCCAAGGAGGTTCCATACTAAAGCTGTGACGAAAATAGTCGCCAATTGAAATATATTTATTTAAGCGTTTCAATTAATCAATTAAAAAGAAATCATTTAAATATAAAGCCCAGCGAAGCAGGCAAAGCCTGCTAGTGAACTCTAAACTATGCATTTTGCCAATGGGAAATTCTGTTATTTAGCATTGGAATACTATTCTAGAATAAGTGATATTAGTTCTCTGCGGTGTACATAATCAGAGCTGTCTATAAACTTGGAATCTTACATAGAGACATAGAGATGCTTTAAATTATTAAAAAAAATAATAATTTAAACTATTTTTCTATTAAAAATTAAATTATATATACATTACGCTGTTACATTTCATTAAAACAACTTAATTACTATTTAAAAAATGTTGAAAATCAAAACAAATGACTTATGGTGTCTAAACGTTCTGAGTCACTCTCAGAACTAGAGACCATGAGGTGACCTAAATCAAAATTGCTTCCTGAGTTGAAACATCACAGTTTTATCATTTACCAAATGAATATTTTCAAAATTAGAAACAAGCTTAACAGTGGATTAATTTATTATCCTTTTTTATGTCACTATTTGACAAATGCTTTATAATTGTGTTCACAAAAAGTTGTTGTTGAAGGGACATTAAAAATTCTGATTAGCAACAATATATCTCTTGTATCATATTTTAACCTTCTCCATCTCTAGCAAGCTGCTAAAAATACTAATTAACTTTAGAAAGCTGCTAGTTTTCTAAATGTCTCTAATCAGAAGCTTTTGTCTTTTTTAACTTTATATGACATTACCTTATTGCACTGTGACTAATAAAAGAAAAGTTTAAATATGTTATGTAAAAAAATTGTCTTTTTGATTTTTAAAATTTTCCAAAAAAAAAAGAGAGAGAGAGGAAAATTTTTAATCATCCCACATTACTACTCTCAGATAATTTGAATATGCTGATTTTCAAACATATTAATTTTTAGAGCAAGTTCAGAAGAAATGTACCATAAATCTAAAAGATTTTTTAAATTAATTGATTTTAAACAGGAACAAAATGATAAGTACATGTTCAATAGTGTCTCGTATTGTCAAATGATGATCACTCAGCATCAATTCTCTAACATGATTACAATTGTCATTAATGAAAGTAGATAGTAATTAGTAATCTAAGACAGATTATCTACTTTCTTCAAACTTTTTAAGAAAATCAAATACTGTTGATATTTATAGACAATCTTTAAAAGCCTTTTAAAACATAATGATTTAATACTTATTTAATGAAGTTAACAATACATATTTTAAAATTATTGAAATTTGATATACCTTAAACATCACTTCGTGCTGGCGGTCTTTCAAATGTTGATCATCTCTTTTATGGATATACAGTAAAGGGCAAAATTAGCGGTCGCCACCGGCCACGTGGCGACTAAATAAAAAAAGATGGCGATTAAAAATTATGTATCGATCGCCACTTTTTATGATCATTAAAATAATCTAAAAATCGAGCGACGATAGGCAATCGAAGCCTTGTGATTTCCAATCTTTTTGCATCCATGGCATAAATGTCAATGTTCATTTTAAACTTGCTTTATTATATTCTACAACCTATAAAGAAGTAGAATTGTTTAATATGTCTCACTCATATAATTTTTTGGACCCCCCCCCTCCCTTTCCCTCCCCCTAACGATCTGTGATCACACAGCTTATAGAAAGCTTTATAATTTCTAATCATTCTGCATTTGCTGCAAAAATATAAATATATATTTTAAACTTACTTTATTAGATTCTAGAATCTGTAAAGAAGTAGAATTGTTTAATATCTCTTACTCATAATTCTTGTAATCCCCCCCCAATCCAACGATTAGCAATCACATGCTCCGCTGAAGTCTTGTGGTTTACAATCTTTCTCTATCCATAACATAAATGTAAATATCATTTTAAACTTTCTTGATTAGATTCTAGAACATATAAAGAAGAATATAGATGTACCCTCCCCCCCCCCCCACACACACACATGTGAGCTCCATATCCACAAGCAGTTAATGATCAAATGTCCTGCAAAGCACAATCTTTTTCCATTAATATCTCCATAGTATTTAGTGTATATTTAACCCATTTAAGATAGTTGACAAATGTGTGTACTGTCCGTTTTCGTAAACCATGTCTACCTCTCGCGGAACGATCCTACTCGGAAAAGGGGTGATGCGTTGAATGAGATGGGCACTTAGCCAAATGCGCTTTTCGTTCTACACGTGTTCGTTTTCTTTTTATGAGTCTTCAATATTTATTTTACCTTTTTACGCGAATTTAAAGTTTAATTTTTAATTTTAATTAACAATATTTTATTTAATGTAATTTATATGACAATATGCGCGAAAAATAAAAGGTGTAAAATAATCATGATAAAAAAATCTAATGATTTGATTTAAATACGATTTTCTGTAAATTTCTGTAAAATAGAGATCCAAAAATATGGTATTTTTATTTTAGCAGTATAATTTAAAAGAAAAAAATATATTACTTTTACTACAGGTAAAGTCTACTGTAAACGTTGTTCTTTTTCTCTTCTTTTTATTAATGAATTATGTAAATTTTACCTAATTTAAGTCATTTTTAATTAATTTACTACTATAATCAGTGCATGAAACAAGTGTTCAGGTATGACAGATATAGTACGAATTTAGAGATCAAGTAAGCAAATAAAAATAATTTTAACTGAAAAAAAAAAAAAGAAGAAGAAGAAAGAAAACAGGCATTTACTTTTAAGTTTACGGATTTTATTTTGCATCGAAGAATAAAACTTCTACACTTATTTAAAAATTACAAGGGGGAAAAATCAGCATTTTGCCTTTATACGAATATAACGAAGAAGTATCGCCTCAAAATTCAATAATGTCCTGAAAAGAAAAAAAAAGAAAAAAGAAACCGCAACTTATCTCTCACTCGTAAAATGTAAACATTCTCTCATCTTCTACGCTTCTAACCTATTTTAACAAAATCAATGCAGACCTCACGCATGCGCATAGGTGAGCAGGGTCACAGCTAACGAAAACAAACAATATCAAAATTTGATTTGACTTAAATGTGTATTTTTCAAAAATTTTTGTATTTGCTTTCTTTTGTGTAGAAATCTTCCTTTTCCCTTCCCATTTTAAAGTAGAAATTTTCCTATTTTTAAAGCTACAAATTTGGCAGCTAAGTTTCCATATCTATACTTTTTGAGAGGAAGTATTTTAACTCTATTGAAATTATAAAATCATTTAAAAAAGTGTGTCTTTAGAAATAAGAAAAAATAAATAAAACTGTTAACTGTATTTACACATGACCATGTAAAAGGATGTGATGATGATGAATCAGCTGATTCATTTACTAGAAAATATCAATGTGAACTGTGAATGATAACAGCTTTTTTCACTTAAATAAATTGAAAAAAAAAGTACTACTGAATTATCTGAAAGATAATAACTTTTGCTGTTATTATTACAGCCCTAAGCAGATTTTAATTTAGGATGTGCAATTTAGGATTTTTAAAAAGAGTGTAATTACAAATTACAATTTCAGTGTCCCTGTGTTCATTTTATTATTATATGTATTTCTTATTTTCATATTTTTCTTGTGGTAATTATATCGCAAAATGGTGGCAATGCTTTTTGCAGTCTGAAAGAAATAGTCTTATGTGAAAAGTGGCCACTAACTTAAAAAAGTGGCTACTAATGAAACTGACAGTACCGGCCACTGGCCACTAATGAATTTTCCCAGTTTTGCCCTTTAATGTACAGGTGACGCCATATCTCGTTTATCTCTGCTGATTCGTGGCCATTAATTATGTCATGATTGTGCGCTATTTCAATGCTTTCTCTGAGATAAGTGTAGGTTTGATTATTGAAATTAGCTAATTTGGTGACATTTTCAAAATCTATTTTTATGTTGTTTTCTAGATAATTTTTGGCTAACACGGTGGTATTCCTGTTGAATTTGATATCGTTTTGAAGTTCTTTTATCCGGGTTTTTATTTTTCTCTTAGTAACACCTATGTAATTATATTCCTTGTTTTCTCCTCCCCTCAAAAATCAAGAAAACAAAGAATATAATTACATAGGTGTTACTAACAAGGAGAGGTCACGACATGGAAAATTCAAATCGGGACGAAATTGTGCAGGATTGTAGTATACTATGTGGGTAACAACATATTAAAGCAATAGGAGAATAGGACCCACTATCCACAAAATTTCGAGAAAAAAGCATTTAAAGTTTCAGTAATCTTTAAATACAAGTTATTTCACAAGCGAGCACGCGCCCCAGTGGTGTGATCCTAATGCGCGAGTCTGCTAGCCAGACGACTTGGGTTCGAGGCTACCTCTAGACAACTTTTTTTTTTCTTTAACTTTTTATGTAATCTAAACTTTTTATTTATTTTTACTTTATTTTACAATTCAATTCAAAGTTTGAAATTTTAATAAATTATATAATTTTCTTCAGTATAAAATAACTTTTTTTATTTTTAATATTTATAACTTAAAAATACGATAAATTTCTATAACTTAAAAAATAAAGTTTAGTTTTACAAAACCCTAAATAAGAAACATAAAGAAAAACAGACAAATATTTAAAAAATAAGCAAGCTGTAAACAAAGTGTAAAATAGTTAGCAGGCGTTACTTAAATCTTGGTTTGAGCTTCCTGATTTTGTTTGAATGTGTATAAATTATGTAAACGCTTCTAGCTTGTTAATAATAAAGGGCAGGTGGAATTTTATTTTGTGCAAGGAAGGATAAAAAAAAAAAAGGAAGTCGTTATCGAAAAAGAAACAATGTTCATTAACATTTAAATCTACATTTAAAGATAACATTTCTTTACCTTATAATAATTTAATAGCATTGTAATCCTATACTATAATTTTTCAAGAAACTGTATTGATTGGAGAAATAATTATTTAATTTGGATAGTAATTATATATGCAATTAAAATGATCATTTCTCTGTATTATTATTATTTTTTTTTAATTTAAAAAACAAAATTTAGTATTGTTTCAAGCATACCTAAAATAAAATAAAATATTTTGATAAATAATCAAAAACAGTTTCTTTAGTTTTACCTTATTTTACAGTTAAAATAAAACTAAAATTTATTTTTTAAGTTATAGAAATTTATTGTATTTTTAAGTTATAAATATTAAAAATAGAAAAATTTATTTATTTTATATTCAAAAAAATTAAATTAATATTTTATTAAAATTTTCAAATTTTGAATTGAATTATAAAATAAAATAAAAAGTTTAGATTACATAAAAAGTTAAAGAAGAAGAAAAAAAAAAAGAAGTTTCGAGGTAGCCTTGAACCCAAGTCGTCTAGCTAGCAGACTCACGCTTTAAGATCACACCACTGGGGTGCTTGCTCGTTTCCGAAATAACTTGTATTTAAAGATTACTGAAACTTTAAATGCTTTTTTCTCGAAATTTTGTGGACAGTGGGTCCTACTGATTTAATATGTTGTTACCCTCATACTATACTACAATCCTGCGGAATTTTGTCCCGATTTGAATTTTCCATGTCGTGACCTCTCCTTGTAAGAGAAAAATAAAAACCTGGATAAAAGAACATCAAAACGATATCAAATTCAACACGAATACCACCGCATTAGCCAAAAATTATCTAGAAAACAACATAAAAATAGATTTTGAAAATGTCACCAAATTAGCTAATTTCAATAATCAAACCTACGCTTATCTCAGAGAAAGCATTGAAATAGCGCACAATCATGACGTAATTAATGACCACGAATCAGCGGAGATAAACGAGATATGGCGTCACCTGTACATCCATAAAAGAGATGATCAACATTTGAAAGACCGCCAGCCTAAAGTGCAGTCGGCACCGTCGAAGGAGGGGATCCCCTGCCGAAAAAAGCTTTTCTGCCAGCACAAAGTGATGTTTAAGGTATATCAAATTTCAATAATTTTAAAATATGCCTAAAACATTTCAAATATTGAAATGTGCGAGTAGCAAAAGTTCTATTGCAAAAACAAAATTTTATGCATGTTCTTTGCTGAATTACTTTCACCATTTCTGAAAATCAACGTAATGAAAATTCAGCTATTGAAGCTATAGGACAATCACAATAGATAGAAAAAAAATATATTATATTTAAAAAAACAAAACAAAAAAAAAAAAAAAAACGCCCAAATAGAACTGATGAATAAAAAATTTGCGAGCAAACATGATAAACTGCAAAAACTTGCAACGATTGTTTTAAGTCCAAATTACTAAGCATGATCCTTCAACAAGCGAAAAAAAAAAGTTATAAACAATTATTGTAAGTTTTTGCAATGTATTATATATTTTAAAATTTTTACACATACTTTAACAGGTTTAGGAAAAGTAAGGGAGAGGAAGCATTTAACTTAAGATCTAAAAGTGAAATTACAAAGAAATGTTAAAATAAAAAAAGTGTTTGACTCTCTTTACATGAACCTTTGACTTTCATTACACATTCTGGCACAAAGAGGTTTGGTTTGTTGTTTAGTGGTCCCTTTTTACTCACTTCTAATATCTAGGAATTTCTTATTAATTCACTTTTTTTATTTATCATTCAGAGAAATAATCACTAGATTAAAAAAAAACGAATTTTACTAGTGGGAAAAAAAAAATTAAAAATGATAAACATTAGCTGATTATCCAAGGAAATTAGGAATCAACAAAAATAAATTTTAAAGACAGGCACGAAATACAAATTCCGAAAATTCAGATACAGCTAAGAATATGTCTCAATGACAGTTTTACCTTTACAAACTTCATTAGATGTTTGGATATACTCAAGAACTTTCGGAAGCCATTCACTGCTAGGATCCTTCCACCACCATATAACTGTCGAATTCTCCATTTCGAAAAGTTTAAACTGTAAAATTAAATTTCCCACTACAATAAAGTCAAATGAGATATAAAAATTATACAAGTAATTTTTTTTTTGTAATGGAAGAAAAAATCCACTTGATAATTAAAACAAAAATAACATTTAAAAATGCGAAAAATAACTTTGATTCTAAAATAATTAAACTTAATTATATCCTCTGACTCGAAATTTTTTCTTTAAATCCATTGACAAAACCAAAACTTGATGATTGTTTACTATAAAATTGCCGCGAACACGGAGTATTATTTAAGAGGAGACGAAAGTAACGCTGAAATTTTGCGATGTTGTTTTCTAACGTTAACAGAGGGCGCCAGCGTTCGCTATACCCCATAGATATAGTAATAAGACATAGATTGATCAGCGAGGCCGAAAAAGTGATGCCTTTTTTTTTCCGGAAAAGACGGCCATTTTACTCTCTTGTGGATGTCTTTCCCCGACTGAATATACACGGGAATACACACAGATAATTTAGCAAATAAAATTTATGAATAATTTATGTACTAAAGATGAATGAAAAAACTCCAGATACTTGTTATTCTTCCTCTCTTTTCTTCTTCTTCCTTTTTTTTTTTTTTTTTGTATGGAATAACGACATTTAAAGAAATTTATCGTTTCTGTCTACTATTTCTGTCTGGTTAGAAGTTTTTATGGTCGAAAAACTATTGGACTTATCCTCATCTTTTGAGATATTAGAGTTAACCCTTTATGTGCCAATCGCAATGCAGTCAGACACTTTTGTTACCGACTGTATAGAGTAGAAATTTATGTTTACTCGGAAATGGTTATAAAGATATTAATAAAAGTTTGGGATAAGTGCTTTTTAGAGACCTAAAACAATTGGAACATCCTTAGCATCAAGAAAATTAGTGTTAACCCTTTAACTGCCAATCGCAACATGCAGTAGAAATTGAGTTTAATCAGAAATGGATATAACGATTTTGTTTAAAGTTTGGAGTTAAGTGTTTTTTTTTTTTTTTTTTTTTTTTTTTTTAAGAACTAAAACGTTTGGACATATCCTCATCTTCAGAAAAATTTGTGTTAACCCTTTAACGGCCTGTCGCAACATATAATAGAAATTATGTTTACTCGGAAATGGATATAACGATTTTTATAAAAGTTTGGGATTAAGTGTTCTTTTGAGAGATAAAGCGAATGGACATATACTCATCTTCAGGAAAATTTGCGTTAACCCTTTAACGGCCAGTCACAACATATAATAGAAATTAGGTTTACTCGGAAATGGATATAACGATTTTTATAAAAGTTTGAGATTAAGTGTTCTTTAGAGAGATAAAGCGATTGGACATATCCTCATCTTCAGGAAAATTCGCGTTAACCCTTTAACGGCCAGTCGCAACATACAATAGAAATTAGGTTTACTCGGAAATGGATGTAACGGTTTTTATAAAAGTTTGAGATTAAGTGTTCTTTAGAGAGATAAAGCGATTGGACATATCCTCATCTTTTTTGAGTATTCTAATATATAAACCAGTCGTGCTGTTTATAGTATTTTCAATATAGATAATGCCGTAGTATTATTGAATAACATATATACCATTTTGAAGATAGTTTGAAATTATTTACTGCAGTTAGAGCACAGACAGGTGGGCAAGCAGACAGGCAGAAAAACTAATTAATGTCATAATGTTTTCTTAAACCTTTTTCGAAACTGTAAGAAACGCTTAACACAAGTAAAAATGTAATTCTAGCAACTTCGATTTATAGCCCCTAATATGAACGAAATTCGACCAAACTTGTATTCAGTTGGATCTTGACCTAAACTGGTGCTGATTAGATTTTGGAATCAATCGCTCAACAGGTGGCGCTGACATCCTATTTTTTTTTTTCCTTTTCTAAGTACTTAACATGACAGTATAGGACAAAATTTCATATAAATGTATATAATGTGAGTTATTTTTAGCGCATGAATGTAAAATTTATATGAATTATTGATAATAGTAGTAATAAACTTGAAAAAGAAAAAATGTGTGCATGTAGGAGCATTGCTTTCCTCCTGGGAAGGAAGCGCTCTTCCCCCGGGGCCTGTGTAAATTTTCAATGTGGATATTTTAGAAAGAACTCGTCAATATTTCTAAAACGAATGGTTGAACCATACATCTGTATTAATTTAAAACGAAGCTACCGATTTCTTTTACTTTTAATGTTATATATAATGTATATGTAGTATAGACATATATATATGTATATACAGTCGAACCTCGGTAACGTGAATTACTTTTAATATGAACTGTAAACAATCCCCGTCAAAATGAAGATTACTTTAGTTATATGACGATCAGTTACTGATAGCATGAACTACTGATAAGATGAACAGATTTTTGATCCCCCTTGAGATTCACGTTAACAAGATTCGACTGTATATCTTTTCATGTCTGCACAAAAATGATTTTTTTTAAGCATTTATTATTATACTACTTTAAGAAAAAAATCGTCTGCATTCATCATGGAAAATATCTTTAATAAATTATAACTTAATAAATAATTTGTATTGAATAAATTTGTATAGGATTAAATAGAGAAGAAAGTCTTGTGGTAATACTAGTTATAATATATTAAAACAAGCGGGTTTTACCTCTGCCACTGCTAACTACATTTAAAAGAATTTTGAAAATTCGATATTACTTACTAATATAAAAACTTAAAAAATATTAAAATTTAAAAAAAAAGTATTCCATTAAAAATCAAAACAGTATTTAAACCATAATAATAACAAAGCAACTGATTATAAAGAATCATATTTTTCATAAATTAGTTAAATGTAACTTACTTATGAAAACTTATTCCACTTCCTTTCATAAATTTATTTCTACAATTAAAAGCCACGCAGTACTTCGGCATTTTCAATATATATCAACCATGCCTTATTACCAGTAGCGCAGCCAGAAAATTTCGGTAGGGGGGGTCCAAAAAGAAAAACTATAAAGCATGCAGGGCCATTTGAAACCTATTTTATGTATATACCCTGACTAACTCTAAGGCATGTGGGCCCCTCTCCTTTAAGGGGTCCACTCAGAATCGTATGCAGGTATTCTGCAACGTAAAGACCTTTTATGCCACTGCAAGCGTGGCCCCTAGAAAAAGCTTGCCCCGGGGCTCCAGGTAGTCTAAATCGGGCCCTATATGTGAGTTTTTTTATATCTGTCATCATTTAAATTTTTAAAATTACAATTATTTTTTATAGAAATCATTGATCGTGTTTTCGTCCGATTTTATTTAATGAGGCCCACTATTATAAAAATCTGGTACGAAGTTTATCCTGAAATTGGATATATTTGACAGCTCTTTATAGTTTTAGTCTATGGGACTGATACAGGCAACAGTTTTTTCACTTCATTTGTAAATTTTTTCTTGTTCAATAGATCGGTCCCCCTTTTTTAGGTTGTCATGGACTACCACATCTGAGAAACCTACCATACCTAACATAATTATAATAATTAAATTAAATAATAAGGGGAAAAATACTTTACGAGTTATTTTAAGATTTTTGCATATCACATTCTTTTCTTGTTAAAAAGGGATGACCTTAACAGCACGATTCAAAGTCATATCCTCAAATTTCGAAATAAATTTAACATATTCAAATGCAAAACGGGGGTAAAATCTCTGAAAATGGACCAAAAATATCTTTACAAATCGTTTCATGTTTTATTTTTACTTTCTCCGATATTTAATAGAAGAAAATATTAGATTCGTGAAAAATTCTGACATCGTGTTTTCGATGAATTTACACGTTTTGCGAAGTCTAGAACACGATTTGAGCACTTTTAGAAAATGTCTGTCTGTGTGTGTGACAAAATTTTGTGGCAAATGTATTTCAGGTGTTACAGCACAGAATTTCAGAAAATTTGATATATAGATGCACTTTGACATAAATTAGTGCCTATCAAATTTTGGGGGAAATTGTCCAACAGGTGGCGTTGTCATTCCACTTTTCTAAAATTTTAACATAATGGTATCGGACAAAATTACGCATAAATACGTAAAGAGAATTATTTTTTAAAAATCATTATGAAATTAAAATAATAATAATAATTGTAATAAATAATGATAGTTAACTGGGGAAAAAATTGTATATGTAGGAGCAATGCTTTCGCCTCTGGAGGGAAGTCCCCCCGAGTGAGGGGGAGTGTATCTTTCAAAGAAGCCCGTCCATACAATACCTTTAAAACGAATGGTTGAACCATCGACTTGCGATAATTTAAAATAAAGTTATCGAATTTTTAATTAAAAAAAGAAAAAAAAAAAAAAAAAAAAAAAAAAAAAAGCTTTTTTTTTTAAAGATGTCATATAGAGAATAAAATTGACTTTCATAGGGTATTTACTGTTATACTATTATTTATTATATATTTAGGGTGTAAATCGTCTGCAATCATCGTCGAAGCTAATTTTAATAAATTACTTTTGCTGATGAATTTGTATAAAAAAATATATAAGAAAGTCATGCGGTGGCCGCAACATGCTAGTTTTTTTTTTTTTTTTTTTTTTTTTTTTTGTTCCATACGGCAGTTACATAAATAAAATATGAAAAATTTACATTGTGCACATAATTGTGTATATAGTTAGGAAAAGCTTAACAAGAAACCAACAAAATCTTGTATTGCTTGGCCATCATAAAACTTTCTTCCATATCATTCTAATGTATCTAGTTGTATTTCTAAAGACTTGAACTGTTGTTGAAAGACTTAATAACTACCCCCGTTTCTGCCTTGTTCTTCTATTTTTTTAAATTTAATTTTCTTTTTCTCAGCTTTCAGTTAATTTTTTGCGAGATTTTGTTTTATTTGAATGTTTTGACAATTTTCCCGCAAACTTGGTCGACAGAAAAGGCCGGTTTCGAACCAGGGCTTTCTCAAATATCTAATTGCCCTCGTTCGAACCCAGGTCACGCTCTTCGGTTTCGCGTTTCGGAGTCTTCAGTGGCTTTCTCCAAAACTCGCGTGAACACGGGCTAGAATCCTTTGAAACGACCAAATGGAGGGTACTCCAACATCAACACCATTTATCCCTCTTTGTTTAGCGAGTTCCTTTGTTGTAATTATTATTATTATTATTATTATTTTCTTCCTTCCTTTTTATTGAATGATGTGCAAGAATTTTGTTCCCCCAGTAAAGCATGATCAATTGCATATAATTTCACAAAATGTCTCATTTAGTTACATTGTGATAATTTGGAGCAAATAACATTATGAAATAATAAGTTTTTTACCATATTTTTTGAAAGATCTACCACAGAATCTATCACGTGGAATTTGCCGAATTTCATATCAGTGATACTTACTTTATAATAATAATAATAATAACAACAACAATGATATCAACTGTTAGTCTAACTTTTTTGAAAACTATCTCTCAGAATCTATAAGATGTAATTGAACAAAAATAACTATGCGAGTAGTTTTCTAAAAATAACTGTATTTTTTTTTTCTTTTCTGGCGAAGGATGTGCCAGAAAGTACTTTATTCATTATGTTTGAAAGATATAAATGAAAAATTTGTAATGACCCCCTTCATATCATAATAGTTTAATATTCAATTCAAATCCCAAACTGAAAAACTGTAAACTACAGTCGGCAGCAAAAGTATCCGAGCACTAACAATAATCCCTGTTTAAAAAAAGTACACTTAATACTGCTTTGTTAAATAAATTCTTGTCGATTCATGTTCTTAGTCAGTCTAAAAACATGATTCGACAAGGATTTATTTAATATAACAGTATTAAGCGTACTTTTTTGATATCGGAATTATTGGCTAGAGCTCGGATACTTTTGCTGCCGACTGTACATGTCATTTTTCTCAAGGATAATTTTAAAATCCCATGCAACAATACAGTAAGTTTAAGTTTTCCTCACAATGGAAATGACAAAAAAAAGTAATTAAATCACATTAAAGATGTTTACTTTCATCCACAAATTTTGGTTCATATCAAAAGTTTATCCAAAACAGTAAGAGTTTCTTTTAAAATTAAGTGTTTTCCTACCTTTCAGGATTTTGATTAAATTAAAATTGTACATAAATCTTAAATAGGAAAATTCGTTAAACATTATTTTAATAATAATAAAAAAAAAAAAAAAAAAAAAAACCTTTTAGATTATGATGAATATATATCTTTCTTTTTTTTTTTTTTTTTTTTTTTAGATCCAACCAAGAAACATTTAACTCTAGACTCAGTTTTAAACTTCTAAATTTGTACATGGGTTGAACTTATTGAAGATGAAAAATGCATAATACGAGTATAATTCCTTACAATAAATATTAAATAAATAAGTGCATAAATAAACTATTTTTTTTTAAGAAATACCAAATAAAAAAAGAACTTTAAATCTTATATTTGTAAATAAATTTAACTTTTTTTAATTAATGATTAATTTATTAAAATTCGAGATTAATTTTGTTTGAGTTTTTCCACTTTCTGTTGATTTAGATCTATATATTTAACTATTGATTTACAACATTTAAAACTAGACTTATCGTCCTTTTGAATGAGCCCAGGTCGCGCTCCTTTGTCTAGCCGTACAGTGTTTGTCGTTGTTTTCTCCGAAACTCACGTGAATACGGACTAGAATCATTCAGAAAGACCGGAGGGCATTCCACTCAGACATAGATCCCTATAGAAGATAATCGGACTTAACCCTACTCCAATACAATTTTTTTGAACATTTTGTAAATTGAATTTATATAATAAACCATTTAAAACACGAACAGAAAAGTGCTTACCTTTTTTGTGTAAAAAACCAAATCAAAATCTGTAACTGGTTGAGAAACTTAAATTGTTTCATTGATTCTGAACTTCTCGGAGAAGTCTTCTCCCAAACTGACCCTCGTCTATAATCCCTTTTTCTTAGAAATTCTAGATGTATGTAAACAAAGAAAAATTTCAGGAATACTTGCCAACGGCGACCTGTGTGGGGTGTCGTCTGGTCTGAAGAATGAATAATAGCGCACAACACATGTTGCCGCAAAGCCGACATAACGCGAGAGATCAAAAACAGGGATTTCAACTCCAATTTCAAGAGATCATTGTTCCCACGTTTCCAGTTTCAAAATAATTTGTCACCTTCCGTGAAAAGGTAATTTAGTGTGCTTTGACGCCAGAATCAGATGTTTTCTGAAAACTGTTACACCCGAGCTTGCCGAAAAACATTCTTTCAAAAAAGGATAATGTAATTCGCCCCTTGGATACTTTCTGAAGAAATTTAAGTGGAAATCAAGAATATATGTATTGTTTGCTAGCATACTCATATATAGGGTTAGAGTGGATTTATGAGATATATACCATGTTAATTTAATATGTTTAAAGAGAAGAGAGAATGTAATAAGACAATAAGGCTTTTATAAAAGAAAAAATCTGGAGTGACTCCACTCGATTTTCCGAACTTTAAGTAATTAATGGCTGTATAAATAAATTAAAGAAAGAAAAGTCGTTAAATAAACAAAAATGAAAATTATAATACGATGTTTGAGTATACCGTTTAATTTTACACTATTTCTCTTCAAATAATTTGAGCCCATAGATCATAATGATAAAAAAAATTTTGTTGTGCCCCTGTAAAGATCAATAAGGGTTTAACTCACCAAAATCTATACAGTTCGTACAACTGTGACCTATAATATGTGTACAAATTTTCAGCTCAATCGAATAAGGCGTTTAGGCACCATCACACTTTAAATAATTTGAGCTCATTAGCCATATACTGATAAAGAATTTTTCGTTGTGGTGTCCCTGGAAAAAAACTACAAGTGCTAGATTCTACAAAATTCCTACCCGTCGTGTGACGGTGATCTATAATATGTATATAAATTTTCAATTCAGTCCAATAAGGCATTTAAACGCTATCGTACTTAAGTAATTTCTACCCATAGGCTATAATTAGAATTTTTCTTTGTCTCCGAAAAAAAAAGGGCTAAATTTACCAAATTCATTTGGGTTCGTGCTACGGTGACCTATAACATACGTATCAACTTTCAGCTCATTTGAACTTAGTACTCACATATTTTCACTCACATATATCGTATCGACTCACATTACAAAGCCGTTATCGCACATAAAAAATTCGGGCCCATAGGCCATAACGATAAAGAATTTTTCTTTGTGTCATTTTAGTAAAGCTGTACGTGCTAGATTCACCAAAATCTACACTGTTTGTGCGATGGAGACCCATAACTTGTGTATAAATTTCACCTCTATTGAATAAGGCATATAGATGCTATAAGTTCTATATTTTATTTCACTAAAGATTTTTTCTGAATTTTGTTATAATTATTTAAATTTATGCCTTCACCCCCTTCTTTTTTTACTAATTGTGAGACTCTGAACGGTTTACCGTGTTTTGGGGGCCGCCCTGCTTCCTTTCCGCCGTCCGGACTTGTCTCGTCAACGCAGGCAATCTTTCTCTGTTGCACTTAGGATTTTTCAAGGAGTTAAAAATTTTATTTTATTTGTATTTATTTTTTTAACTCCTGGTGCTTCACTCTGAAAAATCTCTGCTCACGCGTGGAATAAAGCACTCACGTTGAAGTTGACTTTAAAAAAAGTTGGGCCCATAGGACATAATGATAAGAAATTTTTCTTTGTGTCTCTGTAAGGAAAAAGAACTATAAGGACTAAATTCATATAAATCAATAGGGTTCTTGCTAAAGTTATTTATAATATACGTACACACTTTCAGCTTATTGAAACAATGCTTTTAGATGCTATCGTGTTCACTCGCAAGCACACACATACATACTTACATACATACGCATCACCGTAAATATAGCAAAATTGAACTTAGGGAACCTCAAGTCGTGTAGAAAATTAAAAATTCAAATTGTTGCAGTCGGATTATTTGGCATAATTACAAAACCTTCCTTACATACGTATGTTTGGAAAGTAAAAATATGTCGATTTTTCTACAAATTTCTGGTCGAACTTTTATACGTAATGCCAGGGCCTGCTTGACTTCATGTAAGGCCTGAGGCACAGATACTTTCTTAGACCCACGCCAGTACTTGACGATGTGAAAATAGTTGAAAAAGTGACCAAAATTTTTGTACACGGAACAAATAGTGATCAAATAATCAAAAAAGAAATTAGTTTTAGGGCCCCCTGCTATTTAGGGTCAGGGGCCCGGGCCCCACATGCCAATGCGATAATCAGGCCCTGCATAATGCATAAATTTCCGAATAAAAAATCTTAGCTCATAGGGGGGGGTCCGGACCCGCTGGACCCCCCCCGTCGCTGCGCCACTGCTTATTACTATATCTGTGATATCAACATTCTATTCCATTGTTGTTTTCGAGTTTTATACTCTCTCATCATGGCTGATGCCAAAAACTTTTTCGGCATCAAAAATCTTTGCACGTTAACATGGGGATGATAGATCTATGTATATTACTATATCTATGCTATACCCTGCTTTCCAGCTTCCGTAACGTTATTCAATCCGCGATTGTAATGAAATGCTCTCCCTCTGGTGGGCTAAGGTGAAATTACAATAAACATGGTTTAATTTGAATTCCATACAGCCGCCATTGCTTGCCGATATTTAGTTTCACATATATTTATTGAATAAAAAAGAATAAATACGGTAAAAAAGATAACACATACTGCTGTGTGCTCCAGTGTAACTCCAAAGGACCAAGAAATCCAGAATTAAGCTTCCATTTATTTCCAATTGACAAATTTAAAATTTCAGTTGCTTCGGCTAATGGAAGTAAAAAATTAATCAGATGATTTGAAATTAATATTTGTTCAACTTCAGTTAAAAATCTACTTCCGATCGAACTTTGAATAAACTGAAGTATTTTTTCCAAAAGCAATCAATTTTCCATGATGTAATGGCGGAGAAATTATAGTACGAATATTAAGTAGAATAACAAAGAACACTAATGGAACACACGTGTCTATAATGTTTACTAACAACTGCAGTGTTGAGAAAGCGCCATCTATCGATCATTACAATCGCGGATAGGGAAATGTTTCGTTTTTATTAATTTTTTAAGAATAATATTGAGCTTAAAAAAATTCAGTTGAACTCAGATTTCATTTAATAGAGTCTTTTTGACAACATGTTTTTTTTTTAAAGAACTATTTTAAGCATTTTACTTAGTGAGAGAACATTTAAAATGACGTTGATCTTTATGCGTAAAACCGAAGCTAAACTACATTGTTATGGAGAGATAGGTTTTTTTTTTTTTTTTTTTTTTTTTTTTTTGAGAATGTTGGTTTTTATGGATATCTTATGGCAGTGAGTCTTATAATTTTTCGTTGTTGCTATATTTGACGGTGTAATAAAATAATAATAATAATAATAATAAAAAGAAAAAATTAAGAAGCTGCTAGCGATTTGATTTTTTCATTCATTTCCTTTTACCAACATCAAGTTTAAAATAATTCTTTGTTATGCAATTTTTTTTTTTTTTTCTTCTGTGTAACCTGATGTGTAATAAAATTACATACTGTTTCAATAAATTTTCAAGTGTTGGCATTACATTTTTCAGTAAAAGGAAAAGTTATTTTGGTTTACTATTAGTGTTTACTATTAGTATGAAATTAAAAAATATTAGTATGATTTTAAAAATAAAGTTGTAATTTTATGTTAAGATTTTTCTCTAAAATTTTCACAAATGCATGTGAATTTTGTAATTAAGACTTTTTGAAAATTTTGTCCTGATTTTTTTTTTTTTTTTTTTTATTGAATATTTGATTAAGATTATGACCAGTTTCAACTGTTTGAGTCATTCTCAGAATCTAAGTCTAAGCATTGCTGTATCATCATTTATCAAATGAATATTTTGGAAATCAAATACAAGCTCAGTAGTGCAGCAGTCCACTATTTTAACAGTATGCTAACAAACCTGTGCGAAACTTACGCAATTGCATAAGTTATTAAAATTTCAGGTTTTTTTTTTTTTTTTTTTTTTAACATACAAAATTAAGTTGAATTTTTGCATAATAATGGATTATCATGAGAATTATTACGTTAAAAATAGTACATATGGAGTTGCATAAAACTGAGCCTAATAAAATTAAACAACAAAAACTAGGATAAGGTAAATGTATCAAAGTGGAGGAAGAAAGGATAGCCTAGTGAGTGAGGCATTTCATTCTGAGATCATGCTGGGTTAATAATACATTTCGTTTCTTATAATATTTGTGTAATAGGATACTTGACATTAGAAATTTAAGAGAAAAATTAGTGTAACTTTTATGTTTAGAGAACTTTTATGCTGACAGAATTTTTTTCTCTTGCGGATCAGGTTCGGGTCGGGTTGACTGATCTTTTTTTCGTGCGGGTCGGGTTCGGGTCGGGTTGACTGAATTTTTTTTCTTGCGGGTCGGGTTTGGTTTTCAACAAGTCGGGTCGACTTGAGAACACCTTTCAAAATATTTTATTTTACAATTATGAACATAAATTTATAGGAATGTTTACAACTATGTAACTAATTTAAACATTCTGCACATACTAGACATGTATCGGTTGGTTGTTTGGTTGGAGGATTTAAGGCCGATTGACTCCAGATGTGTCCTAGGCCTATAGGGGGAATGCCCTCCGTTTGAGTCTTTCTAAGGGGTCCTAGCCCGTATTTACGCGTGTTCCGAGCGGCTAGGTCGACGAGCGCAACCTGGGATCGAACCCGACACTTCCCATCTACCAGCTTCGAGCGCTGAACCGCTCGGCCGCTGGTGGGCAGACATGTACCGGAGCACCCTATTCGTATCCGCGGATATCCGCCAGAAAATTAGATCCGTATTTGTATCTGGATCTGTTTTCTTTTCTTCAACGGAACAAATATGTATCTTTTGAAAAAATTGTATGAAAATTAGAAAAGTATTATGAATCTTTCTCGACTGTTAATATATAAATTAAAGAAATACAAATACAGTATAACCTCGCATTTAAATTCTGGAAAATGAAAAGATTTCGCAGTTTACAAGTTTTTTTTTTATATTTTACTTTATTCTATTCTATATTCAGTAGAAGAAAGTATTAGATTCGTAAAAATTTTCACCTTCCGGTTTTTGATGAATTTGCACGTTTTGAGAGTTCCGAACACGATTTGACTATTTCTAGAAAATATCAGTCTGTGTCTCTGTATGTGTGTGACAAAAATTTTGTGGTGACTGTATCTCTTGAACTACTGCACATAATTACCTATAAATTCATAAATAAATGCACCTTGACATAAATTAGTGCCTATCAACTTTTGGTGCCCATCACTCAACAGATAGCGCTGCTATACAGTGATTTTCGCAATTTAAGGGAATGCTATATCTCAGGAACTACTGCAGAGAATTGTATATAAATTTATATGTAGATGCACCTTGACATAACCTAGTCCCTATCAACTTTTTATGTCAATTTCTCAAAAGGTTGCGTTGATTTTTACAGTTTAAGGAAAGGCTATATATCAGGAACTACTAAACAAAATTGCACATAAATTTATATGTGGATGTACCATGATATAATTTATAGTCTTCCCACGTTTGGTACCAATAATTCAATAGGTGGCGGTGTTATACAACGATTTCCATAATTTAAGGGAAAGAGATATCTCAGGTTCTATTGTGTATAATTAAAAAAAAAAAAAAAAAAAAGATATCTGAAAAGACCATAATCAGACATTATGCCGATTCAATTTGGATGCATATCGGCCAATAGGTGGCGCTGCTGTCCTGCAATTTTCCCCGAGACGGAAAAGCTATATCTCAACTTCTATGGTGTATAACTGTACAAAATTTGATAAGTGAAATAACCATTATGAAAACGCATTTTTTAATATACTATTTATGGAGAATAAAACTGTCTTTCTTTGCACAATGTAATTTTTCTCTAAGATGAAAATCGTCTGCATTCATTATGGTAGGTAATTCTAATAATAGCTTTAGTAAATTATCTGTACTGAGCGAATTTGTATTAGAAAATATAGAAGAAAGTCTTGTGGTGAGCACAACATACTAGTTTTATTTTTATTTATTTATTTATTTAATACCTTTACTTTTAATGAAATTCAATCCTTGCTTTTATGTAAACGGAATTTTGAATTTTCTCTATTTATACTTGTTTATACAGCAAATATATAAGAAATACAGTGGAACCTGTCTAAAGTGACCACCCTAGGGACCGGCTAAAATGGTCACTATATGCAGGTGGTCACTTTATAAAGGGTCTTTAAAATTGGAAAATGGTCGCTTTAGTCAAGAAAATGGTCACTTTAGTCAGGTGGTCACTTTACCAAGGTGGTCACTTTTACAAGTTCCACTGTACTTGTTGTGATTTCATTTAAAGCTAGTATGCTGTGACCAACTCAAACTTTCTTCTATTATTTTCCTATAGGAATTCGCCCAGTAAAAATATTTTCTTAAAACTATGTGTTATTTATTAAAATTATCTACCATAATGAATGATTTTCATTTAGAAAAAACTAACACTAAATATTTACAAGTTTTGAGAGGTCTAGACTATATGTCAGGTTTCATTGCTTATAATCCAACAAAACCTGATATGTGAAAAGACCAATATGAAATATTACGCTGATTCAAAGTGAATGCCTATTAGCCAACAGGTGGCGCTGCTACTCAGGGATTTCCGCAATTTAAGGAAAGGCTATATCTCAAGAACTACTGCACAGAGTTTCATATAAATTTGTATGTCGGTGACTTTTAATATATATTATCGCCTGTCAACTTTTGGTGTAAACCACTCAACAGGTGGCGCTGCCACACAGCAATTTCCACAATTACAAGGAAAGCTATATCCCAGGTTCTATTGTGTATCATCAAACAAAACTTAATATGTGAGAAGGCGATTATGAGACATTATGCTGACTCAGTTTGAATGCTTGTCGGCCAATAGGTGGCGCTTTTACACTGCAAATTTCATCGATAAGAGGATGGCTATATCTCAACTTCTATGCCATATAACTGTACGAACCATGATATGTGAGATAACCATTATAAAAACGCATTGTTTAAGAAGTTATTTATAGACGATAAAACTGTCTCTGATTGGATATATTAGTGTTAGATTTACCTAAGATGAAAATTATTTGCATTCATCACGTTAAACTTCTTAATTATAGTTTTAATAAATTATTCGCACAGTGAATTTTACAGAAAAATATAGAAGAATGTCTTGTGGTGGCCACAACATACTAGTTTTTTTTTTTTTTTTTTAATAATTTACCAACTGTGTGACAATGAAAATTTACATTATTTTATATCATGTTATATATCATTTTACCTTGTTTTGCATGATTTTTAGATGAATAAGTAATGTTGATTTATTTTTCGGGTTTCGGGTCGGGTTCGGGTCGCAAAAAATTCTCTGTTGGGGGTTCGGGTCGGTTTTCGGGTTGATGAAAATTTTTTTGTCGGGTTCGGGTCAGGTTTCGGGTTGATTTAAAAATCATCTGTCGAGTAAAACCCGACCTGCGCAGTACTCTAATAATAATACTTACCCGTGGAGCAGAAAACAAACTCGGGCATTTCTGTCCTTGGGCTTTTCTCTTTTTTTTTTTTTTTTTTTTTTTTGTCACTATCATAAGAACCTACCTGTTTTACATCGAAGAACGAAGCATTTACATGAACCCATCTCAATGAAGTAGTTTTAAGCACGTACAAAAATATTAAACTGTTTAAAATTCAAAATTCGAAAAGCACGTCAGTAGAATGAAACTGAAAACAGTAGTACTTCGCGCCGAAATATAGGGTAAAGGGACAAGTGTCGCCCCCAATAGCTGGCAGAAATTCACATCGCAGTTTTAAAGCTTTCTCCCATTGGACTTTCATCTCCTCTTTAAATAATACTCCGTGGCCGCGAAAAAACAATTTGAAAGTGTAAGTTGAAGTTGGAAAAAACTTTAGTATTAAAATAAACCATGGGGTTAAATAAAACCACCCTAGTTAATTTTGCAAATTAACTAGGGTGGCCATATATTCTTGAACTATGTGCTATGAGTCAGTACAGTCCATATTTTGAAACCGTTTTCCTACGATTTACGAGTTCCCATCAAAAATTATACCTCTGGGGGGGTCACCGAAGCGGGAGAGACATCCCTTCCGTGGAGGATCAAAATTGAAATGGCATGTCTCATGACCACCCTTAGGAGTCAGTCCCAGACCGTCTGCCCACCTGCGCAGCACTAGTGCGACGTAAAATCCAACCATTCAACCATCCATCCTAAGCTTTACAGCCGTATTCACCAATAACTTCAACTTCCGGTTGAACACGAAATCTTGAAAAGCGCCTAAAGTCTGGGTACAACTTTTCAGCAAAATTTGATGCGTTGCTTTTGCCATCTAGCGGCATTGTTACTCAGTGGCGGATCCAGAACTTTTTTTTTTTTTTTTTTGGGGGGGGGGGAGGGCTAAGAGTTTTTAAGATGTTATTCCAGATCAACGAAAAATTTACAGTTGTAGCATCCAATTGGGAATGTTAGTGCTTATTTTTTTTTTTTTTTTGGGGGGGGGGGGGTGGGCTTCAGTCAAAGATCATATGAAATCTTCGTCGATAGAGGGCAAAACGAGGAGGTCAATTTTTTTAGAAAGCTGCACCCTGCCTTCAGACGCCTTTCAAGTTTTTAAGTTGAACCGAGAGTTGAAGTCAATGGTGAATATAGCCGTTAAGGGCAGCGGTAGCCTAGTCGGTAGAGCGTCGGCCTCGTAATTGGAAGATTGCGGGTTCGGTACTCGAGCCGGCCAAAGACCGTCGTGTACACTAATGGTGGCTGGTGCACGTAAAATCTTTCGTAGCCACAATACGCAAGCGAAGTGATGACGTCACTGGTCGTTCGTGGATGCAAGAAAAATATTTCCTATGTTAAACGCCCATTGGATTTTTTTTTTTTTTTTTAATTATTAAAAATCGAGGAAAATTGTTTCCCGATTTTAATCCTCATATTTAGGTATAGATATGTTTTAGTTATCATGTACATACGTTAGATTAAGTTGTTTTTGTTGTTAAATTGATAAAATTTGAATTTTAAATTTCAAAACTCTAGAAAAAAAATGGCAAACTTCCCTATTCGATTGAAAACATAAACATTTCAGTTCAAAGGATGATATTTACACAATAAATATCCAACTAATATACTAATTAAAAGGAAAATGATAAATATTCTATCATAATTTGAAGTCAAATTTGTTTTCAAATGTCTAAATAAAGTATCTGATATAAGATACTAATATGTTGCGGCGGAATAGATTTGATATCGGTCATCCTTGGCAGAAAAAAAAATATATAGCCAAATTATCTGGCGAACATAATTTAATTCCTTGGCTATTTTAACAACTTATATTAAGAGAGTAATGAATAATATGAAACAATATTTCGTTCAATACATATTACGAAAATACACATCTGGCATGTATATTTTCGTATTACGTTTTTGATTGCCAAATACAAAAACGCCAAGGACAACAGAGTTTTGAAATTTAAAATTAAAATTTTGTCAATTTGACAGCAAATTACTCAATCTAACACATGCACATGATAACAAATACATATATATACACAAATACGGGGATTAAAATCGGGAATTAATTTTCCTCGATTTTTAATAATTTTTTACATTCTAATGGGCGATTAACATAGGATATCATTTTCATGCATCCACCGACGGTCAGTGACGCCACACTTCGCTTGCGTATATCCTCCATGTTCCCATCAAAAATTATACCTCTGGGGTCACCGAAGCGGGAGAGCCATCCCTTCCGTGGAGGATCAAAATTGTGATGGCATGTCTTCGGACCCCCTCTAGGGGTGTGTCCCAGACCGTCGACAATTGCCCATCTACGCAGCACTAGTGCGACGTAAAACCCAACCATCCATCCATCCTAAGATTTAAAAAATTATAGTAAGGAAATTATGTATCATAATTGTAACCCTTTAAATGCTGATTTTTATACTTCTGAAAATCATAGATATAGTAATAAGACATAGATTGATCATCGAGGGGAAAACAGTGATTCCTTTTTATTTGGGAGACGGCCATTTTACTCTCTTAAGTAAGGGGACTAAATTTTTGAAACCCAATTTGAGAACAAATCACCGCAGCTTCGCAGCGTCCTCCATGACGAGCCATTCGAGACAGAGCTAATTATGCTTTAATTTGAGGACATTCGAGGACAAGTTTGTAAATTCGAGAACTTTTATCCTCAAATGATTTTCAAATTGCTGAGGACATAGGTCGAAATTCGAGTACTGTCCTCAGGATTCGAGGACGTTTGATCAGCTCACGCTTATGGATGTTTTCCCGAGTGAATATACACGTGAATACACGCGGATAATTTAGCAAACAAAATTTATGAATAATTTATATGCTAAAACTAAAAGTGAATAAAAGACTCCAGTTACTTTTTTCTCTTTCATTCTTTTCTTGTTTCTTTTCTTTTCTTTTTACTATACTATAGTATACTCATGTCTGCACATGACCGACCGTGGATGCAAGAAAAAGATTTCCTATGTTAATCGCCCATTGGATTTTTTGTAAAAAAAAATATTAAAAATCGAGGATAATTATTTCCCGATTTTAATCCACGTATTTGTGTATATATATGTAATAGTTATCGTATGCATGTGTTAGATTGAGTTATTTTGCTGTCAAATTGACAAAATTTTAATTTTAAATTTCAAAACTCTGTCATCCTTGGCGTTTTTTTGTATTTGGCGATCAAAAACGTAATACGAAAATATACATGCCAGATGTATATTTTCGTATGTATTGTACGAAATATTGTTTCATATTATTCATTACTCTCTTAATGTAAGTTGTTAAAATAACCATGATTTCTGAAAGGAATTAAATATGTTTGCCAGATAATTTGGCGGTATTTTTTTTCCGCCAAAGGTGACAGATATGAAATCTATTTCTCTGCAACATATGAGTATCTTACATCAGACACTTTATTTAGACATTTGAAAACAAATTCGACTTCAAATTATGATAGAAGATTTATCATTTTCCTTTTAATTAGTACAGTCGGTAACAAAAGTCTCCGAACACTAGTAAAAATTCCTATATAAAAAAAGGTACACTTAATACAGTTTTGTTAAATAAATCCTTGTCGAATCCTGTTCTTAGTCAGTGTAAGAACATGATTCGACAAGAATTTATTTAATAAAACTGTATTAAGTGTACTTTTTTTTTTAATATAAGAATTTTTGATAGGGTTCAGAGTTTTTTATTACCGACTGTTTATTAGTTGGATACTTATTGTTTAAATATCATCCTAGGTAGGTAGGTAGGTAGGTAGGTAGGTATGTAGATATATAACTGAGCTATATGCTATGCCAGAGAAATAAATATCATCCTTTGAAATGAAATGTTTATGTTTTCAATCGAATCTGGAAGTTCGCCATTTTTGTTTTTTAGAGTTTTGAAATTTAAAATTCAAATTTTATCAATTTTACAGCAAAAACAACTTAATCTAACGCATGCACACGATAACTAATATACATCTATATCCAAATATGGGGATTAAAATCGGGAAATAATTCTCCTCGATTTTTTATAATTTTTTACAATAAATCCAATGGGCGATTAACATAGGAAATATTTTTCTTGCATCCACGGACGGCCAATGACGTCATTACTTCGCTTGCGTATTATACTACTTTTAAATAAAAATCGTCTGCATTCATCATGAAAAATAATATTAATAAATTATAATTTAATAAATTATTCGTATTGCGTAAGCTTGTATAGGATTATATATAGAAGAAAGTCTTGTGGTGGCTACAAAATACTAGTTATATATTAAAACTAGCCGGCTTTACTTCCGCCGCTGCTAACTACATTTAAAAGAATTTTGAAATTCCATATTACTTGCTAATATTAAATCTTTAAAAAATTTAAAAGTAAAAAAGTATTCCATTAAATATGAAGACAGTAATTATTTTATAATAATAACAAAGCAACTGATTATAAAAATTATATTTTTCATAAATTAGTTAAATATAAGTTATGAAAACTTATCCCATTTCTTTTCACATATTTGTTACAACACTTAAAAGCCGCGCAATATTTCGGTATTTTCAAAACTCATTAACATTCTATTCTATTACTAATTCCCATAGATACAGTGTAATGGTTTGGTTTTAAAAACTTACTAAAAACTCCATCTCCATCTTTAAAAGGATCAGAAGGTATTTTAATTTGTACAAACACAATTACAAAAACAAAACAGATTTTTTTATTACTAGGACAATGCAACACCGTTTTCACATTTTTTAAAGCAAGCGACTCATTTCGGTTCAGTTCATATACCTTGAGTAAAGCTGAACGTGCTTTCAGTTCAGTTCAAAAATTATGACTCCTGAGATCACTACTACACTACTCCCCCTTCAGTGGCAACGATAAAAAATTCATATATTTTCTGTTAAACTTCACATGACGACCAGAGCGTGTAGTTGTAGTTACTGGTAACTTGCGTTTCGGATGGTCACATGAAGGGGAAGCTTCAGGTAAAGTGACAACTAGAGGTTCCATTTTGTCTGGAATAGATGGAAATGGTGATGTTGAAGCTAGTGCAGGTGACTGTTCATGTTCACAGAGGTAGGAAGGCTATCGACACTAACGGTTATTTCTTTGTCGTTGACGAGTATTCGATAAGTCTTTGGATCACGGGATAAAACAAGATGAAGGCCGGAATATGCTGGAGCAAATGTCTTTTTCGTGGCGTCACACCATTAGAAAACATGTGTAGAATTATATAAATTTTTATGGGTGAGCACTGTTCTTGATCCATGAGAGCTGGTGGGCATCATCTTAAGAGCGGTCATATGTTGTTTTAGAAGCTTTAGGAATTCAGGAGGATCGACACTATTATGTGAATTTGATGCTTAAAAAAATTCTCCGGGAAGGCGAAGATGTGATCCGTAGATGGGCTCTGCACAAGAGGCTTTCAGATCTTCTTTATAGGCCGATCGAAGTCCAAGCAATACCGTAGAAAGGACGTCAAACCAATGGATATCTGTGTGGCATCGTATTGATTGTTTCAAGGAGAGATGGAAACGCTCCACTAACCCATTGGATTGTGGATGGTATGGCGTAGTGCGAATTTTGTACGTCCTCAGCCAGGAATTGACTGAGGGATGTAAAGAGCTGAGACTTGAATTGGCATCCTTGGTCTGTAGTTATCTGTTCCGGGGCACCAAAACGAGATATCCATATGTTATAAAAAGATTTCGCAGCGGTATCTGCAGAGATATCAGATATTGGGACAGCTTCTGGGCAACGACTATTCCTGTCTATGCAAGTCAGAAGGTAATTAAAACCATTAGATGATGGTAACGGTTCATCCAGATCAATATGCACCTGACTAAATCTGTTATTAATTGTTATAAAATTTTGTAAAGGACTGGTGTTGTGGCGACTAATTTTTTATTTTTGGCAGTCTAGACAAGACCGCGTACAGTTAGCGATATCTTTAAGCATCCCAGGCCACACAAAGCGTTGTTGGATGAGTTTGTGTGACGCTATTATTCCAGGATGTGACAACTGGTGAAGATTGTTAAAAATTGCACGCCGAAATTTTTCAGAGACATATGGTCAGATGCACTGGTCCTGAACATCGTAATACAGTGATAATCCGGGAACCCGTTTCATGGGTTACAAAATTAAATTAGTTTGTGGGATATTGTTTTTTAAAATATTTTGGAGTTCAGGATCCCGCTTCTGATCTACTGCAATAGCAGTGAAATCAGTTGAAGAGAGCAAATATATTTCACTAACCCGTGACAACGCGTCAACTACAATATTTTTCGACCCCTCTATATGCCGGATGTCAGTAGAAAATTGTCCAATATAATCGAGGTAGCGTAATTTTCTTGGAGAAGCCCTATCCGAACGTTGTCGGAATGCGAAAGTAAGCGGTTTCTGATCAGTGAAGATGATAAAAAAGCGACCTTCCAACATATGTCTAAAATATTTGATAGCTTCGTAAATCCCAAGCAGTTCTCGGTCGTAAGTGCTATATATTGCTTGTGCCGGGGAGAACTTTCTTGAAAAAAAAAACGCAAGAGATTCCCACGCGCCTTGATTTAGCTGTTGTAGGGCCCCACCCATGGCCGTGTCCGATGCGTCAACCATAAGGGCCAAAGTTTTGGACGACGATGGGAAAGCTAATGCAGTATCTGAAATGAGGCTATCTTTACACTTTTGAAATGCATTACGGGCTTTCTTTTTGGAGTTTACTAGAAAGCTATTCAATGGTGTTTGCATAGCAGCTGCATGAGGAAGAAAAGTCTATAAAAATTTATCATCGCTAAGAAACGACGCAGTTCTTGAACTGTTTGTGGTTCCGGAAAATCCTTTATTGAGAATACCCTCTTTAGCAGTGGACGAACAGGAACACCGTCAGCAGAAATTTCGTGGCCCAGAAAGGAAATCTTTGATTGGCCAAATAAACATTTAGATAAATTGAGGCTCAGTCCATACTATTGGAATCGCCCAAAAACTAAACGAAGTTTGTCGCAAATGTTCCTCTTCAGACACGGATGCGATTAGGACATCGTCAGAATAGGGAACACAAAAATCAAATCCTAATAAAACTTTGTTCATAAAACGCTGAAACGTCTGCGCAGCATTACATAATCCGAATGTCATTACCGGAAGCTCAAACAAGCCGAAAGGGGTAACAACGGCAGTCTTTGGTACGTCAGTAGGGTTGACAGGAATCTGAAGTATGCTCGTTCTAAATCTAGAGTTGAAAATATATTTTTGTCATCCAAGATTTGCATGCAGTATTAAATATGCGGAACAGGGTAACAATCCGGTATAGTGACAGCATTGAGCCGGCGGTAATCTCCGTACTGGCGACAATCGCCATTACGCCTGGGAACCATGTGTAGAGAGTAGAGGACTCGCCCAAGAACTTTTGGAAGGGCGGCATATACCCCGCTCAAGCATATTCGCAAATTCTTCTTTAGCAGCTTTTAGTTTATCGGAAGGGAGGCGTCTCGCCTTAGAAAATATAGGTGGACCAGCAGTCTCGATGTAATGCATTACGTCATGCTTCGGAACTTTTGTACCGACTACTAGACGAGTTACAGTCGGCTGCATAATTATTCGAGCACTAGCAATAATCCTTGCCAAAAAAAAAGTACACTTAATACAGCTTTGTTAAATAAATCCGTGTCGAGTCATGTTGTTAATCAGTCTAAGAACATGATTCGAGAAGGATTTACTTAGCAAAACAGTCTTAAGTGTACTTTTTAAATATAGGAATTATTGGCTAGTGCTCGAATAATTTTGCAGCCGACTGTATGTCTGGAAATTCTTTAAGGAGTTGGTGGAATGGGGAATTACCGGATATAAGCTTAATATTGAAGATTTGTGCATTACGCACGAGACCCACGGTTGACAAGTGCGTAATGGAATCCAATACGCGTTTGTTCTTTTATATCGACCAAAAGGGAAAAATTTCGAAGAAAATCCGCACCGATATTTGGATGGGAGACAGCGGAAATAATGAATGGCCACTGAAATTTCCGGCGTAAGCCTAAATCGACGGTGAGAAGTCGTTTGTCGAAGGTTGTGTGAGTGTTCACACATATATTCTTTAAAAGTTAATTTATTTATTCAAATTTTATAATAACAAAAAAGAGAGATTAATATAATTAATAAAAAAATATCCTTTTAAATTTAAGTAATTCAATTAATTAATTAAATAGAATTTCTCGTTTTCCTTTCAAATCAAAGATGTTTCATTAAATAGCGTTTCTTTGTCTTTCAATAGATGCAAGTACATTATTCTCTGAGTAAAATAAAGCAATTTTTATATCGGGGTTTTTGTAAAGTAATTTTATTTATACTTCTTCCCCGAAACAATTAAATCATTTTCGCTATAATCATTTATTTGTGAATGAATTTCAAAATCCGTTACCAACTTATTTCTAGCATATGTATGTATTAATAATAATAAAAAAAAAGTAGGAATTTCCGTTAAGATTATAATGCTTCTGTTTACGTAAAAGGCTATTATTACTTTTCGAGCAGATCATTATTGTTCTAAAAATAGATTTTTGATAGATTATTGCCGACTGTCTGGCGCGCAGCTTCGAACCGACTTCGTCCGTTGCTTTGATTGACAGGTGGCGTATTTTTTTTATGCCAAATTAGTTTGAGTTTTAGTAACGATAAATTATATTAAAAAAATTTCTAATAAAATGTACTAAATTTTTGTATTAAATGTAGACAAAGAAATAGCCTGGCATTCTTTTTGGCTGAATTTTAACGATGCCAACTTATTTGGTTCGCACTTTTTGACTCTGAGACTGGCAGATTTTTTTTAGAGACCTCTCTGACTGCTTCGCTGGTAAAGAGAAGTTAATTTTGTCGATCCCGTCCTCTCCCTATGTTCCATTTGCTGTGTGGAATTATATTCTTTATAACTGGCATTAACGAAATATTGTTAATAATTTTTGCAATGGGAATATTTGTCAACCGGAAGAAAATAATATATTTTCCTCCTGAATAAAATTACTGTATCTAATGGATTGTTTAATATTGACTGAAATATTTTCCTTCATTACTATTCTCTTTAGCAAACTCTTCACGGCCATTATTAAAGATGATCCGGGTATGTATAATCTTCTTCATAAAAATTTGGTGTCTTCCACACTGTAAAAAATGCTGCAGTAAAATTACGGGCAAAGCCCGGCAGCAGAGATTGCAGACAAAGCCCGTAAAAAAAACATTTAGACGATGAATGATGTATCGCCAGTAATTTTACGTTGTGATGAAACATACAACTAACCTGCAAAAAAAGTAGCATTGACCGTAAATTTAAAAGTTAAAGTTTGAGTTTCTCGGATGCTTTAAAAAAATTTCTTTCAATTATTACACATGCGTGAAGTAAGAAATCCACAACATTAAGCAACTTATTTATTTATTTTTTTACACATAAAAGCTAATTTATTAATTTTCATTCTACGCAAACCGTTTTCGGCAGCCCGGGATTGGAACTCACAATCTCCTGTTTCAAGGGCCAGCGCGTTACTAACCGCGCCGTTGGGATCACAGCGACCTTTCTTTACAAAAACTGATAAAGTCAACATCAGAACTGATAGGTTGATAAATCGTGTCACACGCACAAAAAGACTGGAAATTTTTTTTAACCGATTTACAGCACAATGTGAAGTAACAAATATTCAATTATTTTTACAGAACTAGCTGTAAAAATATACAGCAACCTATGTTGTATTTATGTTAAAAAAGTGCTTTATTTTTACGGAAATTTTTTACAGTGAATGAATATTGTCAACGTTCAAACTCTGCATAAAATATATTTTCTTTTAAGACTATTTTAAAATCTAAATTTGCGATTTTTGGCAAAATTAAGAAGTCAGTCAATTATCATATTGGAAAACTTTTACTTTTAGTTAAAACAAAAATTAAATTTATTTTTTAAGTTATAAAACTTTATTATATTTTTAAGTTATAAATATTGCAAATAGTAAAATTTATTTATTTTATATTCAAGAAAATTAACTATTTTTTTTTTTTTAATTTTCAAATTTGAATTGAATTATAAAATAAGGTAAAATTAAATAAAATTTAGATTACATAAAAAGAAAAAAAAACAAGAAAGAAGCCCGAAGGTAGCCTCGAACTCTGGTCGTCTGGGTGAAAGCCTTGTGCTCTACTAAGCAGGCCACGGTAGCGCTAAACAATTTGCGAAATCCCTACTATTTAAAGATTACGGAAACTTTAAACGCTTTTTTCTAGAAATTCTGTGGCTAGTGGCCTTTTTTTTTTTTTCTTCTCTTCTTCTTCTATAAAGGCTGACTATGCTAATTTTTGAGAAAGAAAATCTAATATATTTTTCGAAATCATTTTTATTCGTAAAGCTAAAACCTATCTACCTATCACTAAAGAGGTACCTATCACTAAAGAGGTAGTCTTATTTCAAGATTTTCATTAGAGGAAAATAATGGGTGAGAATTTCTCACCCTTCTTCAAAAACAAAATAAAAGATTTTTTCGTAAAAAAAAAATGCTTTGATAGAAGATAAGAGCAGTTTGCGTATCACTATAGCTTTTCTCGTAAAAATTCAAAAGAATTATACTTTTAAAACATCAATTTACGGGCTACGACCGTTTAGCTAGCAAAACGGTCATTTCCCCTAAAATTATACGGTCAAATACCGTGATTTTACATATTTTTTTTTTTTTTTTACAGTGAAGGGTCGTGTGCTTTTTCGACCCGAAACAATTGTTGCGAGTTTATTGTATTTTATGGTGTTTATTCAAAGTTTTGTAAGTAATAATTTAAAACGCTAGTTCTGTGGTGCTTTCTTATTAATATTGATGGTTGTTGACTATAACTTCCCTGTATCTTTACGTGTTACTTTCTATGCGGTATTATAGTAAAATTGGAAACAAATAGTAGTTTTTTCTTTTCACGAAGATGGGCGTTGACTTAGAGTCAAATTAGGCATTCAAGTGTGGCGAAAAATGGTAATTCAAGATTTCCAAAGTTTGGAAACTATAACTTCAACAGGAGTCGTGTTCTCGATTTTTTTTTATTGATATCATTGGTTTCTAGCGTAGAACTACCTCGAAACTTCTACAAACCACTGACAATACTCTCGATAAATTCAAATTCCTTTCAGACTTCGAAAATTTCCGTTTTTTCTGAATTAACAAAATTTCAGCCCTGTGTAGTGTATTTTACAATGTTTGTTTGATTTCTGTAGTAATAATGACTATTTAATTGGATTGTTCCGAGAATATTTATTGATTATTGATTTTTCTGGCAAAAAAAAAAAAAAAAAAAAAAAAAAAGAATTTTGCTCAACTGTTTCCTAAATACAGGGTGATTATAAAAAATCTACCCCGATATAAGCTGTCATACAGTTCACAGTAACAGAATGAAATTTTGGTGGAAGGTATTTTGAGGTATGAGCTCAAGAATTACTTAAAAAACAATAGTTAAACTCTAACAGTTACGGTTACAGTGACAAAATTTCAAAATATCCAAATGTTAGCATCTACTTTTTAACACTTTCCAACAAGGTTGAAAAGTGTTTATGACTTCAGTTTGTTTGTCTGTCTGTCCGCGCTCTAACTCCCGCAAATATTTATGGAATTTCTTGAAACTGATATATGTTATTCAAGTTCACTGTCAGATGTTCTCTATTGAAAATGGAGTGATCACCTCTACTGGTTTGTGTACGGGACACCCGAAAGTTTTCCAAAGCATTGAATCCTATGAGATGTATTTCTATAAACCATATTTTAGTACCGTTACTTTACACCAATCTTAATGAAACTGAAATAGGTTATTCAAATCCATCATCGGATGTTACCCATTGAAAATGGAGTAAATACCATCACTGGTACAGGAACATCCGAAAGTATTCCAAAGCATTGCGTTCTATGAGAGGTATTTCTACAGGGTGATTAAAAAAAAACGTGGACAAAATGATATGGCAGATCAGTCGTACAACAAGGATCAAAAATTGCATAGGAACGCAAACGCCTGTAGAAGGCGCTAGAGCCACGAGAAGGCGATGCAATACAAACACGAACTGAGCAAACGAAGATTGTATTCATTCGAGTTCTGGATGCGTTGGGCGTAACATGGCTAGTTACACGCACCGCAAAATGGCTGACATGCCTTTAATTTACGGTATGACCAACTGCAATGGACGAGCAGCCTTGCGAATGTATCGTGAGAAATATCCTGGTATAAAGGTGCCTAGCCGCTTATTCTTTGCCAGTCTGCATCGACGATTGTGTGAAACCGACTCATGCCATCGCAATTTTGATCCTCCACGGAAGGGATGGCTCTCCTGCTTCGGTGAACCCCAGAGGTATAACTTTCGTCCAGGCACTGAAATCGGGAGACTACAACAATCGTATGGATTTTGCTTTTTGGTTTTTGTAAGAAAGTGCTGCAGACCGAAACTTCGCAGCAAGTGTTCTCTTTACGGATGAAGCTGCGTTCTCATTAGAATGTGTGATGAACTTTTACAACCTGCATACGTGGGTGGATGAAAACCCGGTGCTTCATGTCCGCATGGAGCACAACGAAAATTTTCCGTTAACGTGTGGGCTGGCATTGTAGGAGACTGTTTACTTGGTCCGTACATTCTCCTACAAAGACTTAACGGTCCCATTTATCTAACATTATTGCAAGAGGTTCTACCAGAAATGCTGAATGATGCCTATTCGTCAACGCATTCGATTTCAACACAACGGAGCTCTTGCACATTTCAGCGTAGATGTCAGAGCACATCTGCAGGCTACTTTTCCTGGCGGCTGGATTGGTTGCGGTGGACCAGTCGCATCGCCACCACGATCACCAGATCTATCTCCCTTGGATTTTTCTTATGGTGATTTTTAAAAGGACTTGTGTATGAAACACTTGTTGTAATGCCGGAAGACTTGGTAGGAAGAATCGTTGTGGCAGCAGGATGTGTTCGAGATACACCTGGTATCTTTGAGAAGGTGCGGCGTTCTATGCAACGTAGATGCGTGGCGTGTCTCGATGCATCTGGCAAAAACTTTGAGCATCTCCCGTAGGCTAAACATTTGGCTTGCATAAGTTGCATGTGAGTGAGTAATTATCAATAAAATGATCTGTAATGGTTTTGTTTCTTCTCTTTGTGTTATGTATTATTTTAGACACCCTGTCCGGGTGCAGTTGCAACCCTCTGTTCCTATGCGAGTTTTGATCCTTGTTGTATGACTAATCTACCATGTCATTTTGTCCACGTTTTTTTGAATCACCCTACATAAACCAAATTTTAAGAACTTTACTTTGCACAAATCTTAATAAAATTAAAATATATTATTTATATGCACAAAAGAATGCTTTCCATAGAATACAGTTGGATTAGCATTAGATTTACAGGGCCACACAAAAATATTCAATTACATTAATGGTTATTATTAGAAATTTGTTGGAATTGCATTGTCGTTTATAGTAATTGCTTTTATCGTTTTCTAAATGTTTTTAACACTTTCCAATAAGGTTAAAAAGTTTTTATGACTTCGGTTTGTCTGTCTGTCTGTTTATCCCCGTTCTAACTCATGTAATAAATAATCATGGAATATCTTGAAATTAATATATGATATTGAACTTCACTATCGGTTGTTCCTTATTGAAAATTGAGTGATATCTCAACTGGTATGTGTACAGGGACACCCAAAAGTATTCCTAAGCATTGTGTTTTATAAGAGGTATTTTCATGAACCATATTTTCATGCCTTTATTTTAAACAAATTTCAATGAAATTGAAATATGCTGTTCAGGTTTACTATCGGATGTTTGCTATAGAAAATGGAGTAAATACCACCACTTGTTAACGCACAAGGACACCCAAAATTATTCCAAAGCATTCGTTTTCTGAGATGTATTTTTATAAACCAAATTTTAATAACTTTACTTCGAAGAAATCTTAAAAAAAAAAAAAAAATGTTATTCCCATGTACAAAAGAATGCTTTCTTCAGAATGTAGTACGATTAACATTAGATTTACAGGGGCACATAAAGTTATTCATTTACAATGAAAGCTTCTATTGCAAATTTGCTGAAATTGTATTTTCGTTTGCATTAAGCGATATAACACATTTTTAACATTTTTTAAGTGGGAATATGATTTCAATTTAAGTATCTGTCTGTCCGTCTGTCTTTCTGTCCGTCTGCTCACTCCCATCGTCCGTAAATATTTCCCGAATTCTTAAAAAAAAAAAAAAAAAAAAAAAAAACATGTATGTTATTCAGATTCACTATAGAATGTTCCCTATTTAAAATGGCATTAATAGGTTCTGTGCAACTGGTTTGTGTACAAGGCCACCCAAATAAATGCCAATGCATTGCATTTCAGGACAGACATTTTTATAAATTACATTTAAAGAACTTTCTGTTGTAAAAAACATATAGAAATTGACACTGATTTTTAATATTCTAAATTAATATTTTGCATAGAATATGATTTTGTTATCCTTCAGATTTACAGGGCTACACTAAAATATTCAGATGCATTATGGACTGCAATTAGAATATAAGGGCTATGTTTTCTTTAATGTTAAGCATTTTTAACACTTTCTAACACTTTCTAACAATTTTTAAGAATGATTAGGAATTCAATTAGTTTATCTGTATGCCTTTCAGAACTAATGTCTATTCGTTGTTTGATTACGTTGGCAAAAAGTATTGAAAGTTAAACAATACAAGAATTACATACATTTGGATAGTGTTAATGATCAATGCGTACCGCATGATTTTGTGTTCTTGTTTTAATTGAAATGGAATCTCCATAGCAAAAAACCATAAATAGTGTTGGAATGGTACCTGTAGCACGAAAATCGCCAGCGCTAGCAGGCTAAGAAAAAAAAAAAAAAAAAACTGTTATGTGCCTACCAGAGCACGACTTCCATTTTTTTAATGACGTCACATTTCACACTGAGTCTTTGGTTCAGATTAAAGTCTACTAATTCTGCTTCGAAATGAAAAGAAGAGATCACGGTATCCTTAATTTCGTGTAAGGCTACTGAATAAAGGCTTTAATTTTATTGTTAGTCGTAAGACGCCGTCATGACTGACGTCATCGCACTACATGAAAAACAAGGCATTGTGAAATGGTAACCAAAATCGTTTTTGATGATCATAATGATGTTTCCCAGTAAGCGGCATATTGTTCACAGAGCAAGAAAACAAGATACACATCACGCATTTCACAATGCTTTATTTTTCATTTAGTGTGAAGACGTCAGCCAGGACGGTGTTTTACGACTAACAAAGAAATTAAAACCCTTATTCAGTAGACCTACATGAAATTAAGGATATCACGGTCTCTTCTTCTCGTTTCGAAGCAGAATCAGTAGACTTTAGTGAGAGCCGAAGACTCAGTGTGAAATATGATGTCATTAAGAAAATGAAAGTTGTGCACTGGTTGGCACATCACAGCTGTTTTCTCTTTTTTTCTTAGTATGCCTAGCGTTGGTGATTTTCATGCTAGAGGTACCGTTCCAACGCTATTTATGGTTTTTTGCTATGGAGATCCCATTCCAATAATAATAATAATAATAATAATGGCGTTGCCATTTGAAAATTTCGAAATTTTGTTACTGTAACCGTAACTGTTAGATTTTAACTGTTGTTTTTTATATAATTTTTGAGCGCATACCTCAAAATACCTTCCACAAAATTTTTAGTCAGTTTTTCGGAACGGTACGTTTTTTTTTTTTATAATCACCCTGTATTTATAAAATAAAGTGCATTCATCGTCTAGAACCTGCTTGTGTCTTTAAGAATTACTTTTTACACGCAAAAATGTCGACAATTTTACTTACAATATCATTACGGGCTCTATCTACGCACTGAATAGTCATTAAATAAAGTGCATTTGTCGACTAGAACCTGCTTATGTACTTTCTACACGCAAAAAATTTCAAAAAATTTCATAACAATATCATCACGGGCTCTATCTACGAGCTCCCTATTCATTAAATAAAACGTATTCGTCGACTAGAACCTGCTTATGTCTTTAAGAATTATTTTCTGCGCGCAAAAATATCGAAAACTTTCATAACAATATCAATACGGGTTTTATCATTAGCTTCTTTTGAAATCTCTTTGATGGAAGGTAATATATAAAGGTAAAAACCTTTGTATCTTTGGCTATTATGAATAAAATTTTATAAGATATCTCTAAAACGGAAAGTCACAGAAAGACCAAAAAAAGAGGTTTTCAACTAGATGTTATAACAAACCTGTATACCAATTTGTAACGTTCTACGACCAGTCGTTTTTGAGTTATGCGAGAAACACACACATACATACATTCAGACGTCACGAAAAATCGTGTAAAGTCGTAGATATCTCTGAAACGGTAATTCGTATTAAGACTTAAAATGCAGGTGTTGTTATTTATTGGTCAAATCTAAACCTGTAGATGGCGCTGCGCGCCGATATTAATGTTTTGTTTTTCTTCTTTTCTACTCAGTGTGTTCTTCGTGTTCGTCTTTGTAGTATGTAATAAATGTATGTCTCAAAATGATATCCTATTAATTTCGTTTTAAGACTTCAATCGACTCCAATGAATAGAAAGGAAACTACAGTGGCCGGCAGTCCCCACGAATCTGGACCGATAAGGTAAGATATTTACCTTATTTAAATTTAATATTCTGAAAATGTTTATTAATAACTATTCATTAAAATATATATCTGAAATGAGTCGCCAAAGTAGCGACATGTGTTTGAATGATGATTTTTATAAAGTCGTTAAGAATTTTAGCGACATAATTATTGGCGCCCGAACAGGGACTGCCAGGCCCTTAAATATGATTTAAAGTTGTTACTTATACTATAGTTCAAATTTATAAATTAACAATATGGCAACCGAAGTAGAAAAGTTAAAACGAAAGCGTTCCACCCTAAAGGGATTGTGTACGAAATTGATTAATACGATAAATATAAAATTAAATGAACCCGACGAAGGGTTAAATGTTTTCGAATTAGAATCACAGTTAGAAAAACTGCAAGTAAAGAATAACGAAATTATAGAAGTTGAAGATCAAATTGAGGCCAAAATCACGGATCTCAACGAGCTACAAACTGAAATAGAATCGAGACAAGAGTATAGAGATTCAATTATTGATGTAAAGGCTCAAATTATAAATAAGATAGAGAAAATTAAAAATTTAAATGTTACTCCGATCTTATCGCAGCCAAGAAATGAGCAAACACCTAATCTGCATTTAGAAAGAATTAATGCTAGTTCTGTGAGATTACCCAAGTTATCAATTCCTGTTTATGACGGTTCTCCAGAAAACTGGATTGAATTTTGGAGCCAGTATGAAATCACAATACATAACAACAACAACATTTCTAATGTGCAGAAATTTGTGTATTTACGCAGCTTTTTGAAAGCCCAAGCTTTAACAGCTATTCAGGGTTTAGCACTCTCAGATCAAAATTACAATACTGCAATTGATTTATTAAAATCTAGATTCGGAAAAAAAGATATTATAATAAGATATAAAATTGACGCGTTATTAAATTTGAACCCTGTTAAATCTCCAAATCAAATTAAAGAATTACGCTTACTGCACGACGCCCTTGATGTTAATATTAAATCTCTCGAAAATTTAGGTGTGGACTTAAAATCTTACGGAAATTTGTTATTTCCAATTGTTACAAAATTAATACCTACCAGTATTATGATAGACTATAATAAAATGAAAACAGAATCCGAGGAATGGGATGTACAAGATTTGTTAAAACATTTAAAATTAGAAGTTCAGACTAGGGAAAAAACCTTTTTATTTTTAAAACGCGAAGTAGAAACTTATAATAGCGGGTATAAAAACTCAAATTCCAGATTTGATTCAAAATCATCGGAAAATAATAATAATGCTTCCTACCGGAAATCTGGTTCGGGATATAAAAATTCTAACACAATGCAAAGGGCATCAGCCTTTAAATTAACTGTTAGTAAATGTATATTTTGTGTTGATGCAATGAATGACCACGAAAGTAAAATGTGTAAATTAAATTTAGAGGATAAAAAATTGTCTTTACGCAAACAGGGAATCTGTTATTTATGTTTCAAAAGAGGTAAACATACCGCTAAATTCTGTTTATCGGGTCTCAAATGTGACACATGTTCAGGAAAACACAATACATTAATTTGCTATAAGAAAAAATCGGAAACTCCAACGGCTCATATGAAAGATAAAAATCACATCGAACATACCCAAACAAATAATTCTGAGAACAGTGTTTGCGAAAATGATAATTCTGTATTGTCCTATAAGTGTCCTGTACAAAATCCGCTTGAGAATAATGAAATATATTTACAAACTTGCTTCGCAAGAATAACAAATAGTTCTAATTTAAACTCTCTAAAGTGTGCCGTATTATTTGATAATGCATCCCAAAGAAATTTCATAAACATATCACTCGCCCGTGAATTAAAATTGCCGGTGATTAGAAAAGAAACTGTCATAATATATCCGTTTTCGTGTGAACAGCCCCAATCGAACGAATATTCAGTCGTAAATTTCGAATTGTCTCATTTAAAAAACCACAAACAGAAATGTTATGTAGAGGCATTGGTCGTAAATCAAATCTCTTTTACGAAGTTACAGATTCTGGATGACGCATCATTTCGAAAACTTTTGGTTTCGAGAGAGGGGGAAGAAAATAAATTTGCGCAATTCCATTCGAAGGCTCCAGAGATATTAATCGGCGCAGGTTTATTTTGGAAACTGCAAAAAAATAAAAAGAAAATTAATCGTTCGTTGTTTGCTGTAAATACATTATTCGGATGGACATTGTCAGGCAACAATAATTCAGGAAGCAATCCAGACAACTTAATTACTGGCGCCACCGTGTTAAAGATCGAATGTGGTAACTCTTTTTGTTTACATGAAAACCATCCATGCATGAAAAAAAATGAATCATCCGATTGTACGGGTAATGATTTGCAAAACTTGTGGTCGTTGGATCTTTTGGGAATAAATGATGATAAATTGATTTCTGCTTCCGATCAGGAAATAATAAATAAATTTGATAAACAGTTAGAATATAAACAGGGTCATTATGTTACTCATTTATTATGGAATGATCATAGTATGGATAAATTTGAGAATAATTTTGAAAATGCAAGACGACAATTCAATTATTTGAGAAAGAGGTTAAAAGCGGATAAATGGATTTTCGAGCAATATAGGCAGATAATCACAGAACAAAAACAACTAGGTATCGTTAAAGAATGCGGTCGCTCAAAAAAAGAGTATTTCGCTCCACATAGAGAAATTGTAAGACGGGAAAAACAAACATCAAAGGTACGAATTGTTTTTAATTGTTCCAGTAGAGTATCGGGGTGTAAATCTTTAAATGATTGTCTCGTAAAAGGGCCATGTCTTACACCACCAATTTTGGATGTAATTAATAGATTTCGAATGTTTAAGATTGCGTTTTGCGCAGATATTGAAAAGGCGTTTTTAATGATAGAAATCGCGGAACCCGATAGAAATTTTCTAAAGTTTTTATGGTTTGACGAGGACACCGAGAATTATAAAATAATGCGAATGACCAGAGCTACATTTGGTTGTACTACTTCTCCTTTCTTTTTAACGGCAACAATTAAGAAACACATTAAGGAATATAAGGAAATTTATCCGGATAGTTATGAAATGTTAAATTCAGCTCTGTTTGTGGACGATTTGCTTTATGGCTCCGATACCGTGAACGGTGCCTATGAATTAACTTCTACTGCGGTAAATATTTTAGCAAAGGCTGGAATGAAATTAAGAAAGTTTAGTACGAATTCACAGAAATTAAAGAACATGTGGAATAAAAATGATTGTTTTTCGGAGGTAAATAATGAAAGTGTAATAAATATTCTTGGATTGGTGTGGGATAAAGATAGTGATAAATTAGGATTAGCTTTGAAATCTATAGTTGAAAATTTGGATATATCGGTATGTACGAAGAGATATGTATTACATACAGCTGCAAAATTTTTTGATCCTATTGGGGTTATATCTCCCTTTTTAATTAGGATAAAGTGTTTTCTTCAAAGAATGTGGGAATGAGGTATGGATTGGGATCACGAATTGCCGGATGATCTTAAGGGAATTTGGATAAAGTGGTGTAACGAAATTAAGGATTTATTAGAAATTCGAATAGATAGATGCTATTTCACGTATGTTGATTTGAAAAATTCGCGTGTAGAACTACACATTTTTTCAGATGCTTCACCACTTGCATATGGTTGTGTTGCATATTTTAGGGGTATCAGTAATGATAAAAAATGTTATGTAAGTATGATTATGTCAAAGGCTAGAGTTGCGCCGCTAAAGAAACTAACACTACCAAGATTGGAGTTAATGGGAGCGGTGATAGCAGCTAGAGTAGCGAAATATATTTGTGATATATTTAAGGAAATTAACATCGAGAAATTTTATTGGACAGATTCTACTATTGTTTTACACTGGGTGAAGGGATCGGCGAAACAATGGAAACCCTTTGTTAAAAATAGAGTAGTTGAAATTCAGGAATTGTCAGTACCCGAAAATTGGTCATATTGTAATACAAAGGATAATCCCGCAGATTTAGTTACTCGTGGTATTAGCGCAAATGCGTTAGTTAATAATGATTTTTGGTTTAAAGGTCCAAAATGGTTATCTGAGCTAAATGGTAAAGGTAATGATATTGGGGAAAAGGTAGACACGCAATATATTACCGAAGAAAAAAGGAAAACACCTGAAAAAATAATTCAGTTTAAAATCTGTATAGAAACAGTTGAACCAATATTGGATCTAGAAAAATATAGTAACATTTTAAGAGTCCTCAGAATTACGGCATGGATAAAGAGATTTCTTAACAACGCGAATCCTAAAAACGAGAAAGTTAGCGGTCCATTATCGGCAGAAGAAATTGGTAGTGCGCAAACAATGTGGGTTAAATATACACAGAAAATTAGTTTTCCGAATGAATTAAACTGTTTGGTAAATGGGGAACCTATTTCTAAAAATTCAAATTTAATTGAGTTCTCACCATTTTTGGATTCCGAAGGAATAATGCGCATCGGAGGAAGGCTTCAGAAATCAAATTATTCTTTTAACGAAAAACACCCGATCCTGTTGCCTTCAAAGGGTAAATTAATTGATTTGTTAATAAAAAATGCGCATGAAAAAGTTTTCCATTTTGGCATTAATGATACATTAGTACAATTACGGGAGGAATTTTGGGTAATCAAGGGCAGACAGGCAGTAAAAAGCGTATTAAGAAGATGCAGAATTTGCATAAAATTTAATTCTAGAGCTGGAGCCCAGATAACAGCTCCGTTACCTGCGGATCGTATCAATGTACAAAAGCCCTTTGCAGTGATAGGCCTTGATTTTGCAGGCCCTTCATTGGTCCGAAATAATGATAGCAAAATATATATATTGTTGTGCACATGCGCAATCACAAGAGCAGTGCACCTAGAATTGGTAGAGAACCTATCTACAGAAACATTTTTATTGGCCTTCAGAAGAATAGTAGCAAGGCGGGGTCTTTGCCATACGGTTTATTCCGATAATGCACGAACCTTTCATCGAGCTGATATTGAGTTAAGGCACATCTGGAAAATAATTACCCATCCCGACGTTAAAGATTACTATAGTAGTAATAAAATAAAATGGAAGTTTATCATGGAAATGTCGCCATGGTGGGGAGGCTTTTATGAGAGACTGGTGCGATCTGTAAAATCTGCCTTAAGAAAGGTGGTTGGCAAAACCACTTTAACACACACACAACTACATACAGTTATATGTGAAATTGAAGGGTCAATAAATTCTCGACCCATTACATACACATATGCAGACTCAGGAGAACCTTCTCCAATTACGCCAGCACACTTCTTGGTAGGTCAGCGACTTACTACCCTACCTATCGTGCATATGAAACCACATGTGCTTCCTGGAACTTCACTAACATATATAAAGCGTTTCAATCAAAAACAACGAATATTGGACCAGTTCTGGTCAAGATGGAAGAAGGAATACCTTCTTCAGCTCAAAAACGCCATGACAAGTCGACACTCCAGTATTCGTGAATATACTCCAAATGATGTTGTTTTAATCCATGATTCCAAATTGCCACGGCACTTGTGGAAATTGGGAGTAATAACACAAGTGTTTCCCGGTAGAGATGGAAAGGTTCGATCTTGTGAGATAAAAACCTCTACAGGTACATTGAGACGTCCTTTCCAGTTGATTTATCCAGTTGAAATTTTTGAAAAGGACTAAATAAACTTTAAAAACTTTCATTTATAAACTATGACATTTGTGTGGACTTACAATTTGAAATATATTAGATATAGAAATATTAGATATAATTACAATGGGAAAAATGAACATAAAGTTAATGTTCATCCGGGGGGCAATGTGTTATTTATTGGTCAAATCTAAACCTGTAGATGGCGCTGCGCGCCGATATTAATGTTTTGTTTTTCTTCTTTTCTACTCAGTGTGTTCTTCGTGTTCGTCTTTGTAGTATGTAATAAATGTATGTCTCAAAATGATATCCTATTAATTTCGTTTTAAGACTTCAATCGACTCCAATGAATAGAAAGGAAACTACAGTGGCCGGCAGTCCCCACGAATCTGGACCGATAAGGTAAGATATTTACCTTATTTAAATTTAATATTCTGAAAATGTTTATTAATAACTATTTATGAAAAGATATATCTGAAATGAATCGCCAAAGTAGCGACATGTGTTTGAATGATGATTTTTATAAAGTCGTTAAGAATTTTAGCGACAGGTGTACAATTAGACATCATGACTGTTGCATATATAAATTTTCAACATTCTACGATCATTCGTTTTTGAGCTATGTGAAATACAATATCCATTTCGCAAATCGGGATTACAATATTATCTTATACTTTGTATAAGGAAGTAATAGTTCCATGCCAGCCTTATAAATTCTAGTTCCCTTTGCCAGCATGTTCTAAAAAGCCCTATTAGAATTCTAGATCGTTTTCCTATATCATCGTGGGGTCAAACTTATTTAAAAATCTCTGCAAATAAATGCGAACTCAAGAGGCGAGTTTCTAGTAACTATAATCTTGGTTTAAAACTCAGTTTTAAAAAATTGAGCGAGAATTCCTCGCTTTTCAATCTAAAATCAAAGGATTCATAATATTCATAATATGCATGTAAGACTGGGTGTACAATGGCGAGCTGTCCGCCAGGAACACAATAAATACTAGGAGATATTCAACGAAACTGCTTTATTTTCTTCAACATGGCAAAGTTGTGGCGACATGGCAAGGCAAGGGGTTCATGGCAAGGCTTGGACTATCTCCGGAAACTTCTGTGATCGCCGTCCGGGATTTTACGCCTCCCGGCGTTCGTTGTTCGGAAAACTATCACTCCTTTGTAATTTCGGAGGAGAACTGCAGCTTGGAAGTGTTTAGCAAGTCAAAATCGTGGCAAGAAGTGTCCGTTTGTTTAATGTTTGGGCTTTTATACTGGATTTTCTGAGCTGCTGATTGGTCCTTTAAATCGTCTGGGCTCTTAAAAGGAATTTCTGGGATTAATTAATATGCAGCTCAATGCCGAAACAGTTGCAAATTGCATTAACGTCAGCGAATTTCGACTTATAATTTCGTTCCTTTTCTGATCTCTGAGTTATAAAGTCGTCTGCTGGAAAACAAACTTTAAAGGGGCAATTACGAATTATTATCGATTATAATTTCGATTAGCGATTTTTACACTTTTCAATTGGGTTTTTTAATAATTTAAAACTATTTATTTTTATCCCTTTCATGCATAATATATATTATGTTGTTTCTCCATCTAGAAAAGTATAGACTAGAAATTCTGGATCATTTCATCTATCCAGGTTATGTTATTTGTTTACCTTATACGCATAGTTCATGAATCTACATTTCTAGTTTAGCGATTCATAAAATGTCTATCTATTCGTTCTAAATGGTGGCGGTATATATTTTTTCTCAGTGTTGATGATATACAATTACAGGAACAAAAACTATAAAAGAATAATTAATTATTTAGCACTTATTAAATATTCAATCACTTTAGAGTACCAATGTAAGAAGCAAATATTAAATATAATAAATAAATATTTACTGCATTTTATATTTAATCAGCATTTTATGTTTGAATTTTGTTTCTAAATTTATGCTTCAAAAATGTGGTACTGCAATGTAATATATGAATAAATGCATGAGCAATGCATCTATATTTAAGTGAAAATTCCTTATTTCTTTCTTTTTGCAGCGGGCATATATTCCACTTTGCAGTTCCGGAGAGAAATTGGAATTGCTAAGTTCGGCCATTTGCGCAAACATTTTCTTTTTCTGTATAAAGAAGCGAAATTACAAATCAGCGGAGATAACTGAGTAATATACAACTTTAATTTCCCATCGGAGTTGTTTTGAGTCTACGATTCGAAACATTTCTTTGCGTTTCTCCAACTGGCTTTATTAATTTTTGATGACCACGTGATTTCAGAGCGTTGCCATGCAGTCCAAACAGAATGTTGTTCATGCGGTGGTAGTTACAAAGATAAATATTTGAACCTTGGAACTAAGCGCAATGAAAGTAAAACTAAAAGTAAAAAAAAAAAAAAAAAAAAAAAAAAAAAAAAAGTCAAACAAAAAGTCTGTATTAGAAGTATAAACTGAACTCCAAGCAAGAGAGATGTTTCTCTATAATTAAAGATATACTTTGCGCAACCGAATGAAGAAGACATTAATCTCAAGAAAGACAATGGAAAATAAAAATAAGTAAAAAAAAAAAAAAAAAAAAAAAAAAAGAAAAAATACAAATCTTCCCGGAACATTCTCTCTTTGAACTCCGGGACAAATAGCGTAGAAAAATAAACAGTGGAGAGGGTGGGAGAATTAAATTAAATGCTGAATTAGACAAGAGGTCAAGTCTATTTGGAAAATGAGAATTAGATATAAATCAAAATTAATGATAGTTTGGATTATGATACACGTTCCAACATATAATTAAATTACATGTTTAGTCAATTTAAAAGTAATTGCTCTATTCTAAGACAAACTATTTTGTAAAGACTGACTTAATGGTTTTTAGCTTAAAATAAATTGTTTTCTCTTTTAATCCAATGTTTTCCAGCGTAGCATTCAAGTATACCAAGTAATTAATGTGCATCTCAAAGTCATAAAATTGGTTTACTATTTTAATTAATTCGTGCTGGAAATTTAATTTGTCTGTTATATTTATTTCTGAATAAAGGACGAGAAAAAAAGTGCTTTAAAGATGGGCCTCTGCTTTAATAGACAGAAAGTATAATAGTAGTAAATCTATATTGTGAACGTATGGAATGACTGCAAGTCTTTTTGCTGAAGAATGATTGTAACTGGAAATTCCTTGCTTAAAATTTCTACTGTTTTACAGAGACGAACAAAATGATTCGGATATATTACTGTCCACTGTACAAATATTCTAAATATTCTAACTTAAAGCGAGCTTTTCAAATACCGCATTATATTTTCACTTTTAATTATTTACTGAAAAATTCAATGATTCAAATTTGTTTGAACACCTGGTAACTACTTAATGCTCGGAAAATCGAGTGGAAATACTCCAGATTTTTCTTTCTTTTTTGCGTGTTCTGCAAGATAACGTATAATAATGAATTGCTCTGGTAGAACGTTAAAAAATAGCACTAAATGTTAAATTTTAAACAAATTTTGAAAATAAAATTCCTATTAAATTGTTTGCAGTTTCTCAAATAATGATATGAACAACTTTTAAATTTATCAAACCTTAACTTTTTAAAATTTCTGTAGAATAAACTAACTTTGGTGGAATGAACGTATTTAATTAGTAATAATTTTGGTTTTTCAAATATAATTTCATAGAAAATAGAAAGATAGTCTCAACTTTCATAAGTTAAACAAATGCAGTTGTCAAACTGAAATACATGTATTTATGTAGCTTATTAGCAGGTAACCTGTAATTTTCTCTATAAATAATAGCTTCAACATATGAAACATACTATCTGATAAACAATGATTTTCATCGTAAATAATAATTCCCAATATAATCTAAATTTCTGCTCATTAGTATTGCTAAATTAAATAATTAAAAAAGTGAAATGCATCATTTATAATAAAAAAGAATTAACCTAAATATACTTATTTTAAAGGGAAAGTGATATCTCTGGTCGTCTAAATTATAAGTGGAAAAGATGGCTATTGTTGAGTCAAATCACTTGTCGAGTCAAATCATTTTTACTTAGTAGCTTTTTAGCCGGTAATATATTATAGTATCTAAAAATAATAGTTTCAAACTAATCTAAATCTCTGCTCATGAATTCTGCTAAAGCTACTTCATTAAATAAACTTATGAAACGTATAAAAATATTTTAGCATAAAATTAACTTTAGTGGTATTTATTTTCCTTGGATAGGTAATATCTATGGTCGTTCAAATTTTAATTGTAAGTGAGAATGTAAGTCAACCGTTTCTTTTACTAGTTGATTAAGGAGTAACACCATTTTTTTTTATTTGACATTTATTTGACAGCTTTGAGACCTATAGTTACAATGACTTTTGTTTCGATTGGTACATATTTTTACAGAAATTCCCAGAAGTAAGTGCACACAATATTTGGTAGACATCACAAACATCCATTCCCGTACCGAGATTCGAACTCGGGGCCTGGGGATTTAGAAGGCAGCTGCCTACCGACCGAACCACTACACCTGCAAGAATAACACCACTGTAGAATTTTCAAAAAATCAATTTTTTTTTTTTTAAAAATTGGTTTAAAGGTGCTTTGAACCTTCTAAAATATGAGGCTAAAAGTTTAACCCCTGAAAAAAAAAAATGTTCTGTGGAATTCTAAGTTCCTTCTCTAGTTCCTTCTTTCTCCTAACCTGTGCCAACTCGATAACCGCTAAGAAATCTCCACTCTTTGAGTTGTAACTTCTTGAAAACCTTCATAGATGTCGATAGTGTAGTGTCTAGGTATAGTTATAATCATTTTAAAAAGTAGAATTTTTTTCATTTGTTTATGTCTATAATGTATTTCAAAACTTCAAGCGCGTTGTTTTTGAAGTATGATTTTTCAAAACGGCACTCTGCATAACTCTAACAATTTTCAATCTTTTTATTTGAAAATTTAACCACAACTTTGAAAAAAAAAAAAATTCAAAGTGAACCCCATAGAGATTTTTGATTAGTTAATTGAAACAATATTTATTAACAAATGGCTGTCCTTTTTTGGGGGTGAAAATTGAACGACTTCATTCCAACACTCGCCAATTACACAAAAATCAGATTACATAGATTTTTTTTTTTTTTTTTCAGATTCAAATTGGTACCAGTTATACTGCGTGCCATTGATCGCCTCAAATTCAACATGCCTCGGGAGAATTGCTGCAGTATCACCATTTTTCAATATTTTCCGGCAATTTTTTTTTTTGTAATATACCTAACTATTATTTCTCTATCACCCTTCCTTGTGCCCAAAAAAGAATTGTCAAAAAAAAAAAAAAAAAAAAAAAAAATCGCTTTTTTTAGGCCGTTACAATGGTGTTACCCCTTAAAAGCAGTTATCGAATTAAATTATTTTTATTTATAGGACAATGCAGCAAGAATTTTGATTCCTGTGATAAACCAAAGAGTGTTGCAAGTTGCTTGTTGAGACTACATTTGCCGGGAGATGAAACCATTGAATGTATATACACTTTAGACATAAAAATGATTGTCTGTAGTTATGAGCTGAAAAATGTATAATTAACGTATTTATAGAAACTATAAAATTTAAACTATTTATCACGAAAATTCATTGTTGCTTTTAGTCGGGATTTCTTTACATGTTTTAGACAATAGCAGAAATTATTAAATTGACTTACAAAAGGAAGGGCGAGTGTATAAAAAATATTTCTTTTAGTCTATAGATAAGAACTTTTTATGTTTAATTAAATAAACTTATTTTTTTTTTAAGTTGAACTGAACAGAACTAAAATATTTTATTACTGTTATAGAGTATTAAGTTATATGCAATTCCGAAATTAAATTTTTTCAGAAGTGAAAGATTCTACACTGCCCTCTCGATTTTTTTTTTTTTTTTTTTTTTTAAACTAATTCATTAATATTAAATATATTTTTTATTTATTGATTCAATTAAATGTTCTACTGTTTTTACTTATTAAACATTGTAATTTAAACTTCATACTTTTATTATGATAAGTGTTTGAATACATATTAAAAAACTTTTCTATATAGTGAAATACTACTTTTCTTAACGGCGTAAAACTTTCTTTCTTTAGAAATTAATTCAGTCCATAAAAATATCTGCTGGGATTACTCTGAAAAACCACGGAATAATTATAGAAAAAAAAAAAAAAGAAGAAGAAGAAAAAAAAGCAGCTTTTGTAAGGGCAGGGAAAGGCCGAGAAAATGGAATGACCATTTTTTATAGCGGTCATTAAATGGGAAAAAAATTGTGGGTAAGTGTCAATGTTATCAAACGATAAAATAGTTCGTTCATTTATAAGTAGCTAATACCTGTTCTATAAAAAATAGCGAAGATTAAAATAATTGTTGCATGCATAGGCTTTTTATATATTTGAAGTAATAAAAAATGAGTGTTATTTGTCATTATAGGTACCCTCACTTCGACATTATTTTTTTTTTTTTAATCATTTTTCTTTAATTTGTTTTAATAAGTAGCAGTACATTTATCATAAAGGATGATTATAAAAAGCATGTGAGTAATATTTTTTTAGTAACTGCGCTTGAGTGAGTATGTCTGTCGGGTAAGTTAATGATGCAGAATTCTTTATATTTCACATTATATGTTTTCAATTTGTCCAAATTAGCTTTTATTGATCATACTTTTATCGTGATGATATAATTTTAGCAAAGACGCCTGTTAAATTATATAACATCTTTTTTGTTGTTTTGCTTAAAAAGATGCGTAATGTAAATTACTCTCTAGACCAGATGTACCAAAAAAAAAAAAAAAAAAAAAAAAAGAAAACTGTTTAAATTTAATCATAGATTATTTTTTTTTAAATATTTTAACAGCTTTAGTGTGAAATGCTTGTGAATTTTAGCTACAATCTGGGCATTCACTTGACAAGCAGTATATCAAGTAAAAAGTGATTCAATATTAGTAAAGCTTGAAATTAGTGTAATAAAAAATTCATTAGCCTAAACAGGAATCACAAATACTTTTAATAAAAATTTGTACGTAGAAATGCATATAATTTTTTTTGTATGTCTCTGTGAAAAATTTAGTAAATAATAATAATGATAAAAGTAAATGTATTTCACTGTTTGTGTAATATACACACATTTTGAAGCCTTTTGAACATGTTTAATAATTAATAATACGCATATTTTAATAAGTGTATTTATTAAAATTTGTATATGCTCATTAATATCTGAATAAGAAAAAAAGATCCGAATAAAATTTTCCGAATACATTTGTTAATTAATATATCGAATATAATTATGAATTAATATTCATAATTTTATAATCTAAATAAGTTTTCTAATTAACATAGGAACACTCTTATAATATAACTACCAAGTTTGTTAATTATTCAAACTTGTTTAGCAATAAATGTTATTAAATAATAGTCTAATAATAATAATAATAATAATAATAATAATAATCTGGTGTGTCACTCACACGACTTTCTCGTACCCTGCATTTCAATACTATGAAAACATATTGCAAATTATATCGTAAGATCAATGAGGCAAGTTAATAAAGTTCAACCTAATTTAAAGATAATTTAAAATGGGTTTAAGAATAGTTTTCTTTGACAGATAAATCTGTGTGAGAGAAGCAACCGCCCTCCTGAACTCCCCGTTCAATTATATTACCTGCATTTATAAAAAATAAATTCTGAGTTATCAAATTTAAAATTTTATTTAAAATTATTCAGATAACTTTCGCCAGCAACATGTCTTTAAAATTATAATTCTTGATCAAAGTTTTCAAGTGGCAATACAAACTTCAAAACAGCGAATTTGAATTTCCCCCTTTTTTAATGCTGATAATAGACATACATTTCGATCAGTTGTTAAAAATTTGACTTTCATATTTAGAAACCGCAAAATGTGACATTATACAAAAAAAAAAAAAAAAAAAAAGCTGAAAGTTGAAATTAAAATATTTTGTTTACAGTATGAGAAATTAACTTTTCTCTCTGAGCAATATTCGTCGACATAGTAAAATGCAGAAAAGCACGTCCATCAATTATATTCAATAGAAAAGAACATTTAGCTTAATTTTGGGTAGCCCTGTATATTGTCTATGAACTGTATAGACACCACATAGTGTACTTAGATAAAATCTTATTTTAAAAACTCAGAGCATAACATGAAATATACTTCCAGCAATTTCAATGTGAAATAAAATCTTATATTAAAAACACAGAGCATAACATGAAATACACTTCCAGCAATTTCTGTGTATAATACCACTACATTGAAATTCTTTTGGATAGCCCTGTAAGTGAATGGTGAATTATTTCCATATCATATTCTACACGAAACAGGATTTTATGGTTATAAAGAATATACGTTCGTTCCATTTTGTTTAGCTCAGCCTATAGATGTTACGCTGAACTTACCACAAATTTCGCCCATAGAAGTAATGTATTTGAATTCTCTTGAATGGCCCTGTACACGAGCCATTTGCTTGATCTCAATGAATGCTTAGTGTAGTATCATTATATGCTGCAGATTTAGAATACCAAGTTTGGACTTCCTGCTACTATTTTTTCTTGAGATATGCTGATAACACACACACACACAGACAGACACACAGTCCTGTTAATTTAAATGCCTCAATAGCACAGAATGTTATTTTATATTTGCGCAGAAATCACACATATCTATTATAATTATATATATATTTATGTAGAATTATTTTACAGGTAATTATAATTACGAGAAACTTCTTACCTGTATTCTTCACATATAGCATCCGTTCATTCTGTTCTTGTTTTGTTAGGTTACACAGCTGAATTATAAATTCTTCTATAAAGAAATTATCTGTTAGATGTGATTAATTCAGCATACTCAATTACGAGATGACTTTGTGTCTTAAATATTTAATAAAAGAATTAAGAAAAGAAAAGAACATAAAAATAAATTTGGTTTTACGGAGCTACTAAAAACACTCTGAATACTTAAAAGTCTACATGACAACTACGGAAGAAAATACATATACATGATGCAGGTGCGAGCGGTTTTTTATAGACATGCGCAGATGCCTCATTTGTTTTCTCTTTACAGTTCCAACCGAAAGAAAAATGTTTTGATAGTCTGTGAAATATATTGGGCAGATAATTGTCATAATTTTCAACACTCCACCTTGCACAATATATATTAAGTTTTTATAAGCTGCAGTTCGTCTCTGCGTTTAATGAATGCTGCTTTAGGTAGTGCCTTAGTGAGCACATCAGCAGTCATATCCTTGCTTGAGATATATTTCAATTTAATAATTCCTTGTTCGTACAATTGTTTAATTAAATGATATTTCACATCAATATGTTTTGTACGACTTTGGTACTTATCAGATTCAGTGAGTTTAATACAGGCCTGATTGTCTTCATAAATAACGATTGGTTGTTTTTGTTCCATATCAAGATCTTTTAGTAGTTTTAATATTGATACTGTTTCTTTTGCTGCATTTCCAGCCGAGATATACTCAGCTTCAGCTGTTGATAGTGCTATGCAGTTCTGTTTCTTGGATGTCCAGTTAATCGGGTTTTTCCCAACAAAGTATATATTACCACTTGTAGATTTTCTATCAAGTGTGTCATTTGCCCAGTCGGCGTCAGCAAAAACTTTTAAAATAGGTTCTTGATCAACATTATATTTTATTTTATAGTCATTAGTACTGTTTAAGTATTTGATTACCCTTTTTGCGGCTTGCCAATCCTTTTCTCTAGGTTGTTCATTTCTACGACTAAGTATATTAACTGCTGCCGAGATGTCCGGTCTGCTTAACGTTGCTATATATAACGAAGCTCCTACGGCTTCCGATATTTGGTGTTATTTGGTAGAATATTTTCAATTTTATCATCTTTCTGGTATCCTGGATCAAGTGGTGTGTTAATTGGTTTGGAATCTTGCAAATTAAATTTCCTAACAAGTTCATTTATTTTATTTTTCTGATGTATAGCTAATGTCCCATTATCACCTCTTTCTATTTGTATTCCTAAGTATTTGTTTACTTGACCTAGATTTGTGATTTCGAATTCGTTTTCGAGTTCCTTTATTACTTCGTGTATTTCATTTTTGTTTCCTGCCAACAATATGTCATCGACATAAATAAGTAAGTAAACTGTATTATTGTCCTTTGACCTTTTGTATAAACACTTGTCTGATTCACAGGCAGTAAAATTTAGTTTGATTAGTGTGTCATTGATTTTGGTATTCCAAGACCTGGCTGCTTGTTTGAGGCCATATATGGCTTTTCGTAATTTGCAGACCTTTTTCTCTTGTCCTGGTATTATGAAGCCTTCTGGCTGGCTCATAAAAATGTCTTCTTCTAGTTCTCCATGTAGGAAAGCGGTTTTTACGTCATCGTGAGTTAACTGCAAATTTTTGTACAATGCATTTATCAAGAAGGTTCTGATTGTTGTATGAGAAGCCACTGGGGCAAAAGTCTCATCATAATCAGTTCCATACTTTTGACTAAAGCCTCTTGCCACTAGACGTGCTTTGTATTTTTCAATTTTGCCTGAGTCATTGTATTTTGCTTTAAAAGCCCACTTGGAACCAACAATGTGTGTATTAGGTGGAGGATCAACAAGATCCCACGTTTCATTTTTATTTAATGATTTTATTTCTTCTTCCGTTGCTTCTAACCATTTTTCTTTTTCAATAGGATCTTTCATGTTTACTATGTCGTCAAATGTTTTCGGCTCAATATAATTTGTATCAGTTGACAGAAAAACAAAACGATCAGGTGGTACCCCTTTGTTTATTCTATCTGACCTCCTTAGGGTTTGTGTATTCTGAATTTCATTGTGTTCTTCTGTTACATCATTTTCATTGTTTAGAATAACAGGAATTTTAGATTCCTCATTAATTGCATTTTGGTCAATGTTTCGAGAATGTTCGTGAGTTTCATGCTCTTCGAGAAATTTCACTGTTCTGCAGATTTTTATGTTTTTGTTTACATAAATTCTATATCCTTTACTTTTTAGATCATAACCCATAAAAATTCCACGCTTCGCTTTATTTTCTAACTTTTTTCTATCAGTTTTGTTCACATAAACATAAGCTTTGCAGCCAAATGTTCTTAATTTTGAGAGGTCTGGTTTCATAACAGTCCAAAGCTCGTATGGTGTCTTTTCACGGGCACTTGTTAGTAGTCTGTTTTGTAAATAATTTGCTGTCATTAAAGCTTCTCCCCAAAAAGTTTTGTTTAATTGACTTTCATTTAACATGCATCTGGTCATTTCGACTAAAGTACGGTTTTTCCTTTCCGCCACGCCGTTCTGTTGAGAACAATGGGGCACAATTAGTTGGTGTTGTATACCCTCATTTTGAAGAAATTTTTCAAACTCTTTATTCATATATTCACCACCATTGTCAGAATGCAAAATTTTAATTTTTCTTCGAAATATATTGGAAGTGAGTGCATGGTAGTTTCTGAAAGCTTCTAAAGCTTCATATTTATTTTTCAACAGATATATATAAGTGTAGCGACTATAGTCGTCGATAAAAGTGAGAAAATAACTTTTTCCACCCACCGTAGGCGTCTGGAATGGCCCACAGAGGTCAGAATGTATTATGTCTAATGTTTGTTTTGTCTTGTGTGTAGCTACTTTGGGGTATGAGTCGTTTTCCAATTTTGACATAATGCAAATTTCACAATTATCATCGTGTTTACAATTGTTCAGTTTAATTCCCGTTGCCATTTCCTTACTGACGAGTTCTTTTATTTGTACGATATTTTTGTGTCCTAATCTACTGTGCCATAGTTTAACACAATTTTTATTATCGCAAGTTTGTGTCATGTTTATCTTTTCTTGTATGTTATAATTTGTTTTAACTTCATACAAATTGTCAGTTACAGTTGCAAAAATATATTCTTCATTTTTAAATTTAATTTCACAAGTGTTTTCTTTAAATATTGCCTGACAACCATTCTCGGTTGCCTTTTTTATTGAAATTAAATTTGTGGCAATTTCAGGAATGAATAGCGTGTCTTTGAGTATAATGTGTTTGGTTTCGTTTTTAGAATTTCTCACTTCTATTTTTACATCTCCACAACCTTGTGAGATTACAGATTGACCATTGGCTAACATAACTTGTGTTTTATCATTGTTTTTAAATGACATGAACCTTTTTATTTTGTTGCATACATGGCTTGAACTCCCGCTATCTACGACGAACGAGTTTCTGTTTGAATTTCCTACCACAAAAATTAGATTTTTCATTTTATTTTCCGTTTCTTGCATCATATTTGATCTTTGTTTGTTTTTATATTTATTTCGACTGTAGAAATTGCTTTGATAGTTATTTGAATTCTCTTTGTGTTTATATTCATTAATTTCTTTATTTTTTAAATGCCAACAATCGCTTTTATTATGCGAACTCTTTTTGCAATAATTGCAAAACTTTCGTGGTGGTGTTTTATTTTTAATGTGCATTTTATATGCGCTTTCATTATTTGTTTGATTGTTTTCTGATCTTTTTAGATCTGTTGGTGAGAAATAAACTCAAAATGACATTCTTTCAATAATTACAAAAACTTTCTTTTTTCATATTATTCTAAAAACATTTCATTTGACTCTTTTATTTCTTCATGCATATATACATCTACATTGGAGCGTCGGGGTGACGCATTTTGTTCTGATTGGCCATCTGTGTTTCTATGTACATGTAATGCTGTATTTTTCGTTTTTTTTTTTTTTCTCCTTCTTCGATGTTCAGTTTTATAATAAAAATGTGATTAAAAAGGAACACATGTGGGTTCTTCTTTTATTCCCACATATATTTTTTCCTATTCATAAACCAAGCTAAAGAAGGCTGGTTTAATTCAATTAAAACCATTATTTAATCCTTTTCAAATTATATATTTAAACAGCATCAGTCAACTGATAGTTCCTGATACTCCAATGGATTTATTTTCATTTACAAAATACAACATCCTGATACTGAAAGCTGAAATAAAAAAGGATACTCACAACCAAGGTGAGTGCATTTTACTTACCTTATAAACCTTGAACTATTTTTATAAAATATATAAGAAGTAAATTGAATTATTTATCAATAATACTTTTGTCAATATGTATTAGATTATGTCAACTGATGCGCTAAATTGAGTTTTTAAATTTATTCTTGACAAAAGTTCTTTCTTTGCATATTTGAAGAAACATTTGCTACATTTAAAATAATATTATTTTGCTATATTTAAAATAATAATAATGATAAAAAATGTAAGCGAAAATAAATAAATATGTTTTTTGTTGTTTCTTGAAAACGAAAGTATAGAAATCTGTATAAACATTAAAAACGAAAGAAGTAAAAGAATGTTTAAAATAAACATATGAATGATTAAATATAAAATTGTAGTTATTATAAACTAGAAAGAAAACAAAATTGAAATATTAAAATGAGTATCCTCAAGGACACTATAATTGAAAAACTTAACGCACAAAATTATGATGTGTGGAAGTTTAAATTGGAAATGTTTCTCCAAAAAGAAGATTTATATTCTGTGATTATTAACGATGCTCCGAATCCCATTACGGACACATGGAATAACAAAAATAGGAAAGCACGCGCCATTATAAACCTCTTAATAGAGGATAATCAAATAATCCATGTCAAAAATCTCGAGACCGCTAAAGAATGCTGGAACGCCTTAAAAGCTGTACATGAGCGTTCAACCCTCAGCAGTAAACTATTTTTGCTTAGAAAGCTTTACTCTACGAAATTAACTGAGGGTGGCGATATGATCGACCATTTAACGAACATTTATCAATTGCGAGATAAGTTAGTATCAATCGGAGAAGAAATAAATGACAGGCACCTTTCAGCCCTAATGCTCTGTTCCTTACCTCCAAGTTATGATATACTAATCACCGCTTTAGAATCGCGTGATGAAAAGGATCTTGTACCAGAGTTTATACGCTCGAAATTGATTGATGAATTTTCTAAAAGAAAAGAAAACAAATCTGAAAATAATTCAGTGTTAAAGGTTAAATTTAAACCGAAACCAGAAAATTCAAAGTTCTGCCGTTATTGTAAAAAAAAATCGCATACAATTGAAGAATGCTGGCATCTTAAAAATAAAAATAAAGAAAAGACTCTGAAACAAACAAAAGCCAGCAATGCCAGATCAACTTTCAAATCTGGTATATACTCTCAAGACAGACATAAAGCGGATAGGGCTCTTATTACTGAGAGTGAAAATAAAAAACCTAACGATAAAATATTCACTCTATTTATCGGTGAGAAATCTAACAATTGGTATGTAGACTCAGGTTGTTCAACGCATGTATGCAATGATAGGAGTAAATTTCATGAATTTAATCATAATAATTCACGCGTAACAATCGCAAATGGACAGGAGATAGAATCCCTGGGTCATGGGTCTGTGAAATTAAACACCATAAATTCCAATAACACACATAATACTATAATATTGAAAAATGTTTTATATGTACCAGAGATAGAGACAAACCTCATATCTGTAAAAGAGGCTACTGAAAATGGTTGTGTAGCAATATTTGAAAACAAATCATGCAAAATAATGCATGAAGGAGAAACATGCATTGAAGGTTACATTAACAACAATTTATACGAATGCAAAGTTAACTATGATACAACACACACTATAAACATGGTAAAAATATGTGAAAATACAAATTGCATTGATAAATGGCACATTAAATTAGGCCATAGAAACATTAGTCATATAAAACAATTGGTAAACAACAACATGGCAGTTGGGATAAAACTAGACAACTGCAAACATGATAATGCATGTGAAACTTGCATATTAACTAAATTAACGGACAATCCTTATCCCAAAAAGGCTCAGTTTAGGGCAACTAAAGCACTAGAGTTGGTACACACTGACTTGTGTGGACCAATGACAACCCCCACGGTCGGTGGAAAATACTATTTTTTAACTTTTATTGACGATTTCAGTAGATTTAAAGTTATATACCTACTGAGCAAAAAGGATGAAGTTTTCACAAAATTGAGGGAATACATCGCGATGACATCAAACAAGTTCGGACGAACTTTGCATGCAATCCGCTCCGACAACGGAGGGGAGTATACCGGGACAGAATTAAATGAATACTTAACAAAATTAGGTATAGACCACCAATTCACTGTTCCCTATTCAGCTTCTCAAAATGGAACTGCTGAACGTAAAAATCGTACGTTAGTTGAAATGGCACGTTGTTTATTAAAGGATGGCAATTTACCAAATTCTTTCTGGGGGGAGGCAATAAATACCGCAGTTTACTTGCAAAATAGACTCCCAACATCTTCGTGTGAATTGACACCTTATGAATTATGGACAGGTCGAAAACCTGACCTATCGATGTTAAAACCATTTGGTTGTCGTGCCTATGCATACGTACAAAAGGTACACAGGGGAAAATTAGATAATACGGCACAGGAAGGTATATTCGTAGGGTACGATAACAGAAGTAAAGGATATAGGATCTGCACAAACGGGAAAAACATAATTATTAGTCGAACCGTAAAATTTGTAGAAAATGAAAAACAAGCGATACTTAAATATGAAACATCACAAAACAATGATGAGAAAAGTGATAATAAAAATCCATCACCAAATTTGCAAATAATAGACTCAGAGATAGATGAAACTAATGATAGTGTTGTGTCAGATAATTCACAAAATACTCCACGTAGATCACAAAGATCTAATAAAGGGGTACCACCAGATAGATTCGCATTCACATTACACAATGAAAGAATAAGTGAACCAAAATGCTGGGATGATATAATAAGTATGGAAAACCCTGTAGAAAAGGAAAATTGGATCAATGCTACATTAGATGAAATAAATTCACTCAAGCAGAATGACACCTGGGATTTAGTTGAGGTTTCACCAGGGATGAAAATAGTAGGGTGCAAATGGGCATTCAAAGCAAAATATAACAGTCAGGGCCGTGTTGAAAAATACAAAGCTAGGCTGGTTGCGAAGGGCTTTTCACAGAAATATGGAATAGACTACGATGAGACTTTCGCCCCAGTGGCGTCTCAACAACTTTGAGAAGTTTTTTGGCAATGAGTCTTTATAAGAATTTAAGTCTTAGACATATTGATATCAAGACTGCATTTTTACACGGTAAATTGAGTGAAGATGTTTATATGCATCAGCCAGAAGGATACGTGGTATCCGGGGAAGAACATAAGGTGTATAAATTAAAAAAGGCAATATACGGGCTAAAGCAGGCCGCGAGAGCATGGAATTTAAAATTGAATGAGTCATTACTTAACTTAGGCTTTATTCAAAGTCAATTCGACAAGTGTCTTTATAAACGTAAACAAAACGATGTAACTACTTATGTACTTGTGTATGTCGATGATTTGTTAATAGCGGGGAATGATCAACAAATAAATGAAATTGTAAACAAACTAAAACAAGAATACCCGTTAACAGACCTGGGAGAAGCAAAACAATATCTTGGGATAAATATTAATCGTCCTAATGAAAATACAATGACTCTTGATCAAACACACAAAATACAAGAACTTATAGTCAAATACGGTTTAGAAAATTCAAAACCTACAGACACTCTTATGGACACAGGTTACATAAAATTAAATGACGAAGAAAACCTTTTACCAGAAAATACACAATATAGACAGGCTGTAGGCGCATTGTTATATATTTCAACCGTGTCACGTCCGGATATTAGCGCCGCGGTAAATATTTTGAGTAGAAGAAATGAGCGCCCAAGAGCAAAAGATTGGGAAGCGGTAAAAAGATTAATGAGATATTTAAAAAGTACAATTAATCTTAAATTGACATATAATAATATTGAAGAGCCTGTCTTGAGGGTATATGCAGATTCCGACTGGGCAAACGATCCCAGTGATCGTAAGTCTACAACAGGAAATTTGTTCTGCATAGGAGCAAATACTGTATACTGGACAAGCAAAAAACAAAAATCTGTATCAATGTCATCAGCGGAAGCGGAATATATTTCTGCAGCAAGTGCCGCGCAAGAAGTAAAATGGCTTATAAACCTTTTTGAAGAAATTGATATGCAACAAAATTGTCCTATTACACTCTATGAAGACAATCTTTCTTGCATCAAATTGGCCGAATATGACAAATTTCGACAGAAAACTAAGCACATTGAGCTAAGGTACCATCTGATTCGAGACCTTGTTGAGCAAGGCTCAATAAAGATTGAGTATGTAAGTACGGATAATATGATAGCAGACGTGCTCACCAAGCCTCTGCCGAGACATTCTTTTCGAAAATTGCGAATTTCCTTGTTGAACTGTGATTAAATGTCATCGAGTTTACGCAGGGGTGTTGGTGAGAAATAAACTCAAAATGACATTCTTTCAATAATTACAAAAACTTTCTTTTTTCATATTATTCTAAAAACATTTCATTTGACTCTTTTATTTCTTCATGCATATATACATCTACATTGGAGCGTCGGGGTGACGCATTTTGTTCTGATTGGCCATCTGTGTTTCTATGTACATGTAATGCTGTATTTTTCGTTTTTTTTTCTCCTTCTTCGATGTTCAGTTTTATAATAAAAATGTGATTAAAAAGGAACACATGTGGGTTCTTCTTTTATTCCCACATATATTTTTTCCTATTCATAAACCAAGCTAAAGAAGGCTGGTTTAATTCAATTAAAACCATTATTTAATCCTTTTCAAATTATATATTTAAACAGCATCAGTCAACTGATAGTTCCTGATACTCCAATGGATTTATTTTCATTTACAAAATACAACATCCTGATACTGAAAGCTGAAATAAAAGAGGATACTCACAACCAAGGTGAGTGCATTTTACTTACCTTATAAACCTTGAACTATTTTTATAAAATATATAAGAAGTAAATTGAAATATTTATCAATAATACTTTTGTCAATATGTATTAAGATCTTCGTCTAGTAACTTTCCCCTGATGAATTCTGGGGTCAAGTCTTCCTGATCTCTAGATTCAATTGCCGTTATCAATGTATCGAAACTTGGAGGAAGTGAGCATAGCATAAGAGCTGACATGTGCTCATCATTTATCACTTCACCTATAGCGGTCAATCTATCACGGATCTGATATATGTGCGTTAGATGTTGAGATAGGTTTTCACCCTCTGATAGTTTAGCAGAATATAATTTTCTCAATAGAAATAATTTACTGGACAAGTTCGAACGCTCATGAATTCTTTTTAAAGTGTCCCACGTTTGCCTAGCTGTCGCGAGATTTTTTATATGTACGATTTGGTCATCTTCTATCGATAAATTAATAATCGCTTTGGCTTTGCGATCTTTTATTGTCCACTCATTAGTGACAGGATTTGGAGGTTCGTCTGTTATTAATTCAAACAAATTTTCTTTACATAGCATCATTTCAATTTTAAACTTCCACAAATCGTAATTCGTGGAGTTCAATTTGTCGATTATTGAAACATCTTTTGCAAAAGCCATTTTAAATTTATTATTTAATCACTGCAAATATTTTGATTATATAATATTTCTTTTCTTATTATACTTAATTACGATTCAATTGAGTTTTTTCTTTTCTTTCCTTTTGTTTCCAGAACATATATATTTTCAAACCAAAACTTTTGGTTTCAGTTCTGTTTTGAACGGATGCTTTTTTAAATCTAATTTTATTTCAATTCATTTATTATTTTTGTATTTTTAATACATTCCATTCATATTATCTTAAAATAGAATATTATACTTTTCTTATATTTATATAAATGAATTTATATATATAGAAAGTGTGACATCATTTTTTACTCTGTGTCATAATCTGTTAATTTAAATGCCTCAATAGCACAGAATGTTATTTTATATTTGCGCAGAAATCACACATATCTATTATAATTATATATATATTTATGTAGAATTATTTTACAGGTAATTATAATTACGAGAAACTTCTTACCTGTATTCTTCATTTATAGCATCCGTTCATTCTGTTCTTGTTTTGTTAGATTACACAGCTGAATTATAAACTCTTCTATAAAGAAATAATCCGTTAGTCTTAATTAATTCAGCATACTCAAATACGAGATGACTTTATGTCTTAAATATTTAATAAAAGAATTAAGAAAAGAAAAGAACATAAAAATAAATTTGTTTTTACGGAGCTACTAAAAACACTCCGAATACTTAAAAGTCTACATGACAACTACGGAAGAAAATACATATACATGATGCAGGTGCGAGCGGTTTTTTATAGACATGCGCAGATGCCTCATTTGTTTTCTCTTTACAGTTCCAACCGAAAGAAAAATGTTTTGATAGCCTGTGAAATATATTGGGCAGATAATTGTCATAATTTTCAACAAGTCCAACCGCTGAAAACATGTTTTTTGGATTAAGGGGATCACAAAATGTGTAAATATAACAAAAACTCGATATCGAAAATTTGATTTAAAAACAATAACTATAAACTATATAATTAACTATAAACCACATGTTTACAATTTAAAAGCAAGGTAAATTTTTAATAGTTAAATTTTAATATATTTATATGTAGGGTAATTTGGGGTAAGATGCCGCGTTGTATAAGATGCCGTGTCACACGGTTCTCATTCGCAAAAGCCGAAGGAAGATACTGCCCCCCCCCCCTCCCATAAGAGAAGTACACTAGTAACATGATGTAGGTTACCTTATTTTATTTTATTTTTATTATTATTTTGTGAATTTTTAGTACTTTCTTAGATTAATTTGGATCGATAATCTATCTCTCTTAACCTGGTTAAATGGGGAGGGGAATTTTACGTAGAATTCATGCCACTTTTTAGAAAAAACAAATCTTTCTATTCATTCTAAGATTTATTAATTAGAAATTTTTCTTCATAAATATAGTGATATGAAATATGCGCAAAATTCCGTCCACTGACTAAATATTGAAATATTTGACTTGTTCCTTGTTTTTATAGTAAACTGTAATTTAGTTATCTAAACTGTAGGGAAAAAATGTATTTGGATTGTTTTTAAAAGTACAGTGTCTGGCGTTTCCGCCAGTCCTAAAAGAAGAGGCTGGTTCCTTTTGTAAGTTGACAAGTGAACTTGCGTTTTGCTCAACGTTTTGAGGTAAGATTAAGAAAAGTTACCTAGTTGTCATCTTGGTTATTTTATATTACATGACATTCATCTTGGCATTAATTTTAACAAAATATTAAGTAAGATAATAGATAATATTTTGTTTTAGTTTTGTCTATATCAAACACGTGTTTTTAAATAAATATATAATGTTTCATAAAAATGTGTGTTTTACATTGAAATCCCATAAGCCATCTTACTCCTAAATAGACGGCCATGTTATCCCAAGATGCGGGTAAGACGCTGAAACAAAAGCGTTAAGGAAAACTTTTATTTAAAAGATTTATAATATTTTTGAAGTCAAATATATTTTTAATATGTATTCAGAAGTATAAATTTTCACAAGAGATTTGTAAATAACAAATATAACCATCGCAATAAACTCTATGCTATGTTGATTATTACATTACATGCTGTTTTTAAAGCATCAGAAAGCAAGAAATAACTTTGATGTCGTAAAAAAATTATTGCTGACATATTGAAAAACATATGGGATCTTTAATGATGTTGTTAAAAAGGGTTCGTCATTTTTTAAAAAATTGTTATTGGAATTTGTTAATTGGTTTAATTATGCTTTAAAAAATTTCATCAATTGGAACTTACGAATTTTTCATAGAACAATGTTTATATTTTTAGAATAAGTATCTCATATAAGATTGTTGGTAATTTTAAATATGATTAAAACAAGTACTACGAAACAGATAATTCAATGTTTTTTTTTTCTAGTGCTTTCTTATGTACCTATAATGTTTGCCGCACCTTATTTTATCATGCATTTTAGCATGTTAGATTCAAATAATCAACTTTCAGTTTTTGTAAAGTAAAAAATCAACAGGAAAAAAAAATAGAGAGGGAGATTGTAATACAGCAAAATGATCCTATTTCCACAAATTAGTAATTGTGAATTTTAATGAAGAGCTTCGGCGCAATTTAATATTAAAAATTAACGACAACCAGTAACGTAATTTTTGTATTTTCAGACTTACATTTAATACAAAGTCTATTGAAATCTTTTAACGGGGTGTATTATTAGTTTTAGGATATACAATTAATTTTCAGTGTTATATTTAATATAACGTTTATTAAATTTTTTCAATAATGTGCATAATTACTTGTACAGAAACGCTTAATAAATAATTTAATCCGCTTAACGCTTTGAAAAGGGCAAAATTGTAATGTTGTTTTTACATTACAGTTTTTACAATTTACTAAAAATAATGCCGAGTTGAACTTAAGATTAAAAGTTTTAATTATGAATCTGATGTTTTAAACTTTATGACTATCGTAAAAAAAAAAAAAAAAAAAAAAAAAAAAAGAAAAAAAAAAAATCAAAAATAACTATAACATTACTATTACAGTTATTATTGATTTTTGTGAACTTAATCATTTCCGATTAACAGTAGGCCCACCCAAGTTTCAATTTTTAAACTTAAATCTAAAATTACTAGAAAAAAGGAACTGGACATTTTTATGATAAAAATTTTTGGAAAATTATTATTGGTTAAATATAGTGTAGGTTACAATTAATAATTTTAACAAATTATTGATTTTATATTTCTTATTTCATTCCTATTAATTCCTATTTATAATTCACATTTAATTACAAATATATTCAGGATATCAATTGAAACCTAGCTAACAATTAAAAGTAGATCTAGGATGGGAAAGGTGGATATTTGTTTTCTTATTAAAATTTAAATTATCATTCTATTTTAATATGAAGGCATTCATAATAAATTTTATTTTGTTCATAAATATTCAAAGAATACATAATTCGACACGGAATAATATTTTTGACAGGTATGTTTGACAACTGGTGGTAAGAAGTAAAGGGATCTTTTTCATTTTTTTTTTCTTTTTCTTCTTTTCTTTTTAACACTTTCTAACAAAGTTGAAAAGTATTTATGGCTTCGGTTTGCCTGTATGTCTGTCCGTCCCTAACTTCCATAAATATTGATGGAACTTCTTGAAACTGATGTTATTCAAGTTCACTATCCGATGTTCTCTATTGAAAATGGAGTAAATACCACCAATGGTTTGTGTACAGGAACACCCGAAATTATTCCAAATCATTGCGTTCTATGAGAGCATTGCTACAGAAACAGTTACTTTACTCAAATCTTAATGAAACTGAAATATGGTATACATATGCACAAAAGAACACTTTCTATAGAATATAGTATGATAAGCATTAAAATTTACAGTACCACACAAAAATATTGAGTTACACTAAGGACTTTATTGGACATTTCCTGGAATCGCATATATACCTTTATTTTAATGAAATCTTAATAAAATTGAATTATGTTATACATATGCACAAAAGAATGCTTTCTATAGATTATAGTATGATAAACATTAAGATTTACAGGTCCACAAAAAATATTCAGTTACACTAAGAGCTTCGTTGGAAATTTGATGGAATCGCATTTTCGTTTGCATTAAGCCTTTTTAACACTATCTAATGCGTTTTAAGAGTGAATATGATTTGAATTAGTGTATCAGTCTGTCTGAGTGTCCATCTGCCAGCCTCCAGCGTCTGTGAATATTTCAGAATTTCTTAAAAATGATATATGTTTTTAAAGTTCACTATGGAATATTCTCTTCTTAAAATGGCATTAATAGCCCTATATAACTGGTTTTGTATAGGGATACCTCCCCCTCTCCTCAAAATGTCAACGCATTGAATTTTTGGTAAGGCATTTTCATAAATCACATTTAAATAACTTTTTACTGCAAAAAATATAATGAAATTGATATTTATTATTAATATTCTAAAATAATGTTTTGTTTAGAATATGATATGTTTCGCCTTCACATTTACAGGGTTACACTAAAATAGTCAGACACATTGAGGGCTGCAATTAGAATATGTTGGAATTACATTGCCCTTTGTGTTAAGCATTTTTAATTTTTTTCAACACTGTTTAAGAGTAATTATGAATTTAATTATTTCATCTGTCTGCTTTTCTGTCTTTTTCTCTCCGTTGTGTGATAATGTAGGCAACGAACATTGAAGGTCAAACGAGACAATGAGTACATACATTTGAAAAGTATTAATAATCAACGCGTACCGAATGCATTTTCTTTTTTTTTTTTTTTTTTTTTTTTGACAGTTTTATTTCAATAATTGTGGAAAAACATTTGAAATTTCAAACTGTAGCATCATTAATAAAAGAAACAAATTAATAATAATAATAATAATAATAAAAAAAAAAAAAAAAAAAAAAAAAAAGAAGATACATTTTTAAATAGCACCATATTTTCAGAGAGTGCAGCTATTTTGCAAGTAAAAAACAATTAAAAACACAGAACTTCAAATTGAAATTATTTTATTTCCACACTAAGCTTCACAATCGAAGACATTAACACATATAATTTGATTTTTTCATCTGTTATAAACAATGAAGCAGCTTTTGAAGGTTTCTTTATATGTACAACAGCCGCTACCATACATTACAAGAATCTGCACCATAGCTTTTGGCAGTTCTAAAGCTGGTTTCAACACCGTTTCTATCTGTACTTTTAAAGAGAAATTCGGAAATTTTCACTATCTTGAGTTTTGAACTCTTTTTCATCCTTTCTTGGTAACACCACACCACATTTATACCAGCCATATGTTGAAAACACACATTGTAACATGCTTTTTTTTTTTTTTTAATTTCTTTGGTTTCTAGGACTAGTAAGTAGGTATTTATTTAGAAGATAATAATAGTATTAATAATAATAATAATAATAATAATAATAATAATAATAATAATAACATACATGATGAGAAAACGAAACTATATCTCCTCGAATTTAATAAAAAAAGCACCACAAAACTGGCGTTGTAAAAAATATTACTTACAAACTTTGAATAAACACCATAAAATGCAATAAACTCGCAATTGTTTCGGGTCGAAAAAACACACGACCCTTCATCAGGCGAATAAAGTAAGCACGAGTGCTGCAGTCAAAGCGGCAGAGTTTATTGTATTTTATGGTGTTTATTCAAAGTTTGTAAGTAATATATCTCCTCGAGCCTAAGTATCAGAATAATTTTAATTACAACTGAACCTCCATTAGTCAAAGTAGCTGAGATTATAATCGTATCAGATAATTAAAAAAAAAATGATTATTAATGACTAAGAATCATGTAATATTATTTATATAAAAAAGAATTAATTTTGAATACACAGGTTTGATTAAAAATCTTTATATAAAATTTCTTACGCTTACTGCAATTAGCATTTTTTAATTATGTTAAATTTCTTGTGGTAGTTTTAAAAATCTTGTCCGATATTTTCATAAAAACAAACCTAATTTAAATAAGATGTTTTATTTATTTATTTTTTAAAAAGCTTTCAAGTTATTTTATTAAATTGTTTTTTCACAATGCTTTAATAAAATTCTGATTTTTCCTAGGATAAATGGTAAGCTATAACTATTAATTTTTATATTAATTAATCATTTGTACCATTTATTAATTAGCGGTTTTATTAATTGCGTTAATTATCTCTATTAAAAAGAAAAATACGTTACAAGGTGCTTAACTGAAAGGAAAACAAACTACAAAGCGTGGAAAATGGTGCGAAGGCAGAGACTAGTGGTCATCACAAAACTTTCATCTATATCATTCAATATAACAGCGCCACTTACTATAACTTGCACAAAAGTTTAATAATGCGTAACTTCTTATAATAAAGATTTTACATATAGAGTTTGGTGCAGTTTTAATTAACAGATTTGAGATGTAGTCATGCGATTCACAAAATGCGACTAATACCAGCACCGCTTGTCGAAAGATATACAGTCGGCAGCAAATTATTCGAAGGCTAGCAATAAATCCCATATAAAAAAAGTACACTTAGTACTGTTTTGTTAAATAAATCCTTGTCGAATCATGTTCTTAGTCAGTCTAAGAACATGATTCGACAAGGATTTATTTAGCAAAACAGTATTAAGTGTACTTTTTTTAATATAGGAATTATTGCTAGCGCTCGAATAATTCTGCTGCCGACTGTATACATACATTAAGTCAGCATTTGGTTTCATAATGATTTTATCACATACCACAGTTAAAGAATTTATATGTCATAGAAGTTGAGATTTAGCGCCTTCCTATTCACGGGGTAATTTGGGACAACACAACGCCTCCTGTCGGCCGATATACACCTAAATTGAATCAGCATAATATTTTACAATAGCTCTATCACAAATAAAATTTTATTCAATTATACACAATAGAACTTGAGACATAGCTTCTCCTTAAAAAGGAGAAATTAGAGTATAACAGATTAACCTGTTGAACGACTTGCACCAAAATTTGACAAACACTAATGTATGTTAAGGTGTGTACACAGAAATTTATATGATATTCTGTGCAGTATTTCCTGAAATACTGCTTCCACAAAATTTTTGTCACGCATAGAAGACCGACATTTTCTAAAAATGAAGAAATCGTGTTCTAGACCTCTTAAAGCATGTAAATCCATCGAAAACCGGAAGTCACAAATTTTTATGAATCTAATACTTTCTTCTATTCAATACTGAAGAAACCAGTAATACGACTGAGAGAAAGCAGCTACGCATGCGCAAACAAAGACCTGCCAGCAAGTGTGACCTATTCGTAAAATTTTAAATTTAAAGCACAATTTTCTTTCTGTGACTATTCGAATAAAAGGGGCGTATAATTTAATGGCACATAGAGAAATTAAGCAACATGCAAACATTATTTTTTTGGTTGGAAGTAGGGAAAAAGTTGAACGGATGTCATGCAGAAATTCTGAGTAAAAATTGTGTTTGCGAATAAACCGACCCGAACGTGGTCTATAATGAATAGTTACCTTTCCATCACGAAAACGTCTAAACCAACCATAGACACTTTTATTTTATTTTCTTTCTTCTTCTTTTTTTTTTTTTTCTCTTTTCCTTAAAAAAAAAAAAAAAAAAAAAAAACCCTATACACATGCACAAATATTGCATGGGCTTCTGCCACTGTTCTTCCGAATTTGTAGCAAAACTTGATGTTAAAACATTGCTTTGTTTCACATGCCTTCTTTGTTTGTGATTTCACCGACAGGTAATACTTGCGAACATGCGGTTTAAATATATGTGTATATATATATATATGTACGTATATATATATATATATATGTATGTATATATACATATTGGAAAACTTCTAAAACTGGTAAATCTGCTCATACTCGAATTTTTACTTGTTGACAGATGCATAAAATTAATTCTATGATCGAGGAGATACAGTTTGGAAAGATGGTTTTAAGTGTTATAGTATGTTAATTAAAATAACAAACAAATTAAGCAAAATATTAATTATAGTCATGAAAAACTAACATATATTTTGTATTGCATATTAGGGATAAGTTAAAAATGATGCTTTTGGTTTAAACTGAAAATGGTATAACTAATATACATAAGAACTCATTTAAAATGATGTAACTCGCACACATAACTAATTACCTAAAAAATCGTATGATATTTGTTCTTTTTGGAGTAAATTTTGCAAACTTTGATTTCTATAACTCTGTTCTTTGGATATTCGATAAGGTGCAAGCAATGTACTCAATTAAAAGAAATGTATAAAGTAATAAAGATTAAAAAGCTACTGAATGACCGAAATGTAAAAGTGGTAATGTTCATTTGGGATTAATTTGATGAGTTTCTCAAAATTGTTGCGTTTAATGTACTAATATAACTATTCTTTCTTATTAATTCACAGAAAAAATTTTCTATCGATTCTAAGAAAATAATTATTGTTATATATGCCATGTAGTGAAAAAATATTTTATTATACATCCATAATATTAAACATAGATTATAAAATAAGTTAAATGCAAATCTAACTTTAAAAGCTGTCTTAAAATTGAATCCTTCATATCAAAAAACACTTAAGTCACATATTTCTCAAACATATTTTTTTTTTCTGCAAACGCTTTCATAACGGTACAGGCGTATTCTGGGCGATAAACACACAAATAAAATAATACATTTCTTCTTCTCCAAATAATAACGTGTAAAAGACGTTCATTGATTAAATAACATAATAATTAGTTTTTAAATGAATTATTTTGCAAAATAATGGTAAAAAAAAAATAGATAATGTTTAAAGCGAGTTCAGGATAGCATTCTGGAAAAGCACGTGACATTTCATCAGAACGTATTTGACTGGATAACTATAAATGTTGAAGATAATTCAGATGAGAATGACGGAGATTATATAAATACAAACCTTATAGAAGTAAAATACGAAATGTAAACATGTGATATGTTAATATGATAATGTATAAGTGCAAATTTTAAAAATATCGATTAAAAATATGATCAATATGATTGCTTTGTTCACATTATATACTAACAACCCTGTTTCTTGCGAAAACAACGTTAGTCAAGAACAGTTTTTTTTCATTATAATATTAATAAACCATAAAGATTACTTAATATTTTAGTCTTTTAAAATAGAAAACACTCTGTTCAGCCCAGAATTTTTTTTTTAAATTCGTTTACTTTTAAATGCCACAGTTTTTATTGATTCCTGAAAAATTCTAATTGTGTGACTTATGTAGTTTTTGAAATGACCGTTTCAATTATAAATGCCAAGCAACATTTTTGATAATATTCTTGTTTTCGGATATAACAATCGCCATATGAATCATAACTTTGGTCTGTTGGAGAACCAGAGCGTATTCACATATTTTGTAAGCGTAAGCACATATTTTGACGATATTAAAATTTGGTTTCCTGTTAACGGAAAATTACCGTATCCTATTAATCCATATTCTATTGTACCGTCTACCATTATTCTATTAACGTTTTATTAATGGAAATGTATAAGTATTACATATATGAACATAATATAATACATTAATTTTAAAATTTAAATCATACACTTTCGTAATAGAAACTAAACAGTGTTATTTTTGATTAAGACATGTAAAATTATCACAGAAATAATCTATTTAAGGTAGGATTTAATTTAAATTAAAATCCTTACTTGGATTAACTTGTTTAGTATATGAATAAAAAAAAGAAAAACAAAAAAAAAAAAAAAAAAAAAGAAAAAAAAACAAAGTAAAACAAAACTTAACGCTTTTAGTTACTTTATAAATCATTACAAATTCAATGAAAACACTACAACTTATAATGAATATGAATTTGTAAACTAATACCATAAACTGCAAATTGTGTTTTAGCAATTTATGGTGCTCGTTTTCAAAGTTTTCATTCATCTTCATTCAACACCATTCTTGGTGCGTTTTTCTGCAATATTGTTACTAATATTTGTAAAAAGATGATCCGAAATACATAGAGTATTTCGTAGATAATGGATTAAAATGTTTATGAATAAGCCATAATCACATTATGAATTACGATATTTAAAAGTGTATAGCTTGTATTTAACTATAAATAAGTAACTTAAGAAAACCAAAAACATCATTTTAACTAAACCACTTTTAAAAAATAACAAAATTAAATACTAAATAAATATTTATAACAACCGAAAATAGCAACAGAGATCAGAACAATAGAAGAAATGTACATCATTTTTAAAATTAATTATCTTTCTCTTTATCTTACTTTTAAAATATTTTGAATAGTTTTAGTTAAAAAAAAAAAAAAAAAAAAGGGGAAAGAGATTAATTATTTATAGCAATGGTAAAATCAAATATAATTCAATATCCTTTCAGATATAAATAACTACATGCTTATAATAATGATAACAACCATTTTTCACATTTTATTAGCATTATTTTATTTGAAGTACTGAAAAAACAAAAATATCAGCGAAAACCTCACTGATAATTTTTTTTTAATTTTTCAATAACTGATCATGAAATTGCAGTAAGAATAATTTATTTTAACAATAAAACAACACAACTTAAAAAATTTGCATTTTAAAACAAAGATTATGAAAGATATAACTTAATATCTAATACTTTAAAATATAAGCAATAACAATATCTAACTTTAGTAAGTATACTAAATTTGGTTAAAAAAAAGTAATTTGAGAGATCATGGGAAGAAAAAAAAAGATGCTTGCAGCAGTATTTTTTAAAGTTAAACAATTAAAGAATTTAAGCTTTCGAAGAATTTTTCTTACTAATAAAGCTACAATGAAATACGTGAAAATATTATAATTATGGAAAATGTAAAATATTAAAGTTCAGTTTTTTGGCAATTCTTTATAACGTTCAGAAGAAACATAATCAAAATAACTCATGTAATATGTGAAATACTGATAATTTAAAACACAAAGAAAATATTCTAAGAATTTACAAAATTATTCACCTGAAATTAAATGTAACTAAAAAATCTTATTCAATGAAATATATGCTTTCGTTTTTCTATTAGTATCTTGATTTTAGTAATTCGTTACCATTTAATATTTTTATAGTTTAATATACTATTTTTACTCTTTTAAAATGTTTATAAAGCACATGCCAACGTTTCTGATATCAAGGTAATATTTTTGTAAAACAATTATAATTTAGCGAGTATTTTACCACAAATATAACTAACAAAGGCATTGCGCTGATAGTATATGAACTGATTGATAATTCATTGATAATAATAAATCAGTGATTATGAAGCATAAGGAATAACAAAATTAGTAAATGCAACTAATCTTGCAGAATCATTAATAAACTAAATTTTTATTTGAATGTTTAACTCAGCAGAAAACTGTAAATATTTTTAAAAAAAATGGATGGAAAAAATAAAATTTCACCCGATAAAAATTATTCTTTAAATTGGTTTTATTTTCACTTCTCACCTTTGTACATTCGGCAGTAATATCTAACACGATAAAAAATACAAAGAGTTTAAAGGTAATTGAATTTACAAAACAGTAAAAAAGAATAACAATTGAGGTATTATATTTTTATCCATATGTTATTTTTAAAAGGCATTGTGCATTTTTAAACTTTTAGTATTCTAAAATAATCAACAAAATGACTAAAACACAACTGAATAAATACTGACTAGAAATAATAACAATAATATTAAACAAACAAATTAAATAATTAAGTACAGAAAAAAAGTAGCTTTTATATGCACTCATTTGAAACAATTGCAGTTTGTTACCATATCTTTTATGCGGTATATATGATCCAAGTCTGTTACCCATAGTTTCTATAAGGTAAAAATAGGATTATTATGCAAAATTACCATCTTAAAAAAATGATTATTTTAAAATTCCAAATGCTGTAAAACATCTCTATATCATAAAAGTCAACTTCAATTTCCAGAAGTCTAACTTTGTTTTGAATATCTCTCTGTTAGATCTGTACAATATATCGCGTCAAAAGATGTTATCGCCTGAAACTGATTAAATCATTCATCTTTATTATTTAAATTTTTAATTTCTCGTCTATAATCTTTAGCCACTGATTTGTGTACAGAGGAACTCAGTGATCAGTTTTTAATTAGTTCATTAGTCATGAGAATCACATAAGTTCCCTTTTACCCAAGGGTGAACTGCATGATGACGCCGGTGACGATGAACAATTAATTCTGTGATCATGAAGCTGTACGTCTTCGTCATCTTCATCATCCTCTTCATCTTTAACTAGAATAACTTTCCCCAGGGTTACGGTATGCCTTAGGTCTTTGTTGTTGTCGCAGCAGCAGTCATCGTTATTATTGTTATTTGTTGATTTTTCTTTGTTGTTTTTCTTCTCGCTCCTGGATGGGCACTCGGCTATAAGATGGTCCACAGATTTACAGTGATGGCAACGTTTAGGTTGTGGTCCCAAAGTACATTTTGCTGCTATGTGGTTGGCAAATTCACCACAGTTATAGCACCTATGAAAAAATTGAATATTTTAAAAAATTATTTTTATTGAGGGAAAAAAAAAAAAATCAATAAACTATGTTAAAACTTTTATTAATATAATAAATATGCAATGCATTTGTAAGTCTGCAATAAGTATAATCTTCGAACAAAAACTGCACTTATATTTAGTAGCTTCACACTATCTGTCGAAATATCAGTTAAAGATTTCCATACCACACTGTTTATGATATTACGTAATGATACATGCATTGTAATATTTGTAATATTCGTATCTAGTATTTCGTATTTTGAGTATTTTTCTCTTACTCATATAATGGTAGAAAAAGCATTGTTTTCGGTTCAAATTTTCGAAATTGAGATTTTACTGTATTTACGTTTTTAGGTTCCTTTGATTTTTAGCGGTTGGTCTGTGTGTACGTGTGACTATATCTTTCTCCCACTCTGTGCGTGTTAATGTATCTGTAATCAGCATATCTCAAAAAAGAAATAACAGTAGGAAATATAAAATCTGTATTCTAAATCTGCATCATATAAGGATATTACAGTAAATTTTTTGTTGAGATTAACCAAATAGTTCGCCTACATTCAGAAGAATTCAAATATATTACGTCTATGGACGAAATTTCTAGTAGGTATGATTTTACCCTTTTAGACTGCATTATAAGCAAAATGAAATGAACACATAATTTTTAAATGCACAAAATCATGTTTAGTATGAAATGTGATACGAGAATTGTTTAATATTTGTTTACAGCCCTCCCCCCCTCCCCCCCAAAAAAAAAGGATATATTAAGAAAATACTTTTAAATTGATGAAATTGCCTTTCAAGTTGCCTTATGTGCTTTTCGAACAGTGCTAAATTTAAATATACTGTGGGATGTGTATAACGTTTATAGACAGTGTACGGACTACAAAAAATTGAGTGAATATATTCTTTTCTATTGCATATAAATACAGGGAATGTTTTATTAAATGTTACCAATTTTATAAATTATTCACAGAAAATTGTGTTAAAAACAAACTTATATATATATATATATATATATATATATATATATATATATATATATATATATATATATTATTATTATTATTATTATTATTATTATTATTATTATTATTATTAAATTTAATAAAAATTTTTAGTAACTGTAGGTCGTGCATAACAGTGATAATCTCTGTTCTCAAGTTATAAAATTTCTCATTAAAGTTGAAAATGTTCCCCTGTAGATTTAGTACAATGATATGTATTTAAGTTATTTGAAATAAAAGTAAAATAAATTTTATCGTATCGGACCTATCTTTTTAAAAATATCATTCTCTGGGCATACAAAATGTATTGCTCTAGAAAGCCTTTTACTGTAAATGGTATTGCATTGATAAAATTTGCTATAGTAAGTTATTGTATTGGTAAGATTTATTTAGGAAGACACGTTTGATTTTGATTTCTACTGGTAAATACTGATTTTAAGAAAATTTACATAACCGTTTCAAAACATTGTTATTGGAAAAATGAATCGACAGCGAAAATCGATTTTGTTATAACGATATGTTCTCACAATCCATATGCACAACTAATTTCGTAAGCTATATAATACATTGTAAGCATTTTCGATGACGAATTAATAGTAAATAGCACAAAATGGAAAGGAATATTAAAAGAAAATCAAAAGTGAATATACTGGCAATGAAAGTATCATTTCAAAGCAGATGTGCTTGACAGGTATGTCATCGCACCCTCGCACCCAAACCTACTTTTCTTGCAACAATAGAGCCTTTCGTCTCTGGCATCTAAACACTGTTTATGATTATCCGATTGTTGGTCTGCCTGCCTGTCTCGGGGAGTAAACATGGGTCCAGCTGTTTAGGGTGGTTTTGTTGTTGTTAGTCCGGGAGTTACAGTAACCGGCCGTTATGATGGTCGTTACACGAGCTGTGCCTGTCCTCAGAACTCTGTGATTTTTTTTTTTTTTTTTTTTTTTTCGTTTTTCGGGGGTTAGGAGGGGGTAGAGTGCTAGTGAACATTCTGCAATTCTGAATTTAATGAATGGAAGTTGACAATTGGATTCGAAATGTAAGAAAAAAAAAAAATCCGCATTTATTGTTGACAGTTATTAGCAATAGTAGTGAAAAGTTCGTCTTTTATCCTCCACCCTCTCACGTCGATCTGTTGCAATATCTTGCTCCATTGTATGATGCAAGAGAAATATCCAATAAGTTGCAATGTTGAAATTGTATCTTTTTTTCTCTTTCCCTGTAAACTGAAAATTGCAGTTATATCTGAACCGAAATAATTTATTTTTGTTTATTCAAAGATATATTTATAATTTTTTTTTTTTTCTGCCACAATAATAAAAATTTATTACCATTTGGTATGTATATAAAACTTTCAAATTTATAACTAATATTTCAAAACTAATCTGAATAATTTGAAATGATATTGAACTGATCTGTTGTTTTTTACTTTAAATTATACGCCTTTGGTTAAATAATGGTTTGTTGTTTACTTCTTCTTCTTCTTCTTCTTTTTTTTTTTTTTTTGAATTTTAAGTATTCCGATCGTATTTTAAAGTACCGAAACAACTAATTAGCTCTAATTAGCAGAAAAAAAATCCCATTTCAGTTTTATTTCTTTCTTAATGAGCCTCTATTAGGTTATTAGAAAAAGTTTTGATACATAATATATGTTTTTTCATAATTTGGGGCATAAAGGGTTTAAAAAGACAAGAACTTTTCAAATTTTGAGTTTGTATGATTGCGGGTTTAATCTTATTTCTATCAGTTTTTAAACATAATTAGTTTCTAATATTCGTCCTTTTGAATTTTCAATTAAATCTTATATTTTGTTATCTTATCTTAAATTGGCAAAAGAAAAAAGAACTAGCAATCCCAAATAATGATTTAGCATTTGATAAAAATAAATAAATAATGTTTAACAGAAAAATGCAAGAAAACTCAACCAATATTAATGAAGGGATCGTCGCGTCCTACATTTTTAATCTTACTATTTTTCTATGATAATTTCTCTTTATTTAACGGAGAAAATTCGACGATTAGTCAAAGCAATGTTTATTGTTAATAAATACGGGTATTCAACAAATAGGACGTTATGATTCCTAGTAATGTTAGAGCATAGTACACAAGCAATGATTAGAAAGTATGAGTTAACAATCGTATTTTGACAATTTAGACGAATGAAAAGAGTTCTTAAAAGATCTGGCTTAAAGAATTAGTGCTTAAAAGATGAAGTTGTAAATTATGCAACAAGTAATTTGTAAATTAGGCAACAGCAATTTGTAAATTATGCAACAAGTTAAAAAAAAAAAAAAAAAAGTTTTGCTGTAATAAAATCATAAAATTATGCAAAAATTTTAATTGCATGTTCACGATAAATATGATAAAGCAAAAATGCTATAAAAATTCGTTTCAAAATTAAATGTTTTAGAAATTGAAATCATTTTAAGAAGAAGAAGGAAAAAAGAGGTATTCTGGTTCTCCTCTTGCAATATATTCATGCAAACTTTGGTAACGGTAGTACTTGGTCTTCTTTTTTCAAAGATCAGGTTGTACAAAGATAGGGCAGACAGTCGATCTTTTCCTTTTATTATTAATAGAAATTAGAATTTGGAAACTGAGATTTTAGAAGAAAATAAAAATTTTAGATTTATGTTATTTTAAACATAATAATTAGTTGTAACTATTTACTTCTGTTTTTTATATTTATAAATCTAGAACCACCAAACTCATCTTTAAAGTCTTACATAAAAAAAAAAAGAAGAAGAAAATCTTTGCAGAATAAAACTTGCAAGCTGAGTTGAAGAATGATAGGGAACATGTGTGTTTTAAAATGTGATAAGTCATAACATTTTGCGAAATAAGTAATGAAACTTTGTTATTAAATGTTATGAATACATTTTAAACAAGCTTGCATTCTGAATCAAATTTTATTGAAAAATTTAAAACAAAAATATCAATATTCAATATTATTTTTGTGGACCCCCCCTCCCCCCCCCCCACACCTTCTTATTAAAAAAAAAAAAAAAAAAAAAAAAGAGTTTTCGGTAAGATGCTATGACTTTTAGTGAAGCTTACATATCTTTGGAGTTATAAGGTTTCTGTAGCATTTCAGAATCATAGAAATTAGAGAAATCAAAACCACGTTTCTGCTTAAATCAGTGGTTTTTACTAGTAAAATGGTCTTAATTAATACACTTTTTTATGAAAAAAATATTTAATCAGAATAATTTTGTTGTAAGTTTGTTTTAAAAATATGTACGAAATATGCATTAACTGTACACTGTTAAAAAAGAAGTGCTCAAAAATGAGTAAATGGACATACTCATTTCGAAATGAGTAAATTTGTTTAAAAAAAAAGGAAAATGTTTGCTTCGTTTATGAAATATCGTATATTTTCAGATTAATACCTATTCAAGTCATAATTTATTATAAAAATGTTGCATTAAAAAAAGTTCTTTAATAGAATTTCTACAAATTTAAATAGAAATAATTTAAAATTCAAACACAAAACTTATTCCCTCAAATCTCTAGATCTATATTTCGTGGCGGTTTTATACTGATTTGCAAATGAGAATCTGTATTTGGGATACTAGAATTCACGATGATCGATGCCAATTTTTGAGTAGGTTAATACACTCAGTAAATACATGGAATTTTTAAATTTGAGTATATTTGCTTCAGATATATTTTGAGTATGTGATATACTGAAAATTGATACAATATTAATTTTACTCATTTTTGAGTATTTTTGTTCCTTTATTTTTTTCAGTGTATTGACATATTTTTCCCTGTCTCTTTATTTACTCTTCCTATAAATAAATAATTAATTAATTAAATACATGCATACACAAACACACGCACACAACATTGTGTTCTGTGAGAATTATTTCTATAAACCATACTTTAATACCTTTATTTTGCTCAAATCTTAATGAAATTGAAATATGTTATTCAAGTTCTCTATCGTATATTTTCTAATGAAAATGGAGTAAATAACACTACTGGTTTGTGTACAGGAACAACCGAAAATATTCCAAAGCATTGCGTTCTATGAGGAATATTTCTATAAACCAAATTTTAATAACTTTACTACTATTTATATGCATAAAAGAATGCTTTTAATAGAATGTAGTTTTATTAGTATTATATTTATTGGGCCACGCAAAAATATTCAGTTACATTAATAACTTTTACTGGAAATTTGCTGGAATTGCATTTTAGTTTACTTTAATTGTTTTTAACAATTTCTAACAAGAGTGAATATGATTTCAATTTGTGCATCTGACTTTGCATATGTCTATATGTCCATATACTCGCCTCCAGCGTCCGTAAACATTTTCAGAAATTTTAAAAAGTGATATATGTCATTCAAGTTCACTATGGAATGTTTTTTATTTAAAATGGCATTAATAAATCCTGTAAAACTGGTGTCTATACAGGGACACTTAAAAAATGATAATGTATTACGTTTTAGTAAAGACATTTTTAAGAGACATTAGACATTCTTCAGCAAAAACTCCAAATAAAGTGAAATTTATTTTTAATAGGCTAAAATAATGCTTTGTATAGAATATGATATAGTTAACTTTCAGATTTACAGGGCTACACTAAAAATCCTAATACATTAAGGGCTGCAATTAGAATCTGAAGGCTGCATTTTCTTTTGCGTTAAGCATTTGTAACACTTTCCAACAATGTTTAAGAGTGATTAGGAATTCAATCACTTTATCTGTATGCCTTTTAGTCCTTCTGTCTGTCACTTGAGTGATAAAGTAGGCAAAGAACATTGAAAGCTATACAACACAATAAGTGCGTACAGTTGGAAAGTGTTAATAATCAATGCGTACCGCATGATTTTCCGTTATTGTTATTTATTACATACAAGTTTGTGAAAAGTGAAAAATAAACCTATTTTATGAACTACTTTTTCCGTTACAAAATGAATAAATTTTAATTTATGCATGAGGTAATAAAAATTGTAGAGAAAAAATTATGAGAGCGATGAAATTCTTTTTCCGCATGCAAGACGGGCTAACAGTTTCAAATATATTTAAATTACAGAAATATTTATGAATTGTTTTAATAAAAAGTTATTAATTCATTACAGAATATTATTAGAGCTCTACTATTATATTAGTGTTTTATTTAGTATTATACTTTAAAAGTGGAGTTTACGCTGTACATTTCAAAGATAATTCTTTGAATAAATTGTATTCTCGGAGATATTCATATATTTTTAAACCCCTTTTACAAAATACTACAATAAATACTTATTCATCCAGCAACCCTATCATACGCCGAACATCTTCAGCATCATTCCTTGAGTTTAGAGAAAAAAGGAGGAAGAGAGAAGCGTATGAGCGCGCGTGCAATCCCCAACCACTCATTGAAGCAGCATCCCACCTTGTTTATCCCATGAAGTTACATAATTAGAGGAGAGGAAACGGGAATGGCGGTAAGCATTGAAAAACGGACCTAAAGAGAAAGTGGGTGATAGGGGGCGCTCCGAACATACTAGACTCATCGTTTACATGAGAAGTAAGCGGGAAATTTGAGATTTTAATTGATATTAATTAATTAAAATATCCCACAAAGTGATAAGGGAGAAGAATTGCTTTGCTTATGTATGTAATAGCGGCTTTCGATCAACTATCGCAAAAAATAAAGTTTTAGGGAAGAAAAATCCAACTTAATTTTCTGCTCCTGAGGCTAGTTATTCCGACTTAATTTAGAGCTTTAATACTGATATTTAACAAATAATTTTCATTTCTAGTATTATAAGTAGCTACTCCTTTAGTATAAAATGCACATTTCCGTTTTTATGGACCAGCTTCGTTTCTTTTTTGTATTTGAAGGCCTTTAAAAATTCTCATTTTATGAATATTTGACTTAAGAAATGTGAATATGAAAAAAATGTACAATAAGCATAACTTTATTATTTGTGACATATTATGCTATTTAATCAATTTCAGAAATGAAATTTGATTTGTTAATGAATAAAATTTTTTAAATGACTTACATGTTTCGTTTCTTTAGATAGATAGATAAACAGATAATGCTATATGTATTAAGTATTTTAAAAAGAAAATTATTGACATCTAATGATAACTATCTACAAAATAATATATATATAAGATAAACAGATTTGCATGTTATTGGGAATTATAATTATATATATTGGTCAATAATACATGCCTAAAATCTGAAATTCTTAACAAGGTAAGTGTGTGTGTGTGTGTGGGGGGGGGGGGGGGGGTTGTTTGTTCAAAAATTTCAGAAAAATGAAAAAGAATAATAAATAAATAAAGGATTTTTAGAATTAAAAAGAAAAAAAAAAAAGAGAGAGAAACTTTAATGTTTTTCATCTCTTAGTAAAAATAACTTGCTTTAAATGTCTAATTAACCATTTTAATTAATAACGATTTGCAGCTTGTAATAAAATCAAGACAAACCATACGTTATGTTTGTATATGTGCATATGAAAAAAAAATATATATGTATGAAATAGTATTTCAAAGTTTTGTGAAATTTGAAAAAAATTTTCTTTGCCCAGAATCTACAAATGCAAGGTAATGGTAAAATTGTAAAGATTGATTAAAAAAAAAGAAAAGAAGTTTTAACATTGAAATCGGAAATTTCTTAAGTAAATTTATTACAGTGAAAGAAGACAGTAATTTTATAAAACTTTTGGTAAATTACTGGTTTAGGATTGGGAAAATTTACATACACATTGAAATATAAAATGCTAAGTATATTAAATATTCTCAAAAACTATTTAAATTTTAAAAACTGAAACTCTAAATGTCATTTTTTGGAAATACTTAAAATGATTACTAGTTTTTCACTTTTTTTCCCCTGGATTTCACAGTATTATAGTTTAAGAGCATACCCTTAACGATATTCAAGTATTACTTTGTTGATTCATCGTAAAATAATTTTTTTTAAATATCTGAATGGTGAAATGTAATATAATTTTTGAGTATTCAAACTTAAAAATATTCAATGGAAATAGGATGTGGTATATGGTGTTAAAACAAATTGTCTCTTTCTGTAATGAGGCTTTAAAATATAATTTGTATTTTCTTACTGAGGAAGAAAACTTTCAATAATATTATAGTTTTAAAAAAATTAAAGAACACGCTTTTATAGAAATGGAAACTAAAAAGCATAAAATATCTATCTTAGTATTAAAATGCAGGGTAAGAGAAAATCGTGTTTGTTCAAAAATTTCAGAAAAATGAAAAAGAATAATAAATAAATAAAGGATTTTTAGAATTAAAAAGAAAAAAAAAAAAAAAAAAAAAAAGAGAGAGAGAAACTTTAATGTTTTTCATCTCTTAGTAAAAATAACTTGCTTTAAATGTCTAATTAACCATTTTAATTAATAACGATTTGCAGCTTGTAATAAAATCAAGACAAACCATACGTTATGTATGTATATGTGCATATGAAAAAAAAATATATATGTATGAAATAGTATTTCAAAGTTTTGTGAAATTAAAAAAAAAAAATTCTTTGCCCAGAATCCACAAATGCAAGGTAATGGTAAAATTGTAAAGATTGATTAAAAAAAAGAAAAGAAGTTTTAACATTGAAATCGGAAATTTCTTAAGTAAATTTATTACAGTGAAAGAAGACAGTAATTTTATAAAACTTTTGGTAAATTACTGGTTTAGGATTGGGAAAATTTACATACACATTGAAATATAAAATGCTAAGTATATTAAATATTCTCAAAAACTATTTAAATTTTAAAAACTGAAACTCTAAATGTCATTTTTTTGGAAATACTTAAAATGATCTAGTTTTTCACTTTTTTTCCCCTGGATTTCACAATATTATAGTTTAAGAGCATACCCTTAACGATATTCAGGTATTACTTTGTTGATTCATCGTAAAATATTTTTTTTTAAATATCTGAATGGTGAAATGTAATATAATTTTTGAGTATTCAAACTTAAAAATATTCAATGGAAATAGGATGTGGTATATGGTGTTAAAACAAATTGTCTCTTTCTGTAATGAGGCTTTAAAATATAATTTGTATTTTCTTACTGAGGAAGAAAACTTTCAATAATATTATAGTTTTAAAAAAATTAAAGAACACGCTTTTATAGAAATGGAAACTAAAAAGCATAAAATATCTATCTTAGTATTAAAATGCAGGGTAAGAGAAAATCGTGTGAGTGACACACCATAATATTTACATAGATTTAAATCTTTAATAAAAATAATTTAGAATTAAACAAAAACCATTTTTAAAAAATATCCCCTGACTGGGCTCGAACGATAGGCCTTTAAGTTCGTAGCGCGGAGCTTTACCTCACAGCCACAGCGTTCATGTAGGAAAAGTCTTTTTTTACAATATAGATTTTTTGTTTGTTCCCAAAGTGGTTACAAACATACAATCCTACATACAGGTGAAGCTAATAAAAAGCGTGTTAAAAAGTAGTATGTTGTAGCTATCACAAAACTTTCTTCTATATTTTTCTATTACAAATTCACCCAGTGCAAATAATTTGTTAAAATTTATTAAATCTATTTTTCACAATAAATGTAGTTTTTATTTTTATTTATTTATTTATTTATTTATTTATTTTTTGTGGGGGGGGGGGGGGGGTAGAAGTATAATACTAAAAGCCCAAATAAAGTTGATGTTATGTTCTACAATAATATCTTAAAAATTGAGCTTTTTTTTTTTTTTTTTTATGAAAATAATTAAATTTTGCTTTAAATTATCATAAGTCAAGGGTTCAAATATACAGTTTAAATTTATTGATGGAAGATATCAGTATTAAAAATTTGCATTGCCCCTACATGCCCATTATTATTATTATTATTTTTTTTTTTTTCTAGTTCCCTATTTGTATTATGAATAATATTTTTAACTTCATAAGGATTCAATTAAAACAAATCTAATTCTGTAGATTTATAAGAAATTTTGTCCTATACCACTAAGTTTAAAGTTCAGAGAAAACGGGAGGGCAACAATACCTGCTGCATGATTTTCACCAAAAGTTGATAGACCCTAATTTATGTTAAGGTGCAACTACGTATCAATTTGTATGAAACTCTCTGAAGTAGCTCTTGAGATACAGTTGGAATAAAATTTTTGTTATACAGACATATTCTAAAAAAGATTAAATCCTGTTCTGGACTCTAAAAACATGTAAATCTATCAAAAACTGGAAATCGAAAATTTTTACGAATTTAATACTTTCTTCTATTGGATATAGAATAAAGTAAAGAATATCTTTATGGCTTTAATTTCAAACAAAAACTAAAATGCAGATTGTTTTTCTGTACTCCTTTATATTTTCAAAAAACAAGGCTGCAAAAATATATTTTGCTTTTAGCAATAGAGGAAAAAATCTCACAAAAGCTTCTTTACAGCTTTATGTCTAAAGAAAAAATTGAGGAAAATATTGCATTTGTATAGCCTATATATAGTCTAAAACTTATTTAGCCATCCTGTACAGTATTATTGTACCATTTTCAGTAGAGAACTTGGCACTTAAATAACATATATTAATTTTAAGGTATTTTATAAATACCACCAGAAATTAAAGAACAGACACACCAATTAAAGTCATAATCATGCATTAACAATGTTTTGAATTATTAAAAACGCTTAACACAATTAAAAATGCAGTTCTAGCAATTTTCAACTACAGCCCATAATGCATCTGAATATTTTTGTGTATCCCTTAACACTAAATCTTTGGTACTCATACCCTGTTCCACAGAAAACATTTTTAACCATAATAATAATAAGGTCAATTTACTTATGTGTTGTTTAGTACAAAGTTATTAAAACATTTTTTTTTAATATTATCTCTTATTGAACGAAATACATAAAATTATTTTGAATATCTTTGTATATAAATTAGTTGCGCTCTGTAACTGGAAAAATTTTAGATAAATTTATTATGAAAGCGGGTGGTAAATTTTATAAAACGTTTTATAAATTACTATTTTATAATTATGAAAATGCACATACATATGCATTAAATTATGAGATTATTAAGTATATTAATTTTTTCCAGAAATTATTTAAAAATAAATAATTTAGAATTTCAGATTTTTTGAAAATATTTAAAATGATTACTGCTCACTAATTTCTAATTTTTCACCTTGATTCTACCTTATTAGAGTATATTCAAGTATTGCTTTATATATCTATATCTATCTATCTATCTATATATCTATCTATATTAAATCTATATTAAGGCCAGTTGTCTGCTCTAGAAACTTGTGCCAGGGTGGATTGCCTCCTTGGGTCTTTCTAAGGGATCCTAGCCCATATTTATGCAAGTTTTGTAGAAGATAAGAAACGTCTAGGCAGACAAATGACATGGACTTGAACCATGTTCCATGGAACTTTCCTCTATTGGCTTAAAGTTATTGGGGACTTAGTACTAGGGACTTGAGCCTAAAGAAGATGCCCTCTGTAGGGGTCTTTCTAAGTGATCCTAAGCTGTATTCACGTGAGTTTCGGAGAAAACCACGTAACACTCTAAACAGCTAGTTCGACAAGTGCTTCCTGGGATCTAATCCTGCACTTCGGCTACTACCTTTGAATGCAGAACCTCTCGGCTACTGGTGGGACCTATTAACTTAACCAAACCTCTAAAATGTTGGTATTCGATTTAAGGTGAATTGTCTACACTAGGGACATGGATCTAAGAGGTACTAGCCCATATCATTCTCGAGTTTCGGAGAAAAACACGGAAAATTCCGAATGGCTAGGTCGACAAGCGTGACCTGAGACCGAACCCAGCACTTCCCATCGTCCAACTTCAAGGGCAGAACCTCTCAATCACTAGTGGAGCTGTAGGAAAGAAAAATTATAGTAATAATTAGTTAGCAGGGAGTATTTATTTAATAATTTTCAAGAAATATAAATATAATAATTATTATAATATTTCATTGCACATATGTGGAATATATATATGTGTGTGTGTGTGTATAATTGAAAGAAAGTTTTAATTTTTATAAATGAAAAATGCTTAGTGCGAGTTCAAAATGTAGATATTTAAAAACAAATTATTTCAAATGCTAAATATTAAATACTGAAAATGATTTCAAGAACAATTGATAAATATTCCTTATATATAATTCCTTGGTGGGTTTTTTTCTTTTCATTTTTTCCCACTAATTATTATTATTATTATTATTATTTGGAACATTTCAAATTGATTGTTCCATTCTATTATAATTATTTATTTATTTATTTAAACGAAATATAAGACTAATTTATTATTATTATTATTATTTATTTTAGATTTCTCAAAAAAGTTTTTGCAGAATGATTTTAAAATTATCGAACTTTCGGAATCTACAACATTATTCGTTGATGCGGATTTAATAAAAGTTCATTAACTTTTTCCAAATGAAAATCCGCGATTTTTTGCGCAATCCTTCTTTATCTTTTCTTTTACCTTTCAATAATCCGAAAGACGGAATTTCTGATACCGCCGCGTGATGGCGCTGCAAAGACCCGAGATGTCTGCGGAGAATAGAAGGGAGAAAATTGGGGTTATTCTTGAAACATCGCGATCGCCGTCCTTCTCTTTATAGGTTCATGGTTTATCCTGATCATCCCCCTACGCCACCTGGCGGCCACACTGGGTCACGGTCACCACCCTCCCCCACGGCAGCTGCTGTGGAAGCCGCTAGTGTTTGCCTGTCTCTCGATAAACGATAACAATAACATTGAAGAAGCCGGTGCGCGTGAGGAGGCTTGTTTACCTCGTCTCTTCTTGTACGTCGGCCATACTCATAAATATTTAACAAAAGAATGATTTTTCAGGGTAGATTTAAATTAGACGTAAATGATTTCGGTTTCAGGAACTATAGGTTGTAAATCATGTTTTATTGCGATTATTGCATAGGTAGGTTTGGTGGGCTAAAGCGTTTATGATAAGTTGGTAGGCCACAGGGTTCTCAGGTGAGCTTTTTTTTAAAAAAACTTTATTTCATCAGATTTTTTTCTTTTCCTAATTCTCGACTCCATTGTTTAGAGTATATATATAAAAAAAAAAAAAAAATAGGAAACAATGAAGAATTTAAAAAGCAAAATTTCGTATTCAAAATTTGAATATTCAACAACATACAAGAGTCATTCATACACATAAAAATGAGTATTAGCAAAAAAGAAAGAAGCCTTATCGTTTTTTAATCGTCATCCTAAACTTTCTGTTACTTTAGTATTATTGACTTTTTTTTTTTTTTGTTAAATATGGAAAAAAAAAGCTACTCGTTAAATGAATGCTGCATAAGTAAGCAATTATACATATAGGAAATCGCCAAAATTTAATAAAACAGATAAGCACATTAAATTGTGTGTAAAAGAAATGTTTCAGATATTTTTTTCGAAATCTGCACCTCAAGTGTATACAAAAAAAAAAAAAAAAAAACGTCAAAAATTAAGACAACAACCATACTAATATTAATATTAATACTATCAACAATCATAAATATAATTTTAAATTTAAAAATTATGCTCCCAAAATCTGAGTGCTTAATCAATCAATGAAGTGCATACAAATTTTAAGAATTCTATTGGCTAAACAGTTAACTGACGTACAGAAGTAATATTAAATAAAGATAAATTGAGATGAAACTAGCAAACAGCCGCTTCGGAATCTCTAAAATTCCTTCTTCAATGCCATCAGAAAATTGAAATTGAATGATAAAGCATGATAAAAATTGTAAAAAAATGAAAATGAAAATAAAAGCAGTATTACAATACAGTGATATTACACATGATAAGTAACATTGCACAGTAGAAAAATAAATATTATACATAAAAGCAAAAGAAATGTAATATTACTCATAAAAGTAATATTATGCATGTAATGTTCGTAAATACATTCTTACAAGTGATTTTCACAAACAAACCGTACATGAGAGGAGATATTAATTCGTAATAATAATAGTAAAAAATTAAACATGCATCCATACAGGGTAGGATGGGGTAAATCGGTGGAAAATTTATTTATTTTTTTAAATCAGGGTCATACTCTTAAAACTTTTCGCATTGTAAAAATGGTTACAGCAGGATAGTTCGTTAATGTACCACGCTGAGATGGTTTTATAAATTAAAAAAAAAAAAGTTTTAACCCAATAAAAAAATAAAAATAAAAATTACCTCCAATTTACTTTACGTGGGGGTAATTTGGAGGCATGGCTATAAACCTTATTGAGATTCGTGTTAAAAATGTGGGGTAAAGTAGTGTTCAAATAACAATTAAAACCTTTACGGAAAAATATATTTTCATTAAAAAAAAAAAAAAAAAAAGAGGCTTTAAAAATGTCGTTAAGAATAAAAATTGCCAATTCTGAGCATTTTTGTTTTGTGTCGGCCTCCTCATCAAACACATAAAGTAAATAATTGAACTGTTATAAGTTACTAACTAGTAGAATTCAGTTAAGAAAAACAACCCCCTCCCCCCCCCTTTTTTTATAAACGTATAAAATTTGACAGAAATCGATGTTTTTGGACTTTAAAAAGTTAAATTGAAAATTAGGAAATGTGCTTATAAGAATAACTTACAGATACAATGGTAGGCCATGATTTTAACCTATATAAACTCTAAAAAAAAAAAAAAAAAAAAAAAAAAAAAAACACCCAAGCTGTTCGCATTTGTTATACAATAATGGCTTTATTTTACTCTAGTTCGCTTCAGTAAGACCGATGTTTAAGATAATTAAGCGAAGAGATCAATGGAAGTGCCTTAAACAAGTTGTTGATAATATTTTGAAATAATTCTAAATAAAAATAAATTGAAAATGATATAATAAAAACTTCACCAATTTTCCCACACCGGGGGTAATTTGAAGGTAAAACTTTTACCCCCACTCCATTTACCCTTTAACATAAAAAAAAAATAAATAAAATTACATATAATAGATAATAATAGCTTAGGATATCGTTTTTCTTGTAATAGCATATTTCTCCATTTTTTTTTCAAAATGTGTGTGCTCTACAACCTGTTTTTTTTTTTTTTTTTTTTTTTTTTTTTTTAATATAAAAACGAACAAAATTTTAGTTTCGCAATAAAAGTAGTAATAATAAAACGGATATAAACTTTTCATTTTCTCTATTTTTGTATGTAATTGGTATTTGAACATAAATATATTTTTATCAGAAAGAAATGTATAAGCAACATTTTGCAACATATATATAATTATCTCCGTTTGACTCCATTCTACCCTACTTGAAAATATATACTGTATGTTGATTTTTATGTCAAGTTACTATATAATATGACGACATAAAATACACTGTTTAGAATTATAAAATTGTGGCTGATTTTTTTTTTTTTTTTTTTTTTTTTTTTTTTTTTTAATTTCAATGGTATGAGAAGTATTTATGATATTTTTCTAACTATTTCTTTAAGATTTTCCAACATTTTTTTGTTGTAGGGGCACTGGCGATAAACGTTAAATTATGTTTAAAACATTTAATAAATTTAGAGAAAACTCTAAAAAATAATTAAATGACTACCATTAATATAAATAACAAATTGTTTAATAATAGTAATAATATTTTTTTAAAAAACCATTCAGGATAATGAATATCCCGGAAAACAAATATCTGAAGGTAAAAGGGAGCTATAAAAAGAAGTACAGATTTTCCTTGTGATACTTACCACACCGAAGTTCCATTAATTTTGTTTTTCACTGGTAATATGTAAATGGTTGAAAATAAAAGATATTACATCATGCTTTTGATTTTTGATTTAAATAGGAAGTTTTTTTTTTTTTTTTTTTTTTTAAATCAGAGAGTAAAAACAACAACAACAATGATGTTCAAATAATGCAGATTATTATATTTATGGACAAAAGTGCACATTGTTGAAAAAATAATTACTTGGAAACGTCTTATCATTACAGATGCCACAAACAAAGCTAAAACTAGCAGCTGCAAAAAGAATATGGGGTTAAACAGAATTTTTCTAATATTTTTTTCTTTCAAGGTATGCTTGTACGTACTGTTAAACACTTGCAGTTCCTTTATTTTATAATGAAAGTAAAACAAGAAATACACATATATAATCTGCATTAAAGAAGCCATAAATTAAAGGAAAAGACATTTGAAGAATTATATGTGTTTTTTATTTTTATTTACTTATTTCTGAAACATTTAAACATAAGATTTATAACCAAATAATTAAAGTTGAATTTCGAACTTATACATTTATAATTTATTTTTACCAACAATTCTGTGTACGATTGTTTATTTCAGAAAAGGGCATTTTATTGGAATAGTGTATTAAGAATAGAATTCATATCTATTTATATTCGAAATTAAGAAGTTTATTCTCCAGAAATAGCAAAGAGTTAATAATTTAATTGATAATCTTCAATATTCGACAATCTTGAAAAAACATTTTCGGTGCTTTTACTTTGAGATTTAAAGAAAATAAAACGTGAACATATCAATGGAAATGAAAAAAAAACTGATGAAAATATACAATATTTTACTATTTCTTAGTATGACTAATAGTTTTATATTGACTCAAATCATCATTCCGCTGCTGACTGTATCAAATCGCTGCCCCCGTAGAATGTATGATATTGAACACATTGTTCTGTGTAATAGAAACTAATTTAACCTTTTAATGTTCACTACATTTTTCTTTTGAATGTTGATAACTAATTTTAAAAATGGCCATCAGACACATAGCGATCATAAATGCCTTAAAAGAAAAATTTAGTATTTTAATTTTCGAGAAATTTTTAGTTTGAAATATCTATATGTTAACCTGATTAAATCCAAATAATATTTAATTTAATAAATAACATTTTAAGTAAAACTTATAAATTGCAAAAACTCTTAAGATGGTTGTTTCATATCAAAACAATAGTACGGTGTTTTAAAAGGCGAAAAAAAATTAGGCATGAGTACATCATTAAAGCAGCAATTCTCGCTTATTAAGAAATTTAAAATGACTTTTGTATTTTGCTTTCACTGAAGCATAGTTTGTTAAATTTGGAAGTAGTGCTGAGCAGCACAATATTACCTAACAAACAAGAGCCAAAAGTTTAAAATTTGATCAAAACAAGGAAAAGATATTGAAGGTAGATGCATAAAAAAATGTTAAATGTTTGGTTTCAGTGTGAAGCCAATAAATGTTAAAGGTTTTTATCTCAAAAACTTAAATGAATAAACAAAAATCTGCTAATTAGATTAGGTTTGTATTTATTTATTTATTTAAATACTCATGTACTTTTATCTGCTTTTTTATAGCCAAGGGTTGAGTATCAAGTGGTGGAACCTTTTGGAATTTCATATCCTGTATGTTATTAACAGTCTTTCAAGAAATGATACCCCAGTTTTAAAAACTAGATTTCTGGAATGGAACTATGAAAACAAACTCGGTCATTCGAAACACATTATGTTACTTTTTGGTGTTGGCGTTAGAGGTCAATGCATATTACACTCCTTCTCATAATTATAAGGACACCCGTTTTTCTATATTAACTAAATACTGAACACTATTATTTAAACAAATATATTTTTAATTAATTTGAATTTCATTAATAGACTATATTTAAAAAGTTTTATCGTTTTTCTCTCTTAAAAAACTTTAAATATTGTAAAAAGATGATTTTTCAGGTGTTCACAATTATAAGGACAGTTCGAATTTTAGTAATTTTTTTCAGTTATTCTTTAAATTAATATTTTATGGGGGTCTCTTTTTAGGTTTAAACAGTCATACATTCTCTCTGGTATATATATATATATATATATATTTTAATATTCAGTTTCAATGCCATTTCATATAGCATATATGATATTCTTAATACATTTAAACTATTTAAAATTGCTTTCCACTTGCATGCACATTTCTAATATCATAAGTTAAGGTTTTTTTCAACTTTTAGACCATGGGAAAGGCAATAATACAGAAGTTTCTTTCTTCAAACTATTTCCTATTGCTCTAAAAGTAGAGCAAAAATGTCAGACTTGTTGAAAAAAATATTATTACCCCCCAAAATCTAACAAAAATCTGATAATTCGACGTTTAAAATTTGCGGATATTCTCTTGATGTTCATAATAATTGAAAAAATTACTAAATTCATTCTGCCTTCAGTAGAAGCAGCTCCCCAGAGCACCATAGTTCCACCTTTAAAATGCCCGATTCATATCTGCCTTTAAAAAATCTGCTCTGTCTTTCGCTATCTTCAGATCGTGCTATTAACTGTTAAAACCGTTTGGTTAATCAAGAATAAGATGTTTTTCATCCGAAAATGCAACATTTTACCATTTAATATTGTCTTTATTCAACTTTAACACAGACGTTCTTTCCCCCATTAAATGCTGATTGATTATTACAGGTTTTTTATTCATTTTAACATATTATTAATTATTTTAAACATGCATAAATGTGGACCCTAACCTTTCGTTGAAAATTACGAGCAAATTTAGCAGCAGTCATTATGAGTAGAACAGTAAGAGGAATTGTGAGTCTTCGATCTCTGTAAAACAACTCTGATTTTGCATCAGATCTCTCTCCTATCGAACCAGCAGTTCAACGCTTGATCACATTTCCTTCAGCAATTTTAGATCTTCGAATTTCATTATAAATTCGGCGGATTGAAATTATCCCTCCACTTAAAAAACACATTTATCATACTTCACTACTTAAGCGTTCTTTTTTTCGAGGAATTATCAGTAATGTCCGTCCAAAAAAAATTGAAGGCTTATATATGAATTAATCTAGCCCAGTAGTTAACAAATTCGCGTGTCAACTGTAATTTATCCGCTAGTAATTTAAATAAAACGAAAAAATCTGGATTGTCCCTATAATTATAAACATCTAAAAACGTGGAGAAAAACACATTTTGCATTATTTTTTATTAATTTTGTTTCATATTAAAAAAATTATAGCAATTTTGGTTTTTAGAATACTAGATATATTAAGTGCACTTAGTTAATCTTGTTCACGATTACTTTTACATTAGTTATTTCAAAATATAAAGTGTCCTTATAAATATGAGAAGGAGTGTATATACATGAGCGACCTACGTATAGGTAAGCCCACCATGGTGATATTTATAAGAGGTTCCAGAATTTATTTAAGATTGTTTCGGAGAAAACTACGGAAAACTCCAAATGGCTAGGCCGACGAGCGGGACCAGGGTTCGAACTCGGCACCTGCCGTCAATCAGCCCAAAGGCCAAAATATATCGCCTACTGTAGGGGCTACATTTCTTTTGGCACTTCGCAATCAAGGCATTGTAGCCACAATAAAAGGACATTGCATAAGGATTGTAATTAACTACTTAAATTGTTATTAACTACTTAACTACTTGTTGTTATTAACTACTTATCTACTTGTAGTTATTAACTACTTAAATTTTTGTTATGCTTTATGAATAACATGTCAAAATTTCACTCTGTTGGAAAGTATGTAACACACTAAAAATTATTTAATTACATCGATTTTAAAAGAAAATGCGACTACATTCTTTCTTTTTATTTCACAAAAGAAAGCATAGGTGCTTCTTTTAACAGAAAACATGGCAAAATTTCAACAGCTAAAAATTAATATTGGATGTGCTTCAAATTTTAATCATCCATTGATGCGTTCATTTTCCAATTAGACATTAAAAAAAAAAAAAAAAAAAAAAATAAAGAAATATGTCTAGATAATTTTAAATAAACGTATGTATATATATATATATATTAAAACTTGCTAGAATAGACAACTAGCTGTTAATTATTAACCTAATTTTATACTGTTTAAATATTACATAAAATAATAAATAAATAAATAAACAAAATATTGTAAAATCATCAGTGAAAATTTTTTAAACTCCATTATTGTTATACATCCTTCTTAAATCAGAACATCAATGGGTCATAGCGTTCTACTTTCTTCATATCACCATTTTTTATAATATACTTTTTCTTTTTCTAATTCCAGAAGTTTGGCGAGTTTCCTCGATTAAATAAGGAAAACAAAATGAATAAATAGTGGTATGTAAAAAGTAAAACGTAATGATCCATATAATGGTGTTTTTTCAATCAACTATATTACCTAAATAGCCTTAAAAAATATTAATTTAACTTAAAGTCAAAAATAAATTTAAAAATATGTTTGAAATTTCTCTTAATAGAGTACTTAAATGGGCTTCAAATTTTACCTAATGTATATTCAAATTTATCAAACTTTCCCATTTTTTTTTTTACTAAAATGTGAGTAAAACTTTCACGATTTTAATTTCAATTTCATGTATAAATTAATGAGTTACAGTCCATAGTATTTTTTTGAATGTAAGCAATCCTCTTTAAAGGTGTTAATTCCGTTCATTTACCTTATATTCTAGGTAATTGCCAATGAACCTCGTCGCACGTGGCTCCCAATTAAAGTTATTCTTTCCCCATCATCCATGCTTACACAACAATAACAATAATAAACCCATCTAGTTCCATTGTACTGTTGTAAGCTTCACAACGGCAACAGCAAAACAACTGTTTTGGGTCTTTCTGAGATCCCAGCAGATGGGTGAAAGAGTGTTAAAGGTCGTGTGCTCGGCCTGGGCAGTAAACAGGCCCTACAATGGACTTTGCCTGGGAACAAAAACCACTTTAGAGGAGACTTTGGAAAAGGGCGGAGCATAACACATGGCACGCGAAGCAATCATTGGTGTGGCACAATCCTTATTCTCTATTCTGAAAATGTGATTTTTCCAAGATTTTATTTTGTTTTTGTACTTTTGAAGAACATTATTGCGTTTTTTAGATTTTCTCCCTAAATGACTCAGAAGATAACGGGAATTTATATTTAAACATAAATCCCACAAGGTTGGAAAATTTTTCTGGAATATGTGAAATAAACTAAAATTATATTATTATTATAATTTTCATTTAACAGAGTTTTGCACTGTTTGCATTCAATATAGGAACAGTATGCGGAAAGTTTTAAAAAGCATGAAAGTAAATAAATAAATAAATACTGTTTATTTTAAGAGAAAAAACCCTTAGTTTCTTTATTCATGAAAGTTTGCAAAATGTGAATTTTAAAAATTCATGAAAATAATCGAAATAAACAACTAAAATTACTGAGATACAGAAGTCACAATTTCTTCTTCTTTACAAATAAAATGAAATAATTTATCGATTCCATAGATATTACTGGTAATAGATTTTTCTTTTCTTACTTTCAAGATTCCAGTATGGTCTTTTAAAGGAAAAGCTATATACATATTATGTGTCATTTTGAATACATACATATTTACGAATAAGAAATTTTTTTAATTTTTGAGGAAATAATTTTAAAGTAAATATTATAAAAAGTAAATAAATAAATAAATAATAAAGACTTTTCAATTAATTTTCTATTACAATAGAAGATTTACCAGCAAATATTGATAGGTAGTTATTTGTGAAGAATACTAAATAAATTATGTAGGTAAAAAATGTCGAAAAAAAAATGGATCTCTTAATTTAAAGACATTAAAAATTTTATTGAATATATATATATATATATATATATATATATATATATATATATATATATTGCAGCAAATTGTAATGTTAATACTATTTCCCCTTAGATTAAAAAAAACATTCCATTTTTTTTTTTCTGATCTTAAAATTAAAGAATTAATGCTTACCTTTTTTAATCTATATAAATATACATGCATATATATATTTTTTGCAGTAACGTTATTTAATTTATCATTTCATTGTATTTTTTAATTGGCGAAAGATATTTTCTTCATACACAGAAAATGTATTTTAAATAAATTATGAAATATAAATTTTAACATTGTAAACTGTCAGACGCAATTATTAGGCCTACGAATTATTATTATTATTATTATTATTATTATTATTATTATTATTATTATTATGTTTTGACTTGATATTGAACATTCGTAGATATGTTTCAAGATCATAGTTTTTTTTTTAATTATTTATTGAGCTATAATATTATTAAAAGTTTTCCTTTTTAATAAGTAAAAAAATATAATTACATTTTCATTAATTATATTTTTAAAATATAATTACTATATATTAAAAGGAGAATTGGAGCTGGATTATTAATACCAAGAAAATATTCAATGTCTTGAACGCCAAAGAGAGAGAGGAGAAAAAAAAAAAAAAAAAAAAAAGACAGCATTCCTGTTTTCAATTCTTTCTCTGGCGTTCCAGACGTTGAAGATTTCCCCGGTATTCATTACATATTCTTTAACATTTTTATCAATACAATAAATAATTTCAAGAAAACCATTTTATATATTTATATATATACATATAATAATTTGCAGGTCCCTACTTTTTTTATAATACTAATACCACTTTCATTAAAACGCCATAAAAGTGAAAAACCACGATGTAAATCGTCAGTTATTTTTTCTTTCCGAACATTGTTGTATATAAGGAAAGTATTGTAATTATGATTTGCGAAATGGATTTTGTATCTCTCATAGCTCAAAAAAGAATGATAGCGGAATGTTGCAAATTTATATTTGGGACTGGTCATGATATCTAATTATACATCTCTAACTTTGACCTTGATACAAACTCCCATTCCTTTTTAGAGATATCTACGATTTTACACGATTTTTCATGATATATGTATGTGTGTATGGGAGTGAGCACGATAACGTCTAAACGTTTTATTCGAATGAGCTGAAAGTTAGTACGTATGTTATAGATAGATCATTGTAGCACGAATCCTGTTGATTTTGGTGATCTAGAACTTATAGTATTTTTATAGTGATACAAAGAAAAATTCTTTATTTTTATGGATTAAGGGCTCAAATTATTTAAATTGCCTTAGCATCTAAGCACTTATTGGATTGAGCTGAAAATCTATATACATGTTATAGGTTACCAACGCAAGAACTGTATAAATTTTGGAGAAGCTAGCACTTATAGATTTTTACAGGAACACAAGAAAAAACTTGTGATTTATGGTCTCAAATTATTTGAAGTGTAATAGCATTGAATTAAACAACATACTATACGAAGAAAAATACTCAAACACCCTATTATAATTTTCTTTTTTCTTTGCCTAACTACTTTTCTTGCCTTAATTTATTCATAGAATCGTTGATTACTTAATGTTCGGAAAGTCGAATGGAATCACTCCAGATATTTTTTCTCTGTTGCTATTGTTATAAAAGGTGTTTCACAACTACGAAGACAAATAATTTATTCAAATCTCTGTTTGATTTATTGTTCATATAAATTGTGTTGCGTAAATTATTATATATATTAGAATAAATGAAGAAGTACAACAGATTGTAACTTTTAGAAATTGGAGTATTTATCTTTGGTACATTTATACATTTTAAATCTAAATTTCTTTTTCAACAAAGTAGCATAAAAGTTTATGCAAAATTTTTGAAAGTCAACTTTTCTGCAGCTATTTCACCATTGCTAGAAGCATAAAAGAATTCGTGCTCTTATTTAAGAAAGAAAAACGAAACAAAACTAAACTAAAAGGTATCTTAAAAACACAAATTTATATCTCGTTATGTTAAAAGAATAGCTCTTTGCAATCTTACACTAGTATGTTGTGGCTATCGCAAAACTTTCTTCTACATATTTCTATACAAATAAGTACAAATTATTTATGGAAATTATTATTTATTATAATTCTTTTCCACAATGAATGCAGGCGTTTTTCATCTCAGTTAAGTATTACACTAATACCGAATTAAAGCCAATTTATGCCGATACCAGGGGATTTTTTTTTTCTAAGTTTTTTTCTTTCGTTAAGAATGAAAAAATCTATAAGTTTGTTTTGAATCATCACAGATCTATTTAAAGAGACTGAGGAGATCTATAAAGAATATTTACACCAATAATTTACACTACATTTAGTCCCCAGAGCATGGGTCATTTTCGCCTCATAGGAGGGAAGTGATACTCCTACATGCACATTTTTTTTTTTTCTGGTTGACTATTACTATTACAAATATTTTTTAACTCCACATTGAAAAGTTAAATAATTCTCATTATCTGCATAGACAGGAAATTTCATCCCATATTGCATATTAAAAAAAAGAAAAAAAAAAAATGAGATGGCAGCGCCAACTGTTGAGTAATTGATACCAAATCTAATCAGCTTCAATTTATACCAAAGTCCAACTAAATATCAAGTTTGATTAAATTCTGTCCATTGGTTCGTGAGATACAGTGTCTCCAAATTTTTTGATACACATGCGTACAGGCACAGACACAGACAAACATTTTCTAAAAATGGTCAAAATGTGTTCAAAACATTTCAAAACGTGTAAATTCGTCGAAAATTGGAGGTAGAACTTGCTCGAAAAATTGTTCCAAATATAATATTTTGTTTTTATATTTAGTGAAGAAAGTAAAAAAAAAAAAATGATTATTAGTGTCATAAATCATTTAATAGTAAGGAATATATAAAAAAAAATCTTCTCTTCCTTCCCGTTTGAAAAAATATCAAAAACGTTTACTTTGTGTATAAAAAGAAATCAAAAGCTTTATGTAATTTTATATAAATATTTTACAGCAAAACATTTACTTAATTTTAAACTTTTGAAATTTCTTTTTAACAAAATAGAATAGAGTTTTATGCAGAAGTTTTTAAAGTCAACTTTTCTGCAAATATTTCAGTTGTACTGGAAGCATAGAAGAATTAATATTTTTATTGAAGAAAGGAAAAAGTGAAGCAAAATTAAAAGCTATCTCAAAGTAGAACTTTATGTCTCGATGTGTCAAAAAAATAGCTCAGTGCTGTCTTAAAAAATGATTATTAGTGTCATAAATCATTTAATAACAGGGCAGAGGAAGAAAATTCTTCTCTTTTACGGTGAAAAAAAAAATCAAAAACTTTAGCATTGTATATGAAAAGAAAAAAAAAAAAACTTTTCTCCGATACTGTGTAAGTTCCAATTTCTTATATATATATTTGTTCTTTTACCTCTGTTTTGTCTCTCTGAGAAGACCACCCATCCAAAAGCCTAACAATACAATTAATGTGTCTTTTTCTGATGTCCTGTCGGAACGTTTGTGTGTGTGGAGGGAAGTGAAAAAGGGAAGTGTTGGGGGGCAAAATAAGAGGTACGGACTCTTCTACCTGTCACTTTTCCCAATAACTTCTAAAATTGAGAACAAGAAGCTGAAGAAGAGGGGGGAAAGCAGAAAAAGAAATCCAAGTATTCCTTTCCCCGCTTTTATCTATCGAGAAAACAAAGAAAAATTGGGAGGTTCTAATGTCTAAAGCAAGGGTTACCAAAATGAAAGGAACATCGAAGCTGTCATCATAGATTTTTATAATGTTCTTTCTCTATCTCTATCTATTTTATTTCATTTGACAATTCTGGATATTAAAAAAATAAAATAAAAAATTATAACTTGAGATTTTAAAAAATATAAAAAAATTGAATGTGATCAATGCTTTTAGATTTTCGATAAAAAAATCTTTTACAGTTAAATTTCTTTTTAATATTATCGATCATGACTAAATAGAAAATTGTTCATTACGTACATATTACTTCATAAAAAAAGGACATAATTTTAGTTTTATTACGTATATAATTTTAACGCAAAAGAATTTATTTAGCAGAGTAACATAGAATTTTTGTGTAAAAAATTTTAAATTCATCTTTTCTGCATGGAATGGAATAGTCTCTAATTTTAGTACCACTGTTTATATAAGAGAGTCTTCATAATACTCAAACTAAGAAAAATACTGTAAAATATTGCTAAAAACTATTATTAAAAAATGATATTCAAAATAGTTACTAATTAATTGATCCCTGTTTCTGAAATTATTTCATAATTATTTGGGAAGTTTTAATATTTAACACATTGTTGTAGGGATAATTTTAAATTTTGAACAATAAACCTCACCTTTTGGCGTTTCTCTAAACTGGCGTATGTATAAGCCGGCGGTACATAAAATGTTTAATACGAATATGCTAAATCATTTTTTACCATACTGCTTACAGGGAATGTGAAAGTGCGTTTTTTACTAAAAGAAGCCTGTCATTAGGCGTTCCTCAAAAACAGTAATTTATTTGAAAAAAGGATTTTCAGTATTCGCGTTAAGCATTTTATGTGCTGTCGGTGTATATACAGGCCATTGGCATAAATCACACCGATTTCTGAAGGTAAAATAATTTAGTTAAGTAACATAAAGTTTTAGATAAACGCCAAAAGACGGGGTTTACTGTTAAAAATAGGAAAAATATCCTAGCGAAATGCATTAAAGTTAAGTATTGCTTTAGAGGAACACCTAAAAGTGGAGCTCATTTTTCTTTAGAAACGCACTTTTACGTGAGCCGCAGGCAATGTTAAAGCAAAGATTAATAAGATGAACAATAGCATCAAAGCATTCGAATGAGATTCAGAAATAAAAAAATGATAGCAAAAATTATAATTTTAAATTTGAATGAAATATTATGAAGTCACAACGATTTGAAGAATACAGATAAATAAATAAATAAAAATAAAAATAAAATGATTTAACAAAATTTTTTTTCAGATGCTACTATCGTTTTGAAAGCTGACTGAATACAGGTTACTATAGAATAAAAGTTAACTATTGATAGATTTTCTGAGAGAGAGATTGCCAACATTCATTCCGAAGTATACAAAGAATACAATTATTCTTAATTAATGAAAAATTGTTTGCTTTTGTAAAAGACAAAAAATTTTTAAAGAAAATTTTGTATTAATGTTTAAAATCTGACAGTTAAGAAAAGTTTTTAAGAAGCCATCCCGGTGGTGGTGTGAAGTTTAAGGTCGATTATCTAAGAATGAAATCTAGGTTGGATGCTCAACGTGGGGGATTTCCTAATTAATCCTACTTATTTTCGCTCGAATTTTGGAGAAAATCACGGTACACTCCGATTGGCTGGGCCAACGAGTACTACTTGGATTTGGTTTCATCACAAATTTAAAATTCAAATGATGTAACTTTTAAGCGAAGTTAGAGAATGTTTTACAGTATATGCAAGCTTCAAGATTTTTAGTTTTTTGTTTCTTTATTCTTTAAATTTTGAGCAGAAAAAAGTTTTTTCGACTCATAAACATCAATTAAAAAAAAAAAAAATTAACCTTATCGTACATATCATTATACAATTTCATTTTATCATAATTTTCTATATTTCTTATTTCTTCAGAAGTATTTTTTATTTATTTATTATTTTTTTTAATTGACATCTTTTCATTTCTTTCTTTAATTACTGTGACAACATCAACGTTGATGCGAACTTTGAAAGGTTAGAAGATAACTCGAAAAGCAAGAGAGGGAGTCTAGGCACTAAAACTAGAGTAGGGAAATCTTCGAATGCGAAGTGGGATGTTACAATGAAGATCCAGAGAAGGATGGGCTTAAGAGTAACAAGCGAAACTTACGTTGGTGTGTTTGTTGTATATTGATTTTATTTGCCATTTATAAAGGGTGGGATAAATTTGATGTGGGGAAACTGTCCAACTGTCACTATGCATCGATTGCTAAAAATATAAGATTTAGTGTTAGAAGCGGTTCAATATAAAAAGGGATTTAATTATCTTTTAAATATTTTTTATTCATTATATTTTCTAAGAATCAATGAGACTTGAACTGAAATCAATGAGATTTGAAATGAACAAATGAGAATTAATGCTTCCTAGGAATTAATGAACGTTTTGTACTGAAATTCTAATATGAATTAAGAACATCTGCCTTTTAGAAATTTACGTAATAAGCAAAACGTATGTTAGTGTGTTTATTTTATGCTCACTTTACTTGTAATTTATATGGGGTGGAATAAATCTGATCTAAGGAAACTATCCAATTCTTATGAATTTGTTGATAAAAATGTAAGATTCAATGTTGAAAGCGATTGAAAATAAAGAGAAGATTGAATCTGCTCTTGCTTTTATTTATTTATATTTTATTTATTGTGTTTCCTAAGAACTAATGACCGCTTTGTTAATGTACTAAAATTCTTATATGAATTAAGAATTCGCTTTTTAAATGTTTTCCTAACAAGCAACAAGCATACTAATGTATTTATTGTGTATTTATTTTCCTTGCAATCTATATAGGCATATTTGATATGGAGAAAGTGCCCAAATGTCGTCATGCATTGTTTGCCAAAATTGTAATATTTAATGTTAGAAATGATTCAAATTAAAAAGACGATTTCAATATCTTTAAAATATTTTTTTTTATTTAACATATCACCTAAAAACAGGCGAAAAAGTTTGTTAATATCTAAAATTCTTATATGAATTAAAAACATTTGCTTTTTAAACAATATCCTAATAAGTAAAACGTATGTTTATTGTGTACTAATTTTGCTTGCTATTTATATAAATTGGATGAATTTGATATGGGAAAACTGTCCATCTGTAATTATGCATTGATTGTTAAAAATTGTAATATTTATTATTAGAAATTATTAAAAAATAAAGAGAAGATTTAAATAGCTTTTAAATATATTTTTATTTTATGTATTTCCTAGGAATAAACGAAAAGCTTTGTTAGTGTACTAAAATTCCTATACGAATTAAGAACATTTGCCTTTTAAAACTTTAAAATAGATGAAAATCCTTGTAAATGTACTAAAATTCCTATATGAATTCAGAACGCTTACCTTTTTACAATTTTTACAATAAGCAAATCGTGCGTTAGCATGTTTATTGTGTATTAATTTTGATTGTCATTTATATAGAGGAGGTATAAATTTAATTTGAGAGGTGGGGGACTTTATTTTTGCCATTATTCAGTGGATGCTAAATATTCAAGGCTTATTTTCAGAAATAATTCAAATGAAAGAGGAAATTTAATTAGCTTTTAAATATATTTTTTTATTTATTGTGTCTCCTAAGAACAAATGAAATGTTTTGTTAATGTACTAAAAATTTTATATGAATTGAAAACATTTTCCTTTTAAAAAAATTCGTAAGAAGAGAAATTTATGGTAATGCGCCTGTTGAAGATTCATTCATATCATATCTTTCCATTTATATCCTATTTAGGTTTGGGATTCCAACTTAAGGTCATTTTTTAACACATCAATGATCATTTGTCTATGAGCTATAGCTCACAGGTGACTACGCTATGAACGTTCCACTATGAACGTACGTTATGAACGTACGCTATGAACGTGCTCCACTATGAACGTTCAGTCCCGAATCGGAATTCAAACCTTGAATCTGGAAAGAGGGATCAATTTTATGCGGGTAAATTATTTATTTGACAGTATTCAGTTTATGCTAAAAATAAAAGATTCAATTTCAAAAATAATTCCAAAGAAAGGAGAAATTTGAGTAGTTTTTAAATGTCATTTTCATACAATAGGTTTCTTAATAACTAGTGAAATAATGTCACATCATACATACATATATATATATATATATATATAAGATAGATATCTAAATTTTCAAAGCCAAAATATAAAATTTAATGTCAGAAGTCATTAAAAAAATTGAGTAACTTTTAAATATATAAATATATATATATATATATATGTATATTATTTGTTACATTTTTTACTTTATTTATGATGTCTGGTTATAAAGAATGAATTCGAGGTGTTTGAAAAAGTTTTTATTCATCAATATAATCTAATAGTAGTTTTTTTTTTAAATCTACGTGTTTCACATTTTGGTGGAAGGAGAACATCGTTTGCCTTATTCCTCCTCAGTAAAGAATATTACTCAGCGCAGTTGGTATGTGGGTAAGGAAACAACATGTACAGGATTGACTAAAACCGGTGTTCAGTTTTTCTTCCACTTGAAACAATCGTTGCGTGTATTTTAAATTTATAATTTTTGCTTACTAATTAAAAATTTAAGAAGATTATTATCTAAATTTATAAATTGCAAAACAAATAAACTTAGAATATTTATTAGAAACTGTAATTTATTAGAATTAGTAAGCTCATTATCTAGCGATTATCAAGATACTTTTCTATTACAAACAAACCTCTATTTATCGAAATCGCTAAATCAAGCAAAAAGTTTATTATAAGGAAAATTCATAAAAGAGAAATTCACTTTTTATACTGTGAAAGCATATTTTAAACTTCCGGGCGTAAAATATTGTCTAGAAAAGCATAAGTAAATATATTTATATATCACAATTAATCTATTTAAAAAGCTAAGATACTGCAGCCATCACAAAATTTCTTTCTCACTTTCTTATATAAAATCACAAAGTATAAGTTATTTATAAAAATTATTGTTTATAAAAAAATATTTTCCAATTTTAATGAAGACAGTTTTTATCCCACAGAAGAATAACAGTAGATATCAAAAGAAAATCAATTTTATGCTCTACAAAGGACATTTTACAAAATGCTTTTCTACCCCTAATTTTCAGTATTGTTATTATTACTATTATTATTATTCTTGTTAAAACAACATCGAAAATTTGTTTTAAATTATCACAGATATATGGTCCAACCATTCGTTTTAAAGGTTTTCATTTTTTTTTCTTCTTTAACCCCTCATATTAGAAATTTGCACCCCCGGGAAATCTCCTTCTCGTAGGAAAACGATGATCTTACATATAAAAGAAAATTTTCATAATTCTTTTTTACTGTTAAATAATTATTTTCAATTTAACTGACTCGTTCAAAAATTCCTTGAAATATAATATAATCTTAAATAATTTGCACATTTATATGACGTATTAATTTATGTCCTATACTGTCATATTAAAAATTTAGAAAAAACAGGATGGCAAAGCCACCCTCCTAGGTCAAATTTCGCCAATAATTGAAAAACGTTAATTTAGGTCAAGGTGCAATTGTATATAAATTTATATGAAATTCTGCGCAATAGTTCATGCGATAGAGTTGCCACAAACTTTTGTCTCGCACATGCAGACAAAGATACAGATGGATAGACAGATATATTTTTTAAATGATCAAACTATATTTTGAACCTCTCAATAGGTGTAAATTCATCGAAAACTGGAAGTAAAGAAAAATCCTAACAACAACAACAATCAAAGATAGAAATAACTTTGTAATCTATAAACAAATACAAATTCATTACTTTTAAATAAATATATATTTTCATTTAAAACTACAGTATAGGGGAAATTATAATCTTAAAATTTCTTCTGATATTACTATATTTGTTAATTTGAATAAGGTTTTAAATATATACTGTGTGCTTCATTTTAACTGAAAAAAAAAAAGATAATTTTATTTGAATCCTCTGTTTGAAAATTGCTTTTTTGTTTCCCTTGATATCTCGCACCTTTTGAATGCTTTAAAAATTTCTTTAAGGATGTATAAATAAATTATTATATCCCTACGGATATACATTTATTCACGATGTAACCAATGTCCACTTATTTCAAAATATTTTAATGTACCAGAAGTTTTGTTGATTGCAAAAGAATACAATTGTTTCATTTATTTTCATTCATTTATTTATTTTTAAATCGAAATCTTTCACTATACTGCATTTTCCCCTGTACAAAGTATACGATTCAGTTCGTGTTTCCAGAGTTTTATTTCCAGAAGAATTCTTCAAAAATTCAATTTTAATTAACAAAATCATAAAATGTATAGCAAGGAGATAGATTGAGAAATATAGCGAAAACAATCCTTAAATTGAGAATACACTTTGCTTTGCGATTTAATTCTTAAAATATTCTTATTTCAAAGAAGTGTTCGTAAAACAGAGAAACTCGCAAAATAGAGGCTCGCTAAATAAAAGTTGAAATGTATGTCTTAAACATTTCAGCTAATTTATTATTATTTTTTTTTAATTATTTTTCACTGCAATCTTTTTTTTTTTTTTTTTTTTTTTTTATTATTATTATTGTCGTACAATTTACTTGCTCAAACTTTCCTGATTTTGCTTTCTAAACAAACTTGGTGCTTTGGATTTTCAGCTGAATCTTTTCTCTTCACTTACTTCAGCAAAGAACCGGAAATGAAGATACAAGTATCCTTCCGAGAAAACTTACCACCTTTTTTTTTCTTTACACATACACTTGCTGACAAAGTGTATGCCCCCCCCCCTTTTTTTTTTCGCAAACTGTGCGAATAGGAAATTCTACTTTGATGTGTTTAGGTGAGTGGGAAACTTATTCGAAATCCTATTCAAGACGATTTGGAGAGATGTACAAGTTTTTCTAGTTGATGGTTTCTTTGATTGACCGGAAGCTATAGGATTTCTTGTCGCAAATATCTAAAATACACATTTATACAGATACACATGTAAAAGATAAAACAAGAATAAAATAAAATAAATATGAAACAGAGTGGAAAAAATTGAAACGAGAACCTACAATGAATTAAAATAAAAATGTGCATTTTTTTTACATTTTGTTTTAAGCACATTAGCAAAAAGAAAATAAATAAATAAAATAAAATAAAACCGTTGAATGTATAATAAATTTTAATATAAATTTAATTATAATTAATTATGTATATATTTGAAATGCATATGAACAATAAAATCTCAATCAAATTTTGGAAACCTAACAGTCGCAACCGTATATGTCCACTTACTGATCTACTGTTTTTATCACAATACGCTTATAATTTAAAATTACTTACTTATTTTTTTCCTTTTGACTGATTAAACTGTGAAGGTTATATATAATAGTTATAAGATCTAGCTTTATATATGAATTTATTTTTTAATGGCAAAGATGATATAATCCTTTGTTTCAGTACATTATACAACTGTGAGGTGAAAACAACATAACAATTCTCTTTTCCAATGCGGTTAGTTGTTTTAGACAAACATTGGAAATGAGGATATCAATTTCTCTCTTCCTCTATGTATATATAAACAAACTAAGTATTTTGAATCATCCCTTTAAAATTTTAAGGTAAATAGTTTTACAGTGTACCTTATTAAACTCAGCAAATTATATTTTAACAATTTAAAATCATTTTCAGTACAACAATATTGCTAATTTGTTGATGTCTCTAAAAATTTTAAAAGAATAAAAATCTTCAGATATTTTACTAAACGTTCGCCCCTGTAAATGATTTTTTTTTACATTCTTGTACATTTTACATTGCTGAACTATACCTATCGTAAAATTAGGAATGCTTTCATATATATAAATAGAAAGACTAGTGATAAAAAAAAAGATAATGCATATATAAGAGTTGGCTTTTATTAAATTTATTTTATGCATAAATATAAAAAGATTCTCATAATCACAGTCTTATCTATTAAGATGATTTTAAGTACAGCTCATCTGGTCAACAGGTTTTTCAGAAACTTTAAAAGTTGATTTCATTAGCGATAATCAACTGATGAACGTGTATATATTAATCTGTCAATTGCAGACTGAAAAAGAAAAAAAGAATGATGAAACTGAAGTTGACAGACATATTTAATAGAATGCAAAAATTTAAAAATTCCTGATTTTATTTGTCATTAAACTTGTTTTAATTTTATCTTTTTAAAAAAAATATTATTTGACTAAAGTTAATGATCCGTATTGCTGTTTTATAATTGTTAATTTAAAATTTTTAACTTATTTCACACGTTATTTTAATTATTTACGTTTTTCATAGGGTATAATTTAGGGTAGTATACATTTTTAAAAACTATTTTTTAAGAAATATTTTTTTATATGCTGTGACTGATCGATGATTTCGATACATTTTCGGAACACCTATAATCTGGAAATTTGGTTATCGTCTATTTCCCGCTGATGCCGGATTATCGATGTTTCCCCGTAGAAATATTTGTGCCTAGCTCATTGAAAAAAAAAAAAAAAAAAAAAAAAAAAGACAAATATAAAATAAACCTCTTCAAAATCATCCTTTCTAAAGCATTTTCATCTATAAAATAGCTGACTTACAATTAGCTCATTTTATAAACAGTTCGATAAAATTACTAAAATTGTAGGTATTTTAAAGTTAAAAAAAAAAAAAAAAAAGATTTCAGACTTATCAATTTTTAAGAATCAATAATCAAGCTTTAATAAGTGCTTTGAAAGATATGAAAGCTAATTACTGTTTAAACATTTCTAGCAATAAAATACTTTTTGAACCTAGTGCTATTTCCTTCAATTATTATTAATATTAATAATTTTATTATTTATAATGAAATTTTAGAATAAGAAAAGAAAATATTGTTATGAATGATAAACATTATTTATTCACAATAGTTTTAAATTTTCTCTTGAAGTTGCTTACCTTATTTTTCTAAACCTTTTCTTTGACATAGGTCGCCTGTGAGAACCTTTGCAATTTTCCCCTTCAGGTCCTGTGACTGTAGTTGCCTCGAGGCCTTTTTCAGATGTTTTGCATTCGAATTCCACATCTTCTTCGTCTCCTAAACTTCGAAATCCGGGCATTTGTATGACAGACTGCAACATAAAAACATTTTATTTATTTATTTATTTTTTAGCATTAATGGACACAATTTTAATCGACAACACAAAATATTTTTATGTGATAATTAACAATGAATAGTTTATTTACTGGGTCTTACGTAATTAAAATAATTCATTATCTAATTTTGTATCCGACAATTACAACAGAAATTATTTTTGTTGATATTAATTTAATGTAATTCAAAATTCAATAGTACGACAGGTGGTACTATTTATCTTGGATAGCGTTGTTATCAATTTTTATCTATCATCTTGACTGAACATGCAAACAATTTTGTTTTTATCTAAATATATAAAGCTAAATGTTTGACATTGTATCTGTCCGGATTTTTAGACCGTATTATTAGATTTTATTAAAAATTAGTACATTTATTAATTAGTACAAAATCTAGCTATTTTTTTAGTTCAATCGGATAATTGTTTCATTACATAATAATAATAATAAAAACTTTAAAATTATTTAAAAAAATAAATAAGTAAATTTTACAAACCAAACTTTTTATAATCAAACTTTTAAGTAGGAACTAAAGTATAGGTAGGAATTAAATCAATTACTTAACGGAAAATATAAACATAAAACTAAATTACACGGAACAAATAAAGTAAACTCGAGTTTTTTACTTTTTATTTATTTATTTATTTATTTATATTATTATTAAAACTAGAGTAAATAATTAAAGGAAATTTGAAATGTCTCTGTAACCTCAAAGAGATTTTAAAGAGTTTAAAAAAAGGCGTTGAAAAATATAAATAATATTAGTCAATTTCATCTAAAATTTTACTTCGGAGACATTCCTAATAGTATATATATTCTATTCATATATAAATATCATTATGAAAGATATTAAACGATATACCATATATAATATTTTATAAATTAGATGAAAGGAGCCAGCTTTAACATCAGCGAAATTTAAAATTCAGGAGCAATTTTGCCGCACTGATTACCCCCAATAAAATCAACGACGTTGCCATCGTTCATTGGCTTAAAGCCAATATCGTACGCACTTAAATAAGCGACAATGAAAACAAAAAAGAAAAATCATCGCTTGAAAAGATTCCTAACTTTCTTTTGAATCCAAAATATTTTATTATTTATTTTTCATTTTCTATTTTTTGGTAATCATTTTCTCTTTTCAAGAACCCGCGCAAAAAATACAAATAAATCAGATTTTGAAAACGGTGGGGAAAAATCTTTTATGATTTCTTAGAATTGTTGGAGAGAATCCAGAAAACTTACTTCAAAATTGAATACTAAGGGAAGTGAAGATTTAATAGCTATTCGACTAAAAGATAGTTGCCATTTTTCTTATGCGCTATAAATCACTTTAACATTAATTTTTTTTTCTACAATGCCTCATTCTCGTCAGAATAATAAAAAAGTATGGATGTTATAAATTGTATCAAGCTTGTATGTAATAAATATCATTACACATTTTCCAGTTAGAAAGATTTATAGCGTTATTTTAGATAAACGTTATGGTACAGAAATTCCACGTCAACCAGTTTGGAATTGCAGAGATTACAACAACACATAAGATATGATTTGTTGCGCTGAAAGTTTTATATTAGCTAATGAATGTATAAAGTTTATTGTTTGCGTGAATGTAATATGAAATTACCTTCAGTAGAAGTATTTCAAAAAATTTTATTTATCTCTTATGAAACTAAACAAAAACTTTGAAATTCAAATAACAAATAATCCATCTTTTATGGCATACAAATATCGAAGTGATTTAGAAATTTTCTAATTATTTTTGTTTCAGATCTTTTATAACACAATTTACTGGTTTTGAAATAAAATTCATAGATTTGAAAAAATTTAAATTTTTAACAAAACAGTTAAAATAACTTAGAAAGGAAAAGGAAAGACAAATAAAAGTTTACCTTGTCAGGGAAAAGGAAAAGGCAAGTATGTGAAGTAAATGATTTACGTGTAAATCTCTATAACTGGATCATTAAATTTAGCAACCCACTATTTGAAAAATTATCAATTTAATCCTATGATGGAAGCGTCTAATTAAATATTATGTATAAAATATCTTAATGTAGGATAAAACGTGTCATATGAAATATATGAATATTCAATATGAATTTTAACAATTAATATCAATAAAGAATATCATATGAAATATCATATCGAAGAAAGTGTAATTAAAAATAGTGCTCAAAAAAAAAAAAAAAAAAAAAAAAAAAAAGCAAATTGTTATTTTAAAAATAAAATTTTTTATAACACTCTGAAATTTTTAATTGAGCAAAATATAAAGTTGAATCGTCCTAAAAAATAAAGAAAGAAAAGATCATATCAATGTACCATAAAATTTACTTTTTTCAACAATTATATTAATATTTTATCTGAATTAATTTTTTTTACAATAAGCTAAACCGTTAAATATATATATATAATCAGAAGTTCTAAAATTAATCTTCTTTCATGTATTTTTATTCTAAATAAATTTCAGTTTTTACAAAAAAAAGTTCTTAATTGATAACGTTACTCACAAACGCAAATAAAACTACATCATGTTGGGTTTCAATCCACCAATAAAATTTCTCAATAAAATGCCCAAAATGTTATCTTTTTTCTTGGCGATTCTTCGAGATTTGCTTAGAGGTTGCAGAGAGATTTGCTCCTTGGTTTACAAAACAGTAACACTCGTCATAAAAGAACTCGTGATCCTAAAACTGTTTATCAAACGCCATTAAAAGTAACTTTCACTTGTAACTGAAAGTTATAAACTTTACGAAAAAGTAAACTGAATACTTTTTAAGTACTAGCACCTCTCGTTTATTATTCTATCACTCGATGCAGAACACAAGCTCCGCGGGCTAAAAGAGATAGGTGAAGAAAAAGAGCAAGATGAGAATAAAAAAAGAGCTTTTTTTCCTTCTCCAAGTTGCTTACATTAAGCACTCGACGGGTATTGACTCCCCAGAGGTAGTGACCACAGGGCCAATCTGCCGGTCATTAAGCGCTGGTCGGTGGTCACCAGGGTCATTATGGGCTTATCAGGCTTGATCGACAGTCTCGTAAAGAGAAGAAGCATTCTCTTGGAGGCTGCTGATTGGAATCGGGTTAACCGGTGCAGATTGTTTGATTCTTTACACTTATTGGGCGAGAATGAGGATAGCATTTCATTTTATCGGCGGGAGAGATTAAGGAAATATAAGAGAGGTAAATGCAAAAGCAAGATGGAATCAAAAAACAATTAACTGTTATTTTATAAATGCAAAATTGAATATTTGGTTAATTAGGTAGAAAGATACAGGTCCATATATTTTAATTCTGTACATATTAGACGAAAATGACGCTATAATTTTATTTTATCAACTGATGATATTATGGAAATGTAAGAAAGGTAAATAGAAACACATGTGAAATTTAAATACACATTAACTGTCATTTTATAATTACAGTCGAAACTCGTTAACGTGAACACGCTTAGTGGGAATTGCTTTTAACATGAACACTTTCCACATTCCTTGTCAAAATAAAGTGTAGTTTCTGAGTTACTGATGCAGGAATTACTGATAATATGAATAATTTTTTTATTCCCCTTGAGATTCATGTTAACGAGGTTTGAACGTATTAACAAAGTTGAATATTTGAATAACAGTTACAAAAAATAATGATACTATTTTCCTGTAAAATAATATTTTAAAATGCTTTTCTATGTCATGCATTAAGTCTTTGTTGCACATTGAAACAAAAAGTGTTTAAAACTTCATATTATAATAGTAACATAGGCAAAATATTGATTTGAATTGTATTAATTTTCAGATTGTTTGATTCAATACGTTACTTATTGGGCGAGTATGTTGATATCATTTTATGTTATCGGTGGGTGATTGTGTGGGCTATTGATTGCGTTGAGATCGGTGGGTAATTGTGTGGGTGATCGGTGGCTGGTTGTGCGGGTTAAAAACTAATTGACTACGCTAGAGTCCTAGGCCCGGGTGGAATGCTCTTCATGAGGGGGTCTTTCTGAGGTATTCTAGTCCGTATTTACAATTTACGCAAGTTTAGGTGAAGGACTACGTTAAACTACAAATGGTTCGGGTTGAGCGCGATCTGGGGTTGAACACAGCACATGTTTTATCTGTGGGTGAGACTAAGGAAATGTAACAGAAGTAAAAAAAAAAAAAAAAAAAAAAAAATGAAATTTAAAGGTAACTAATCTAATTTAATATTTGAATAACAGTTACAAAAAAAAAAAAAAAAAAAACCATTTTCTTGTAAAATGCATTTTTTAAGTGCCTGTCTGTACTATGTCCGTTGTGCATTCGAAAAGAATGGTGTTAAGAAGACAAAAAATTGTTATTACATATAAATCCTGTTGCTCTGTCGTATAGAAAATGAATAGAATCAAGTCATTTTACATTTTGAGATGAATTGGACTACATAATATTTTTGACCAAACAAATACACACACTCATCAGTTATTTTAGCTGTTTTAACAAGATTTAGAGTTTAAATTCATTCTAAGTTTAAGTTTCCTATTGTTTTTTTGATAATATATATAATCTGATGCAATAGTTATATTTAACTCAATTTAATATATTTTGACATTTTATTTTAACCAAATAGAACATTTTTTTTAAAGACAGGCTGATATTGCTGATAAGACATATCATTGTTTCTATACAGGTTGATATTTAAAATTTAAAATAAATTATGTATCAGACTGGTATAGCATTTCTTGCAGATACTTTTTATAATATAATAAAATAGTAATGCAGAAAAAGAGGAAAATTTGCTAAAAAAACCTACGTTTTAGATCTTATACATCATATTTAAATAGATTTTTCAAAAATATAAATAATTTAAAGCGTAGATTGAACGATATGCATTATAATCCTGTTCAACTGCTTCAGATATAATAAAATTGATAGTATACGTTATAGAGATTCTCTGCAACGTACCTTTCCTTGAAAATGATATTAACAGTTTTAATGCTTGTTTTATAGAAACGTACAAAAATATTGGAATTATTGGGATCTACTAAAAGTAATTGCTTAAAGCTCATCTTAATTATTGTATGCACTTGTTGGTTGGTTAAAACTGATTTATGTTACTGAGCTACAATATAAGGAAAATAATGTATACTTGAATCAAAATTAGTTATTTTCTGATAAATTTGGGAAACAGTTTTACACATAAATATGGGAAGTTTTTAGGCACTTATTAAGTTTACAGAATAATAATAATAATAACAATATTCGAAGATGACAAATTTCGCTGTATTTAATTATTCAAATTTATTGGAATTAATAAATAATAATCAAGATGAACCTCGATGAAGGAACAGAAAATGTTAATCAATTCTTCATTATTTTAATAATAATTTACATATCATACATGTACATTGAACACATGCATTTACATCTGTAAGGAAATTTTACATTGTTGAGCAGAAAGCATTTTAATTTTTGGACAGCTTCAGTATGTAACATATGTAATCAACAGTATATAAATTTTCATTCCGTAATCAGTTTCACAAATCTTAAAATGTTTTTGTTAAAATAATTTGAATTAACCAAAAATAATCTCGAAAAATTTATCATTTCTTTAAATTTTCGTATTTAATAATATTAAGGGAAATTCTGCTGGTAAATCTTAACACAAGATCAGTAACTAGGAACAGAAAAATTGTTAAGAGCATTTTAAAATATTGTTTTTGTCAACAAAATGAGTATTTTTCTACGATTTTGCACAAACTACTTACATAATAATACATAATTCTTATTACAGAAAATATCATAATATATTTTAGAAATACGCATAAATTTCTCAAAATGATTTAATGAAAACATACTTATGTGTTTTAAATTTTTTCGATGAATAACATATAGCCTATGGATAAAATATTTCTAAATTAAATTGTACGACACAGCTATATAAACCTACTTATCAAAAGGAGAAAATACTCTCTCCTTTCTTCTTTCTTTCTTTCTTAAAAAAAGGAAAGAAAATTACAGTATTATTAAAAGCAAAAACTGTTTTATTTAAGAGACAAACATTTAAGTTAAAATACATTTTAAAAACAAAAATACATATAAAAAACAATTAAAAGCTCGACGTTTCGAAACCCGTCCGGGTTTCATCATCAGTAAATACAACACAATATGCAAAGATTACATGAACACTCAAGGAATTTAAAGGAGTACCGAAGGAATTTAAAGGAGTATTCCTTGAGTGTATTGTGTTGTATTGCATATTGTGTTGTATTTACTGATGAGGAAACCCGGACGGGTTTCGAAACGTCTAGCTTTTAATTGTTTTTATATGTATTTTTGTTTTTAAAATGCTTGTCTCTTAAATAAAACAGTTTTTGCTTTTAATATATATAATTGAGACGGTCTGATGTTTGTGTACATTAAATATTACAGTATTATGTTAAAATTTCTCTGCGATCTGAATAATTTTGAAAAAGTTAGAATTTAAACAGAGATAAGTACAGAGAGATAGTCCAATCAAATTAGCAATTTTTTATAGTTTAGTTTGAAAGAGTTAAAATTGGAAATGTATCGAAGCTCACATACCGAAGTGGTAATACTGGAATAAATACGAAATAATAAGCAGTGTATAAAGGCATAATATGATAATTATAATTTTGAATACTATGGCTATTAAAATATAACGTTGGGCCAATTGACCTGGATTTTATAAAATGGTTAAATTTAATTTCCAATGAACCGTTCTTTCTTTCTTTCTTTCTTTTTTTAAAGCACTGTGCATTAGAAATAAAAAAGTAAACATGCGTCTAAACTTCGAAGATTCATTCATCATTTTGGTAAAGTGATATCGTTATCATACATTTCAAGCATAACCTGCATGTGAAGCAACTATGCTAAATAACTGCTACAAGAAATGTTACATGGCTATCTAATATTTTAGATTCTTCCATAAAGCATTAGTTTGATAAAATAGAATGAATTAATGAAACTGGGGGCTTCAACTCATTCAAAATGGCTTCTTATTCGTTTAAAATAAATGCCCTGGATAAAACGAATGGAGTTTAGGGCGGCTGATAAGACACGCTCTTTTGAAGTACTGGCGATACTATCGTATAGTTGTCGTATTTACGTCGTAGAAAAGGAAGAAAAGATTAAGTTGAAGTCTTCGTAACTTCTCTCCTCCTTAATCTTCTAAAAAGAGAGCGAGAGAAAAAAATTTCTAGCCGTCGAAGAAAAATTTCTCAGTGAATTAAGATGAAGATGGAGAGAGAGTGTAAGCTGTGTTAAGACTCGAAATGGGCGTCCGGTTGTCACGTTGGTTTCATTTCGGAGCGTAGGATCAACTCTTCAGGATTCACATTTGTCAAGGTGCCCAAGCTGGCACGGGACATCTTGGGGATTAAGGGGCTGCAAAATTGGAGTTCTCGATCTCCCTTTTTTTTTACTTTAACGATGCCCGTAAGCCAGAACTCCGATTTACAAGCATCTACGGCAGTATTTTTCAGCGTAGTTCGATAGCGGGCAATGCCAAGGAATCTATTGTCTGGGAAAGGATTAGGGCCGTCTTGCAAAGCAATGAACGGCTCTAAATGGCATTTTTCTTTCAACTCCAGCAGTTTTTCAGTTTTATGGCAAAATTAATGAAATCACTGGATTCTTTTAAGTAAGACTGACAGGTACTGTAAGTCATTAGAACTAATGCTATTATCAAGGTAGACATATCATATTGAGAAGTTCTAATTATTTTTATTAAAGATTTTGTGGCTTCAAAATTTCATAAATGGCTAAAATAATTTTTCAAGTAAATTAATATATATGTAATTAGACTATATCTCATTAGCTAAAATATTTATCGAACTGAGATTAAAGAAAGCAGCTATTTTTTCTAAAAAAAAAAAAAAAAAAAAGATGATGCCATAAGCTTGAAATCTTTGTATCTATCTGTTTGTCTGCGGCATTGTAGTTCCCAAACTAATGGATCGCTTTTAATGATTTTTTAATTAGAACGCTTTTTTAATCCGGATGTTTCTTAGCTAAGTTTAATAAAAATCTGTTTGATAGATTAAAATAAAAAATGAAATGTAATCTGTCAAGCGTAATTTGCTTTGACATTTTATAATGTTATAGTTGACAAACTTTCAATTTAATCACGGAATAGAGGATTTTTTTTTTTTTCTTTTTCCTTTTTTCTTTCTTTCTTTCTTTCTTTCTTTCTTTTTTTTTTTTTAAATCGTGAATTTTAAACTGATTTTGACAAAAGTTAAAAATTGGTTATGAATAATGATTCACGATTCAAAAATCTCTAAATTCGGTTGAAAATTAGAGATTATTTCTAATTATTTAAAATGTGATTACTCTCAAGACACTTTACACAGATATTTTAAAATTTGAAGCTGTCAATCTTCCAATTTCCAATTGATGCCAAACGATAAGTCATGTGATTTTTCAGATCAGAGTATAACTAAACTTTTTAAAAATCGAATATTTTCTATCGATTACAATAAAATAATAATAATAATAATAATAATAATAAAATATGGATATAAATAGTAATTATAAATTCACAGTCCAAACATCGCCATAATTTATTAAAAATTAGCTATTGAAATAATATGAATAATAATATTAATAATAATAAAATATGGATATAAATAGTAATTATGAATTTACAGTCCAAACATCGCCATAATTTATTAAAAATTAGCGATTGGAATAATAATAATAATAATAATAATAATAATAAAATATGGATATAAATAGTAATTATGAATTCACAGTCCAAACATCACCATAATTTATTAAAAACTAGCTATTAAAATAATAATAATGATATTTAGTCAAATTTCAGATCAGCCCTGAGTTTACATTTAATAATTTGAAAGTTAGTGTTCTCCCAACTGAAAATTTCCGGTTTTATATAAAAGTATTATTTAATTAAATTAAAAGTTGGTTTATTATTTATTTTACTTTATTTATTTATTTGTTTATTTTCTATAAAATGTAGCTCTACACTAATTGGATCATGGTGTGCCTAATGCACTTACTTCAATAAATAAATAAATAAATAAAAATTTGATTATTTATTTGTGTTATAACTCTTTGCATCAGCTATAGTTAAAAAGTGCTTACAAACTTGTGGCTTTTACACTGCTGTTAAATTTGTCTAAAATTAAAAAAGTCCATTGTTAAAATTAGTAAAAGAAGTCCATTATAGTTCTTTGGAAAATTTAATGAACCCTATTCACATTAAATTTTGTTTCAATTTTATTAATTATTCACGTGTGAATAAGGTATGCTAGAGAGGTAAGGTACCGCGTTGGACAAGATGCCGTGTCACGTGGTACTTATACGAAGGCGCCGTAGGCAGACTCCGGGCAGCCACTCATAGGAGACGTTAAATAGTTATGTAAACTGTAGTTTAACTAGGAAAAAATAATTTAGAAAGCTTTTAAAAGTACGGTGTGTAGCCTTTTTGCCAAATATATATGCTGCTGGAAAATTTTTCGGCGACCAGCTGAATTTTGGCGCTTACTATAAATAAAAAACTATACAATGTAAACAATATCTCTAAACAAGAGTTAATTAAACACGTACCATTTGTTATTCTTATTAAAAACACTTTAAAAATACGTAAAAATAATTTTTATTTAAAAAAACTTAAAAATATTATCCTAAGCGTTTCGCTTTGAAATTCCAAAGCATCATCAGGGATTTTTATTACTGAATTAAATGAGCATTTTTAAAAATAATTTTACTTTCACAGTCAACAGTTAAGTCTTCTTAAGTCTTCTAATAACGTGAATAGCAGCAAAGTCAATTTGAAGTCCGATGAAGGTTGGACCAAGGAGTTAAGGAAAGTAAGGGAACTATGGAAAAATCAAACGAGGCTATTGTAGGAGAAAAATTTTATTCCTCCCAACCTTCACTGGACTTCAAATCGACTTTGCTGCTATTCACGTTATTAGAAGACTTAACTGTTGACTGTGAAAGGAAAATTATTTAAAAAACTGCTCATTTAATTCAGTAATAAAAATCCCTGATGATGCTTTGGAATTTCAAAGCGAAAATCTTAGGATAATATTTAAATAAATTTTTAAATGAAAATTAATTTTACGTTTTTTTAAAGTGTTTTTAATAAAAATAAAAATATACAATGTAAAATAAAACGTTAAAAATATGTGCATATGAGCATCAAATTCCTATATTATAATACAATGAAAATTTAAATAAAAAACTCGAAAATGAAGTGGTGAAAACTTTGGCCACCAGTAAAAATTTTGAAAATATTTATATAAAGATAACTGCTCCATTACCAGTTGTATAGCTGACAGATGGCGCAATAAGCGTGCAGTAATTTAAAGACGTTAAGGATGATCACTGAAGAGAAACGTGCCGAAATCACCAGGTTGCATGGCCAGCTTTACAGCTTCAGGAAAACCATCGTCCTAGCAAGTGTTTTCAAGAATACGTTCATTTGGTTAATCAAGAATAGGAATCAGAAAACAAGGAAGACTTGACGCCCTGAAGCTTTGTTCGTCCGTGATAAAAGAAGAATTAGGAGGACGACACGTCAATTAATAGGCAAGACGAATTCGTCAGCAGCCGTATCATAAAGAATAAAATTAGTGTTACAGCCTCATGCCGAACTGTTTCTCGAACGTTGCTATACAAGACTTTAGCTATGAAAGAATCAAGAAATAACTGCTGTTAATGCAGAGATATAGGGAAGAGCGTCTCAAGGTGTATGTAAATACATTGTCGAATCCATAGATTTCAAGCAAGTGTTTTTCGTGGATGAGAAACGCTTTGTTTTGATGGAATCGGTTCATACGTCGAACATAGAGGTGATAGCGTCGTCGTAGTGCATCGACTGAAGCGATAAATGGTTGGTGGCGCTATCATGATTTTAGGTGCCATCTTCAGTTTTGGCAATCTTGTGATAAATGTTATTATAGGCAAATAAAACAGCCTAAAATATACTACTGGCCATTAAAACTGCTACACCAGGAAGAAATGCAAACAACAAAATGTTATTTATTGGACAAATATATTATACTGGAAATAGCAATTAAGATTTTAAGAAATTTAAGAACACAGATCCTGAGAAATCAGTACATAGAACAACCTCTTCCAGCAGTAATAACAGCTCTTATACGCCTGAGCATTGAATCGTACAGAGATTGGATGGCATGTACAGGTACATCTGCCCATGCAGCTTCAACAAGATGCCACAGTTCACCGACAGTACTGACTGGTGTATAGTGACGAGCCAGTCGCTCGGCAACCACTGACCAGACGTTTTATGTTGGTGACAAATCTGGAGAACGTGTAGGCTAGGGCAGCAGACGAACATTTTCTGCATCAAGGGAGTTCCGTGCAATGCCGACAACATGCTGTCGTGCATTATCCTGCTGAAACGTAGCGTTTCACAGGGATCGAATGAAGGGTACAGCTACGGTCCTTAACACAACAGAAATGTAACGGTCACCGTTGAAAGTGCCGAGTATGTGAAAAAGAGGTAACCGAGATGTGTATCCAATGGTACCCCATATCATCACTCCAGGTGATGGGTCAGTATGACGTTGCCGAATGCACGCTTAAAATGTGCGTTCTCCACGATGCCGCCGAACACTGATTCAACCATCTTGATGCTGTAAACAGAATCGGAATTCATCTGAAAACACGATGTCACGCTATTCCTGCGTCCAGGTTTGCCGCTGAATACACCACCAAAGACGCTCTAGTCTGTGATGTAGTGTCAACTGTAGTCGAAGATATGGTCGCCGAGCTGACAGTCCATGTTGCTGCAAACGTCATCGAACTGTTCGTGAAGACACTTGTTGTCTTGCAAACGACCCCATTTCTTGACTCAGTGCTCGTGACGTGGCTGTACGATCCGTTTAGACCAGGTGGATAAGATGTCTGTCCTCCCGGCTGTTAGTGATAGCAGGTCGCTGAGATTATTGCATTTTATGGTGTTTATTCAAAGTTTTGTAAGTAATAATACCTACAAACTGTCAGCTAATCGAATAAGGTGTTTAGATGTAGTCGTGTTCAGTCCTACACATATACATGCATCACCCTAAAGTTGTAAAAATGATATCAGGAGATCTCAAAATATACAGATACTCCAAAACATCTCAGGTGAATTTTTTCTTGATAACAATTTTTTCTTTACATGGCATATATTCAAAAACTGAAAAAAACCTTTAAGAATTTTAGTTTTTTTTTTTTATCAAATATTATTGTTAGTATAACGTTGCATTTGTAAAAGAAAGAAAAAGAACATACATATAAATTATATAAAACTTTTACGAACTTTTAGATTTTTTTCCATGGTGATAATTCTTAACATTTTGTGGTATTCTTTCTATATGTTATAAAATTTTTGTTATGTTTTATATTACTTAATATATAAACAAGATACATCATTATTAAATATTAGATAAATGATTTACGAATTCCAAACAAATAAGTAAAACTTGGCTGTTTGGAATCTTCTTTGGCAATATCATACAATGCAGAAGGAAGAAAAAAAAAGAATTTTTAGAATTATAATTTTAGAAACAAAATAAGATTTTCGAAGATATTTATTTATTTTGCTAATTTATATAAAAACATTTTACGATATCTTGTGTTTTATTTAAAACAAGATTTTGAAAATCCTATCAATCGTTATCTTTATTTAAATACCTTGATAATTTAAATAAAAATATTTTACGTTGAAGGGTATTTTATTTGTTTACTCACATGATAACTTTGATGGAACATTTAAAGAAAAAGAAAGGAAAAAAAATTATGCTTCTGTGTAGTTTTGATTAATTTATAATCGATGCAGCTCTTATAAAAAAGCTTAGAATGAAGTGAGAAAAAATGAATAAAATGAAAAGCTCGTAAGGCGTCGAAGCATTTTACTTTTGTCATTGAATAATCCAATAAAAAAGCTACAACTATGATATTCGAAAGTTAGGAGGGAAAAATCTTAAGTAGATGTCACATTCTTCTTTTAGTGAAAAGAATGATCGAAATTTTCGTTTTTATATTTTCCTTTAGATCGCTTTATTTCTTGTTAGAAAGTTGAAAGTATGAAAAAAAAAAAAAAAAAGAATTCTTGAACAAATTTGATTAATTTATAATCGATAAAACTTTTAAAAATAAGCCAAGAAAGAGAAATGAAAATGAAAATCGTCTAATGCGTTTAGTAAAATATTTTATCGTTGGATAATCCAATAAAAAGGCTTCAGTAATGATATTCGAAATTTGGGTGGGGAAAAACTCCAGTGTACATAAATGAAAAACTCCCCTCTTAGTGAAATGAATGATCATTTTTTTTTTTTTTTTTTTTTTTTTAAATCTTGTTTCGGATCACCCTATGTCTTGTTAGAAAGAAGAGAAAGAAATAGGTCGAGGAAAAAAAAAAAAAAAAAAGAGTGAAAGAAAAGTTCCGAGCGTGTCTTATAAGTACGAAAATTTATATTGGTCGTTTCTAAGACGTGGATTTTCAAGATTCAGTCCTGAGAAGATAATGAAATTAAAAGCCTTTGAAACGCAAACGTACAAATTGTTTTTGATAGTGCTGCCATCTGGATACCTATATCAAAAGTGATGAGACTGACACTTGAATGTGCATGATATGAATAAATGAAAGCAACTATTATTTAAATTTAAATTTATGCTTTCAAGTATTCTATTCAATGCAATTTGCATTTTATATTTTATGCGATTAAAATTTATTTTCTATTTTCCAAATAAAAAAATTATTTTCTTTTTTTTTTAAAGTTAGAACTGGATGTTGTCTTTTCTGTTTCACGTTTTGTTATCACTAATGTTATTATTGTATTTCAAATAAGTAAGTCCCTGTTATTTTTTACTTACTTTTAAAAGTATGGCGTTTAAACTTTTTCACGATGGCTATATCAAAGCAAGAAAGCAATACAATATGGATTTGTTGTGTTCTGTTTTCAAAAATTTAATAATACCAAAATGCATTTCAAATACATAACATAGGCCGGAATATATATACGAACACTTTGTATCCCCGTAAAAGAACTATGTAAATCATGAAACTCTGTACAATTCCTGCGAAGATGAGTTATAAAATTCCTACTGAATTTGAGCTCAATCGAATACAGTGTTTAGATGCTAGAGAGCTCACGCACTCACACACACATCACGATAAAACCAGCAAAAATGAATTCAGGAAACCTCAAACCTTATAGATAGTACCAAAACCTCATGTTTAAAATTTTGTCATGGCTACATTTTTTTTTTTTTTTACATAGTAAATTTTCAGAAAGAAGAAACTGAGTTGTTTTAATGATACTTTATGGTGCTCAACGATTTGCTTGTGGGTAACAAAACGATAAAAAGTTAAAATAAATAATGAGTGCAGATAATAATAAAAAGATAGAAAGAAATTATATAACTTATAATATGAGTATTTATAGGTATTGAAAAATAAATAAAAACATATAAGTAAACATAGTTTGAAAAAAAAAAGTTTCCTAAAAACTTATATCTGATACTCGATCGGTGTAATGCGGTCTTTCTAGCAAGAATCGGCTGCTCGCACTATGACAGATGAAAGAAAAGCGCATATCCATACCTGATATGAAAGTGATATGGACCATGCGTCTGAGAACCATTCATGCGCAGCCGACCATGAAATTCGTTTTTGTAGTCTTTTCCCCCCGAAAATTTCTTTAGGTTCCCCTTGATATTAACCAGGTGAAGTTGGGGGTGGGGGGAGGTAATAGAAAACAGCTCTGTCAGAAAGTAAAAGCTATAATATTACAAAAGATGGCAGTTACCGATACATATGCATTTTATCTGGAAAAATATTATTATTATTCTTACTTTATTTCGTTATTAATAATATGAAATAACATTAATAATAACAGTTAAATAGCAATTGTAATTATTTTTGTGTAATGTGGAATTTTAGATGACATAGACTCCGATTATCTAAATTAGAGCTAATTTCGCTGACTGGAACAGCAGTTTTTCCAAAGATGAATTACTTTAATGAGGTATACGTTATTCACAACGGGAACATATTTTTACCTTTATATTAACAGTTAAAAAACTTTAAATAATAATAATTAGACTGAATCAATAATTCAAACAAAATTTTGAAATCCAGAAAACTTATCGTACTATAGTGATGAAAGTTACTCTTAAGAGAATACTGAACGTTAAAGAAAATATAAAAATAAAATACTACTTTAATTTTAGATAGATTATGTGATAAATGGAAATTTGTGAAGTTTATTGCCGAAACATCAGCGAGGCTCTCTATTGAAACAGGAAATGCATCCGATGTCTGTATGTCCCTCTTTACTTCGACAATAGTTGAGAGGTTTTACTGTCAATGGGCAGTGCTGTGTTCATACTTAGGTCATGACAGTTGGCATTCCAGTTTGAAATTTTTTAAAGTTTTCTTCGAAACTCACGTGGGCTAGGACCTCCTTAGAAAGACACTGCAAAAATGGCATTTCACTCAGACGATTTACTTGAAATTTGGTACAAAAACTTATGAGTTACATGGAATTAACTGTAGATTTTTTTTAATATATATAGTATTCATGGCTCGTGTACAAGAGCTATTCAAAGAATTTAAATTGTATTTTTTTTTTTTTTTTTTTTTTTTTTTTTTTTATGTTGCAATGATAACTAAGATGTGTGTTGCGAAATCTTTTTCGAAGCTCATTCAATATTTCCTTATTATATTGTCAGGTTATTTTCAGGGGAAATGTAAGAAAACACGTCTAAAGAAAGTAAAAGCATTGCTGGCATGGGGTGGCATGTGTCACGCGCATCACCTGCAAATTTCTCTTTCTCTCTTTTTATGTATCGGTGTTGATTTTGATGTTTTCACGCCTTTTAATGTGATGCATTGGTAGGCGGGAGACTTCAAAAGAAGTGTATGGCTCTTTTCAAGATTTTTCCTTTGAAATTTTTTTTTTTTTTTTTTTACTTGCACACTGCATTGTTTGCGAAGTCTGTTCTTCGTCACGGCAAAATCTGCTGACATGTGACTTTGCGTATTGCCGTAAATTTCTTGTTGCCCTTTTTGTTGTTGCTCTTTTCGGAAGCAGGACGTGTATTAATATTTGAACTTCTATTACATTTGAAATACAAGTTCAAAAATTAAGAAACAAAAGTTCCAAACAAAAATATTTTTCCTCCGAGTCATTTTCTTTTTTCTTTTTTTTTTCTTTTATTATTATTTACAGTACGTAAAAACAAAAATAATTACATTTATAATTTATATATATGAAGTTCTTGTCAAGTTAATCTTGAAACAGTTGCGTTGAAATAATACATCTATTACTTGCGTTGTCAAGGTAAAAAGCTCGTAGGGAATTGGAGTTTTTAATATCTAGTACCAGATGCAACCACAACTGATTTTCATTATGAAACCTTCCTTATTTCGATACTCGTTTCTTTGAAACTGCGATTTTACAGAGTTTCCAGATTTTTGGACCTGTTAAAACTGAAGGAATTTGATTGTCTGCCAGTTTAAGTTTAGGCAAGCATTTTGTCTGGCTTTTGGAAAAACCTTGAAGAATCTATAACCGAGAACGGATAAATGACCCTCATTGCTTTTAATTTTCAATAATTTTCGAAGAAATTAAACCTTTTTCCAGTTTAATTTATTAATCTTTTTTTCGTTTTAGATCAACTCTTTTTTTTTTTTTTTTTTTTTTTTTTTTCGTTTTTGGATGGTATGTGTCGTAAGCATCACCTGCAGATTTCTTTCTCTCTGTATTATTATGTATTGATGTTGATTTTGGTGTTTTCACGTATTGGTAGTCTAGTAGCTTCAAAAGAAGTGTGTGGTTTTTTTCAAGATTTTTTTTTTTTTAACATTACAATTTTTTAAACAGTTGTACACTGCAATGTGTACGAAGTTTGAATTTGCCAAGGCAAATCTGCTGCCATATTATTATTGCCTCAAATTTCTTGTTGCAGGTTTTTCTTTTCGTTGATGCTTTTTCAGTAAGCAGAAAATATACATTCTGGAATACACGTGGCAAAACTTAAACTAAAAAATTTCTACTAAATCCATTTTTCCCTGGGGCATATCTTTTCTATCTTATAGAATTTATGCACTGTATAAATTAAATAATCCAATTGTTCTTTGTAGAAATTTTACTAAAATATATTTCCTCGTATAATAAAATGCGTTTAATTTATTGTTATCACGAATATAAACAAAACAAGTATTTATATTTTTGCATTTTCGAAAAGATAATTCGCACGAACTGAGAAATGAGAGTTATAACTTTGATTGAGTCTCAAATAACTTTGACATTAAATCGGATTTTATAATATACAAAATAGCACCTTTTTGCCGCGAATTTCTGTAAAAATTTTTAAGTAGGATTTTCTCCTGTTAAAATGAAATACATAAGATCAGTGTTTTTTATTATCTTGCACTATATGTATCCATCCATCATTCATTAGTTTAATTTCCATTATAAGTGCCTTAAGTATTTCTTTCAATTTTCAATTTTGTTGCTCTTCAAATTTGTGTTTTGATTGAATTTGGATGCCGGAAAATTTAGAAAAGGATTTTGCCTAACTTTAAGGAGAAAATAATCAAAGAACTTGCATTCGAGAGCCGATAAATAGCCTCATTGTTTTGATTCTCGATGATGTCTGAGAGCTATTCATTATTTTACACTAATTTATATCAGCGTTAAAAACGCCAAAATAAATAATTTATAAATTTAAAAAATTTAAAAACCCATTTTTATTTCAAAATATGTTAGAAACTCCAAGTCAGTGGATGTGGATAAAATAAATGTATGCAAATTTTAAGTTCAATACGATGACAGAAATCAATTAAAATTAAAAAACAAATTTTGAACAGGCGTTGAGTGCCCAGGCCCCTAGGCCTCCGATTCTGCTTGAGGATGTATTGTTGTCGGAATTATTTGCAAGTTTTCTGCTTAGTTGGACAATAAGAAGTGGATTGATCATCGTGTACATCAATTGTGGCCGGAGCATATAAAATACGTCGTCGCTGCAATGTACTACATATCCCGTAAAACTAATACATCTGGGTTTTAATTACTGCCGGTAAAAAAAAAAAAAAAAAGATTGGATTGGTTGAGAGGTTACCACTTTTCAGGCCTTTTTATTTCACATTAAGATTAATTAGACCGAGACATACAGCTTAAAGTGAACTCTGAAACATTGCAAACATCCATGCCTGGATAGAGATTTGAACCCGGAATCAGAGACCAGAACTCTTAACTATCGGGCCAACAATGAGTCGAGAAAATAAAAGACTGAGGTATTAAGAAGATCGAAAAATCCATTTACAAAGTTGTAAATATTTGAGAAAATTATTTCCCACTGGTAGCTCATTCAGTGGGAGAGAAAACGCTACAAAAATTAAACGACATTAACCCTTCCGATAATAATTAATTTTAAATGATATTACCAAAAATAATTTAAATTAAAAATTTAAACAAGACATGGAAGTAAAAATCGTCTTATTTCTATTAATAAGAAAAGATAGAAAACATCTGTTTTGTCAAATGAATGTAAACTTGTGGCATTTTATTCAAATTTATAAAATTTGTACACATGTAGTTATTTCTTTTTCCCTTTTTTCCTTATTTCTTTTCTTTTTACTTTCCGAACACTATAGTGAGGAAAGTATTGTAATCATGTCAAAAATCCGAATTTGAGATTTTGATGTTTCTATACGTTTTGAGGTCCCCTGAGTCCGTTTTCACTATTTTTACGATGATGTATGTATGTGTGTGTGTATGTGTGTATGTGTGTATGTCTGTGAGTGAACACGCTAGCGTCTAAACGCTTTGTTCAATTAACCTGAAAGTTGGTACGCATATTGTAAGTCACCATAGTACGAACCCTATAGATTTTGGTGAATCTAGCACTTATAGTTTTTTTACAGGGACACAAAGAAAAATTCTTTATCATTATGGCCTATGGGAGCAAAATCTTAAAAGTGCGATGGCATCTAAACACCTTATTCAATTGAGCAAAAAATTTATACACATATTATAGGGCACAAATACTCAATCTGTATAGATTTTGGAGAATCTAGCACTTATAGTTTTTTTACAGGGACACAAAGAAAAATTCTTTATCATTATGCCTATGGGGCCAAATTTTTAAAAGTGTGATAGCGCCTAAACGCCTTATTAATCTGAGCAAAAAATTTGTACACATGTTATAGATCACAGTTGAACTAACTGTATAGACTTTGGTGAATCTAGCACTTACAGTTTTTTTACAGGGACACAAAGAAAAATTCTTTATCATTATGGCCTATGGGACTAAATTTTTAAAAGTATGATAGCATCTAAACGCCTTATTGAATTGAGCTGAAAATTTATATGAGTATTATAAATCACTGTTGCACTAACTGTAAGCATTTTGGTGAATTTAGCATTTATAGGTTTTTACAGGGACACAACGAAAAATTCTTTATCATTATGATCTATGGGCTCAAAGTTCAGTAGCGTTAAATAAAACATCGTGTAATAGATTGAGAAAAATACTCAAACACTCTATTATGGTTTTCTCTCTTTTGTTTGTTTAACAACTCCTCTTTCTTTACTTTATCTACAAAACTGTTAATTACTCAATGTTCGGAAAGTCGAGTGGAGTCACTCCAGATTTTTTTCTCTCTCTCTATCTCTTTTTAAAGTAAATTGGGTCATCGTCGAAATTAACTAATTTAATAAACCATTTTTCAGTTTCGACCGATGTGCACGGATATGGAGCGAAACTTCACCTAATTCTAAGATTTGTTTAAAGTCTCGTATGAAATTAAAAATTTATATTTTGTCGGGAAATAGTGTTATGGATCTCTGATATTTTCCCCCTCTATTCAAACCTTTTCTTGTGTGATTTCAGATCAAAAGACCCATGGGCCACTAATTATTCCGCATACTGCGCATAGTTTGAAGAATCTCTGCAAAAATTCTCTTTTGATGCATCTCTGAACATATGTCACTACTTTCTATAAATACATCCTGTCACTTCCCTTCCCCTCTCCCATACAAAAATTACTATGATACTTTATACGGTGTTCCCTCAGATACTATTTTTAAAATTCAAGGGCACATTCTAGTCTACTAACCGATATACCAATGAAAGAATTCCTTTCATGTCTCCTCTCATAATGCGCATGCATAAAAAATAGTCTCCTGATCATGTAATAAAAGAAGCGATAAAGACGGATTACACAGAATGAAACTTTAGGTATGCGGAGAAAGTTGCTTGCAAGGTGAGCTACTGTCGCTTGACTTTTTAGAAGGCATCCTATTCGTTTTTTTTTTTTTTTTTTTTTTTTTTTTTTTTAGAGAGAGAGAGTTTTTAAGGAAGAAACAAAATTACAACTGGTACAATAAAAAGTGAGTTATCAGTCAATTCACAAGGCTATGTAATGCTTAAATTAAAGGAAAAAAAAAAAAAAAAAAAAAGGCACAATTACAATAGAGTGGTAACCAATAATTCTATTTTTTAATTTTTCATAAGCATCAAACGGAAGTAAAACATGAATAAATAAATAAAAATAAAAATAAATAAATATAAAACTTTAACCGTGAAAAAAAAAAAAAAGTTTGTAAGCATTTTATTACTCATAAGTTTCGTTTAATTAGTTTTAAAACACCCTGTATTCCTTTTTACAACACTTAAATTTCTTGTTTACGGTATTTAAAAATATAGTGCTTTTAATATGTAATCTATAATTTATAATTATGAACGAAAACGTATCTTTACGTCGTGTTCGTAAAGACAGGTTGCGGAAATAAGTCATGTATCTGATACGTATCTCAAATACTCATTGTTATCGTATTTCGCAGACCCACTAAGTTTTTAGAATTTATATTTATCCAAAAATGCGCTGATTTAACCCTTTATGGTGCAAGGTAATTCAGATCATTTAAATTACACTGTCACCGGAATTCGCAAACAGGATTAAATTAAAAGAATATTTAAATTTTCAGTTTGAAAAAAACGGCCTTTTCTGCTCTTTATAAACGAAAATTTGCCTTAAAAAATTTACGAGATGAGTTTTTGCAGCTGGAACCATATAGTAAGTGGTAAATATATTACCAAGGGTTAAAAGAATATTTAAAAATATTTTATTAATTTAAGTACTAGAATTTGGTGAAAAAGGTATACCGAACATAAAAATATTACTTATTTTCTTATTTATGTTGAAAACCCTTAATACTTTTAGCAAAGAGATAAAATGCTTAAGAGAACGGTAATTACTTTTTCTGTTTATTGGCAAAATATTTCAAACGATATATTTAACTGGGCCATTTACTCATTTAAAAGCTTTTACCATTGCCCCCTTACTTAGCGTTTTCTTTCTTTTTGCATCTAACTTTTTTTTTTTCGCGGCATTTAATGTCTAAAGGAGCGTAAGCTTTTTGCGAGTGTCCATAACAAGCAGCGTTTATATAAGACTCTCAAACTGTCGCGCAAATAAAATTTATACTTTTTATTCTTCGAACCATTCGAAGGCTTCGTCCCAGAAAATAAAAAAAAATTATATCTCCTTTCCACTCATTTCACCGGGGAACTCTGGCCATAAATATCTGTGTGTAATGTTCTCTGGTGAAAATATATAAATATAAAATAAATAAAGAGCAGAAGAAAATCGTTGTAGTTTGTAAAAGAGGCCTTCTGTGTGGACCTGAAAGTTAAGATAGCTGGGTAATCTCGACTGACCACTTGAAATCGTAAGTTGTGCAAGGCTACTGCTTATCCCCCCCCCCCTACTTTTTTCTGAAAAAAAAAGAGAAATTTTTTGGCGCTGTGGGGCATGGGGTTGTTGGAGTAATGACATTCAGTTTGCCAAGTCTTGACCTTATCGCCAAGTCCAAGAGGGATTTTTATTTTTAGTTTACTTATTAATTTAATTTAGAGAAGTGAGTTTACGCTTTTCTGAATATGTCTTCAATTAAATAATATGATATAAAAAATTCACAGAAGAACGATTTTTTTTCCCTGATGTATTTTATTATTATTTGTATTGAGATCTTCCATGGTTTTAATATGGCTTTCTATTTTCCGTTTACTCATTAATTCACGTCCTCGATTAAATAACAGGCTATACAAAATTTACATATGAAAGAGATTTTTAAATTATTGTTATTATTTATTTAATTTATATTTCAAGATGCTCTGAATTAAAAAAAATCTTTATTGGATTGATATGTTTTTATATCTTTAGTTTACTTATTAATTTATTTTATAAAAGTGATTTCCCACTTTGCTGTATATATTTTTAATTTGTTAAACATATATGTAGATATATTAAAAAAAAAAAAAAAAAAAAAAAAAATAAAATCGCATATGAGGGATTTTTTTAATGTAATTTATATTGTAATTTTTGCTATTGAGATTTTTTTATGGTCTTTGTGCAGAATTTCTTTTTCAGTTTACTAAGTAATTTAATTGAATAAAGAAGCATCACAAAACTGGCGTTGTAAAAATTATTACTTACAAACTTTGAATAAACAAAGTTTATTCAAAGTTTGTAAGTAATAATTAATTTAATATAAAAAGTGACTTCATATATATCTAGATCTGTTCTCAATTAAAAAACAGGCCATAAAAATCTACATATGAATTTTTTAAATTTAATTTTATGCATAGTGCTCTTCGTATTAAGATTTTGCGTGGACTTGATATGGTTTTATATTTTCAGTTTACTTATTAATTTAATTTAGACAAGTGATTTTTATTCTGTGCTGAATATGCCCCTCAATTAAATAACGGTTCATAAATAATTCGCAGATCAATATATATTTTACGACGTAGTTTATATTTTACTATTCTAAGTATTAAGATTTTGAATGGTCTTAGTATGACTTTCCACTTTTAGTTTATGTATTAATTTAACTTAAACAAGTGATTTTACAGTTTGATTATATTGTACTCAATTAAATTACAGCCCATAAATAATTCACAAGCAAATTTTTATTTTCATGCTTAATTTGCATTTTAGCACTCTTTGTATGATCATTTTAAAATAATGGTTAGGAAGCAATGCAAGATATGTGAGTATGTTAGTGCACTTGCAAAAGTGCAGATTTATCAAGCATGGGTTTAAAATGAAATGTTAAAGTTACTTATTGGTTTTAAAGCACCGTTTATACGTCTTTTACATTTATACGTCCTTTTAGTGAAGTCCCGATTCATTCCTATTCATTTTAATGCAAAAATCCTTCGTTCATACGCCGCTAATATCAGTTATACGTCTTTTCCACTTTACTAAATTTCGCAAAATTTCTCGGCCTGTCATTATTTTCCATTCTAAATAAGACGGATTTTTCCTAGAAAGCATCTTAAATGGAGGAACACAAGAAAGATTGACGGATACTGATCAAAGAATCAATTGAATTCACAGTAGAATTTTTAATACTAATAGATAAGCAGCACATAAGACGAATATAAAAGTTTTTTAATGTTATTAAATAACTATCTATATAGACATAAATCGTATGCTTATTATTAAAGATACGCATTTTATATAATTAATATTCAAAATATATAGTTCTTAAGAAATAAAATATAATGTTCAATATATGAGATATGTAATTAGTACTCAATCATGCATTAATAGTATGATTTGTTCTCACTTTTTATAATAAATCTTTTTTTTTTTTTTTAAATTAATTATTGTCTTAAAAATAGTATAATATACAATACTATTTTAAGAAATTTTATTAATTAATATTTTCAAATAAATTTTACTTATGTGCCATTAAATTTATAATAATCAAAGTGTTATTATTAAAATTTCGATTATACGTCTTTTCGTTTATACGTTCTTTTATATAAGTCCCTTGAAGGACGTATAAACGGTGCTTTACTGTATCAGAATTTAGTAAAAATGATACGTAGAATACAAATAATGCATTTACAGTTGCGTAATAGTCCATTTAATTCACCCTGTTCAGAACATAGAAACATACGTGCGAATTCAGACTTATTGCGGAAATGTAAAATTTTTATTGTTATTTTCCTACAATCTGAAATGCTTTCATTTAGGTTAAGTAGGAAATGATAAGGAAAAAAATATATGTATATTCTGATAAGAATCAATTTGTTATTATTATTATTATTTTTTTTTTTTTTTGATACATTGGACTTATTTTTGCATCCGATATTGCTAAAGTTTGCGCTTTGATTATAATGTACAGAAATGTAAAATAAATAACTGTATCTGAGGTTTAATCTTTTGCCAACTAAGCAATAAGTAGCTTGTATCCTCTTAATTGAAATACTTGGAATAGTTGATTTGCATGCTGGGTGAATGCATCTGTCATAAATTATAATTAATATTTGAGTAAATGTAAAAAAAAAAGTTCTTACTGTATGTGGTAACTATTAATTTACAATTACCCAATATACACTGTTAAAAATTTCAACAGAAAACTCTGTGTAATCTATTATCTTAAGTCTTACGTAAAATTACAGAGAAAAATAAACGGAGATGTTAAAAAACTTTTTACATTCATTTTAACAACTAATATTAATTAAATTAATTATTGGTGAGAATATATTTTGGACTTGGAATGCTTTTTCTAAAGTAGAAACAGTCATTTTTAATTTTAATTAAATAATAAAATTTCGTAAAAATACAAAATAAAGATTGTGAATCTCGATTATTCACTTTCAACTAAGAATTACTGTAAATTTACAGAGACTCTGGCAAAATATTTACATTAAATTTACAGAAATTTTTAACAGTGTATAAGCTTTTTGTTTAACATTTCCTGGTAAGTAACGATAAAATACACAAACGTTAAGTTTGAAACTATACAACATGTGTTAGAAAAATAATAATTTTTTTAAGAAGGAACTGCTATTAAGGTTTAATCCTTCACACATTAAGTAATAAGTACCCGGAATTCACAAAACTGAAATACTTGGAATCGCCTATTTAAATAATGAATGATTTTATCATTTATTTTTATTTAAATAACGACTATGCAATAAGTAGCCAGTTTCTTAAAAAGTTGACACGCAGGCTACTATTGATTATCTTAGTCATAAATCTGTACTGATAAGTATAAAGAATTTAAGTCCATATTCTTGATTTTTCAGGAGACGAAAAATAAAGTTAAAAAAATTCTGTATAAAAACTTCTGTTCAATACACTTTTAACCAGGGTATTATCATAATACACAATTTTATGAATAAACTACACACATTTAATTTTGAAGTTTGTTTATTTTTAACAGATTTACGTAAATAATATATTATACGTATATAATATATACAAACATGAATGCTAAATTTCTGACTTGAATCTTTTTTCCTATGGATTTTCTCAAAGACTAAATTACATGGACTTAATCTTTTATACCAGTCGATAGAGAATTTTTTTCTGATTCTGACTATGTATTTAACTCAAAATCGACATTTTTGGACTTAAATCCTTTATACTTATCAGTACAGAAATATTGACTAAAATTTGGGATGAATATGACGGTTAATTCTTGAGTAGCTAATACCTGTTATTTTTTGGCCAACAATGACAAAAAAGAGTAAAATATGAAATTTGTTATTGGAATAATAAATTTAAAACAATGATTTTAATCGATTTTTATTCGTTTGAAAACTATACAATAAGTAGTCAGTATACAAACCCTGAAATACTTGGAATCGTTTATTTGTATAGGAAATATTTTTATCATCTATTTTTATTTAACTAAGGACTATACAATAAGTAGTCCTAGCCAGTAACTTTAAAAGCTGAAACGTATGTTACCATTGATTTGCTCTATCACAAATATTAGCTAAAATTAAGTTTATGTAAAAAAGGACTTTAGTCTAGAGTTAATATTAATTCCCAATTCGGTAATACCTATTACTTTCGCTTCAACAACGAACTGGTAAAAGTCGATGAAACTTAACTGGAAGAATATTTTAAAAAATGTAATTGAAGTTTAATACTTCGCCAACTAAGCAATAAGTAGCCAGCATCCTAAAATCTGAAATACTTAGAATCGTCGATTTATCAGGTGAATGTTGCGAGTCTAAATCCCTGAGCCAATGGGCATTGCCGTTTTGTGTCATAAAATGTCAACTACGACTTTAGGTTCGTATAAAAGATGGCTGTCTTTAAGCAGGAGGGGTTTCAATTCAATCAACTGTTAACTCATAACTAGCTTGGACCTATTCCCTTTGACACACAGCACCCCCGCAAAAACATTAACGAAAATGGCCTTTCACAACGTCAGCAGCAGACGCGGCCTTTTTTATTTTTTTCAGCTTCTTTTCCTTACTTTTTATTATTATGATTATTTCTAGCGGTCTTCAAATCATGGCTCTTTGACTTTTCTGACATTAAAGTATCTAGGGCCCTGTTTCGCCGTGCCGAGATATTTTGCGTAAATCAAAAGAATGGGGCCCAGTTGTCGTTTTCAGCGCCCCCTTTTTTTTCCCGCTCGAGCATTTTCTTTTGAAGTTAGAAATGGGGATAATAAAAGAAAATCGCTGTGATGCACTGAACTGTGTTTTGAAATGTGACGGCTGAATGAAAGTATTTCAGATCTGCAATCTTATGGTATAAAGGGAATAAAAGCTTAAACGTAAACAAACAAAAAAATTATCGTACATTTCTACATAAGCTTTTAGATTTAATATCTGGCAATTTTTATTGCACGAGAATTTTCGAACAAACAAGAAAATGAATTAAACTCGATTACGTAAAAGAACAATTGTTTTGAGGGAAGAAATTGCATATAAGGTTTTAATTGTATGAATAAAAATTAGAAATTATTATAAACTATTGATATTTAATTTTGAATTATAAAAGAATGAAAATTAGCATATACGCATATAATTAAATACAAAACACAGAAATTTGATTTTACCTTAAAAGTAATTAAAACAAATCCATTTTTATGGCTTTGGGTTTTGGGTTGGTAAATAAATCTACAGGGTGATTATAATTAAAGTTATGTTTTCAAAACGCTATCATTTTAAAACTACCCATCAGAGCGATTTGATATTTTACCAGAGCAATCATGAATCAATGAAATTTTGTTTGGTGGAGGAAAAAAAGTAGTTCCAACATGTTCCTATAGATGGCGCTGTCGGGGTAATGTCAGAGGAAACGCCTCAATGGACTCATTAAACACAGGAATGTTGTTAGCAACACAATGGAATAGCAGGAAAGGATTCAAGGGTTTACTACAATTTTTACTTTCTTCTATATGTAATATAGAGAAAGTATTGGATTCGCGAAAATTTTCGACCTCCGTTTTTTGACGGATCTACACGTTTTGGGGTGTCCTGAACACGAATTGATAGTTTTTAAAAAATGTCTGTCTGTCTGTCTGTCTGTCTGTCTGTCTGTCTGTGGTTTAGTGTTTTCACCGTATCTCACGAACCAATGAATGAAATTCAACCAAACTTGATATATAGTTGGACCCTGGCGGGGCATTGTGCTGATTAGATTTTGGGATCAATAGCCCATCAGGTGGCGCTGTGATCGCATTTTATGTAAATTTTTAACATGGCAGTATAGGACAAATTTTCGTATTTTTCACCGTACCTCACGAACTAATGAATGAAATTCAACCAAACTTGGTATATAGTTGGAACCTGACGGGGCATGGTGCTGATTAGATTTGGGGATCAATCGTCCAGCAGGTGGCGCTGTGATCGCAAAATTTCGTATGTCACACCGTATCTCACGAACCGATGAATGAAATTGAACCAAACTTGGTGTATAGTTGGACCCTGACATAAACTGGTGCTGATTAGATTTTGGGATCAATCGCTCAATAGGTGGCGTTGTGATCGCATTTTATGCAAATTTTTAACATGGCAGCATAGGACAAATTTCCGTATAAATGGGCATAAAGAGAGTTATTTTACACTTGCGATTGTAAAATTAATATGAGTTATTGATAATAGTAGTAGTTAGCTAGGAAAAAAATTTTGTGCATGGGGGGCATCGGTTCCCCCCCCCCACCGGGGGGGGGGGAAGTTCCCACCCGGGGGGGGCAAAATTTCAAGATGGGTATCTTTCGAAAGATCTCGTCAATACCTTTAAAACGAATGGTTGAACGATAAATCTGTGATAATTTAAACCAAAGTTATCGATTTTTTTTACTTTTAACAAAAAAAAACTTAGAAAAATATCGCAATTTTTTTTTTTTTTTTTTTTAACGAAATTTAACCAAACTTGGTATTTAGTTGGTCCCCGACATAAACTGGTGCTGATTATGTTTGGGGATCAATAGCTCAACAGGTGGCGCTGTGATAGCATTTTATCTAAATTTTTAACATGGCAGCATAGGACAAAAATTCGTATACATGTGCATAATTAGAGTTGTTTTAAACTTGTGATTGTAAAATTAATATGAATTATTGATAATAGTAGTATGTAACTAGGAAAAAAATTTTCTGCATGGGGGGGCATCGCTTCCCCCCCCTAGGGGAAAAATACCCCCCCAGGGGGGGTAAATTTTCACATTGGGTATCTTTCGAAAGATCAGGTTGATAATAGTAGTAGTTAACTAGGAAAAAATTTTTGTGCATGTGGGGGCATCGGTTGCCCCCCCACCGGGGGGGGGGGAAGTTCCCACCCGGGGGGGCAAAATTTCAAGATGGGTATCTTTCGAAAGATCTCGTCAATACCTTTAAAACGAATGGTTGAACGATAAATCTGTGATAATTTAAACCAAAGTTATCGATTTTTTTTACTTTTAACAAAAAAAAACTTAGAAAAATATCGCAATTTTTTTTTTTTTTTTTTTTTTTTAACGAAATTTAACCAAACTTGGTATTTAGTCGGTCCCCGACATAAACTGGTGCTGATTATGTTTGGGGATCAATAGCTCAACAGGTGGCGCTGTGATAGCATTTTATCTAAATTTTTAACATGGCAGCATAGGACAAAAATTCGTACAAATGTGCATAATTAGAGTTGTTTTTAACTTGTGATTGTAAAATTAATATGAATTATTGATAATAGTAGTATGTAACTAGGAAAAAAAAATTCTTCATGGGGGGCCATCGCTTCCCCCCTGGGGGGGAAGTACCCCCCCGGGGGGGATAAATTTTCAAGATGGGTATCTTTCGAAAGGTCTCGTCAATACCTTTAAAACGAATGGTTGAACTATATATCTGTGATAATTTAAAACAAAGTTATTGATTTTTTTCACTTTTAACAAAAAAAAAAAAAAAAAAAAAAAACTTAGAAAAAAAAAAATCGTACTTTTTTTTTTTTTTTTTTTTTTTTTTTTTTTAATATTGTTACTGATTGAATATGTATAGGTAAATATAGAAGAAAGTCTTGTGGTGGCCACAACATACTAGTTTTTTTAGCAAAAAGACAATAATACGTGTTTACAGCGGAAACAGTCATAGTGAAAAGAGAAAAAGAGTGGCTTCATGAAACAAATACTTTACGGATAATTAACGGCACATTTTGGAACTATTTTTTTTTCCTTTTGCCAAACAATTTCGCACGATTGCTCTGGTAAAATATCAAATCGCTCTGATGGGTAGTTTTAAAATTATAGCGTTTTGAAATCGTAACTTTAGTTATAATCACCCTGTATGTGGTCTTTATATATTTTTAAATTTTAAATTTTATTTTTCATAGTAAGATTTATTAGATCTACGACTTAAAATGGATTCCGAACGATTAAGAAAATCTATGCCTGAACCAGCACTAGATGTTTAAAGTCAGTGTTCTCAGTGCCTAAGAACTGAAAGCTAGAGTACACTAACCATATTTTTTATGGCATAATAATCGAAATAAAAAGTTCAAACCATTTTCAAACATCATTGAGAATTCTGACATAAGCATCATTGATTACGAATATTCTAATTTGAAAACTTCATAAGGTATTCAAAATTTGAATATTTTTTTAACATATCAGAATAGAACAATATTTCATATAAACTTGTGTTATAGGAGTCATTGCGTTGTAAATAGTATGGTATTTCGTAAAAACTAGAATATGACACCGATCCTAATAAAATTATTTACAAATTAGAATAAGGTAAATGTATAGAAAGGAACGGTAGATAACTTATTAGGTGTGAAATTTCAGTTTGTCACCGTGTCGAACGATCGGTCAAATTTATTTCTCTTAACATGAATATAGTATGCCATATGTGGTAGAAATTTAGGAGAATACATATATGAGTGGGAACTGGGCAGAGTCTATGACAAATAGTTTTTGTCCATACGCAATCTTAATTCTGTAAATATTTGTTAGAATGCATTAAAACTTATAAATGTTATCATGTTCCCTATACCATGTTTAATTTTTGAAATGGTACGCAATATAATATGATTAGCATTAATTGTTAATATAAATATAGTTTACAGAGCTACACAGACATATTCAGATAAACTACAATATGTAAGTGGAAATAAATAAAATTGTATTTCCAGTTCTGATATGCATTTTTAACACTTTCCATCAAAGTTAAAAGTTTAACTGTCTAACAGGTAGGTATAGCTGGAAAATGTTTTATAATCTATAAAATCAGCTTAATTTTTCTTTATCTTTAATGTTTTGATTAAAGAAGCAAATGTAATAATAATTGACTAAATTACTTAATACATCAAAAAGTGCAAAAAAAAAAAAAAAAAAAACTATCGTTCATTATTATTTGTAATTAGCTTTGAAAACGATTTCAAAAAAGGGAAAAGAAAAGAAAAAACACTTCATTTCTTTGATATAAGAAAGATGTTCTGTCCGTTTAATTACCCCTATCTGTCACAAGTAACTACGATAAAATTCGTTGGCCACTCGTCCGAAACATGAGGCCTGTATCAAAGATAAACACGCGAACCATTCTTCCGAATACACACACACACACAAAAAGGAAAAATCTCTAGATCCAAAAGAGAGAGGGAAAAAAATTCACAAATGGAACATGCTGGTTGATCTAATCAGACGAAAGTAAGAAAAGCATAAAACCATAGAAAAGTTGGCTATTCTGAAAGTCCATTTAAAGTCAGTACAGACCAATGAACGCGTGGCCAATTAAGAGTCCATTTGGTGTCACGTGATTTTACGCGTGCCTGTTTGGATGAGAAAGAGCACAGAAAAAGGACACGATGCTGTTAATGAAGAGGAATCGAGTTCTGATTGCTGGGATTTCCTTTTTTCTCTCTAATGCTCTCGTAAAGCAAGTTCTAAGTCATTCGACCGTGAATCGAGATAGTGATAATGTAATCGGGGTTTTAATAACAGACTCAAAGTGTGTGTTACTATTAACAGCTCTTAACTGAAATTTTTATTCACGAGATAATTTTAGACGAATAAAGAATTAGTTAAGGAACCTAAATTAAAACTGGAAAGCATAAAGAAATATACAAATTTTTAATGAATTTGATTTACATTATTTAAAAAGGAACAAACTCAACTACGATATTAAAAAAATGTAAACAAAGTACAATAGTTAAATATTATTACATTATTTATAATGATATTTTTATTGGTTTGAATTTAAATTTGTAGTGTTTAGAGCAGAACAATTTTCCAGTAAAATATCAGAAGTTGTAAACTCATTCCTGACGTAGATTAATTTAAATTTGTTATTTACTGTTGGATGCAGTGTTTCCAGATTGCGCGACTTTTTTATTCAACAGTCACCAATAATTTTGAGAAGTGATATTTAATGTACATAATCGACGATTAATCGTCTATCACTTCTCAAAATTATTGGTGACTGTTGAATAAAAAAGTCCCGCAATCTGGCAACACTGGTTGGATGTGCATATTCATTATACAGCATTATCCAAAAAGGGGGCCGCGGTAGCCCAGTCGGTAGAGCGCCGGCCTCGTAATTGGAAGATTGCGGGTTCGGTACTCGAGCCGGCCAAAGACCGTCGTGTACACTAATGGTGGCTGGTGCACGTAAAATCAGTCGTGGCCGCAATGTCCTCCATGTTCCCATAAAAAAATTATACCTCTGGGGGTCACCGAAGCGGGAGAGCTATCCATTCCGTGGAGGATCGAAATTGTGATGGAATGTCTCCGGACTATCTCTAGGGGTGTGTCCCAGACCGTCACCAATTGCCCATCTGCGCAGCACTAGTGCGACGTAAACCCCAACCATCCATCCAAAAATGAATGCGTGGAATGAACAATCCATGGTAGTGGTATTTATAGGAATACCATGAAGCTGTATTTATAGGAAAATTATTTTGCTGCTTCACTTCAATTATTAATAGCTTTAAATTGCAATTTTTATCCATGATATAATTGTAGACGAATGGATAATTAGTTATGGAATCTAAAATGAGACTGCGAAGTCTCATTAAATGTAACTTTTATAAAAAGTGTGATTTTTTATATGATAATTATACATTTAAAAAGGAAACAAAATTGAAACATACAATATTTGACAGCTATAATAGAATTATAAATAAAAATTATTATTTATAATTTTTTTTTTCTTCTTCTTAAAAAAAAAAAAAAAAAAAAAAATAGGATTTCGTTTAAACTTATGGCATTTACAGGATCATTAATAAAATAAAGTAAAATAAAATTTTAGAAGTTCTAAACTTTTGTCCGATATCGCTTGAATAGTGTTGCTAATTTTAAGGATTTTTTAAATTCAATATCAACCACTAATTTTTATTTGTAATGTTTGCCAAATCGCATCGCAGATGAATCGTCTATCATGTATATAAAACATTACTCCTTAAAATTATTGGCGAATTTTGAATAAAAAATATCTCTAAATTTGACAACATTGCGCTTGAATTTAATTCCGCTACCTAATTTACATATTTAAAATGCGCAATACAAAATTGAATATTAAGTAATATTTATCAAATGAACAGTTTTTCTGGTTTATGTAAAATTATTTTTTCAGTCATCACCCTCCTTGAGTCATTATTGCCAACATTTACACAGTTTGAAATTCACTATTTCAAAACTGTTCTCTTTGTCTTGTTTAATTGAAGAATTTTAATCTTTAAATAAAGCAAAAGTATTTCTACAAAAATAGTTGCATTCAAAATGCATAAAAGTTGGCATTCATGCTAAGTGCTAATGTTGCATTTTTTTTTTTTTTTTTTAAACAATTATTTTAAGTTTTTATCTTTCTGACTGTCTAGACCGAAATCGTTCGTTTATTAAGACCTTTTTTTTTTTTTTTTCACAATACACTTATGAATAAAAATTGCATAGTTATATATTTTCTTTCTTTCTTTTTTCTTCCTTTTTTTTCCTTTTAATTGTGAAAGTTATATATAACAACCTTTCTATTAGTGTTCAAATGAAAACCCAAATTTTTAACACCAAGTTGAAATAATTGTCATTTTATCTATTCTAAAAATCGCTGTAAATTCATAAAATTCTGTAAATTCATAAAATTTTGTTAATTGAAATTACAGTGTTTTATTTCAATCATAAAAAAAAAAAAAAAAAAAAAAAAAAGTCAATGAGTAAAATTTATTGTTTCAACAATCAAAAAGTAAAATTAATTGTTTCAATATTTAAAAATGAGTCTTCACAGGTAATTTTAATATGATGCGATTTTATTCTTATTGGTCTATGTGGTTTTAGGGTTCTTAAATATTCTGTTTCTTGACTTTTAATATTAATACCTTAAATTATTAATATGTATAAATATTACGGTTTAACTATTCCAGTTATTGTGCACACGTATCCACACTAAGAAAAAATAAAAGTAAATTAAACTGTTAGTCGTAATAAATTTTTTCAACAACAAAATGTCTAAAATTTAAGAGAAAGTTTGCTAATTCTCATTTAAATAACATACGAAAATAGTATAATTGCTATTAGAAAATTCACTGTCTTGTTAATAAGTTATTATTATTGTTATTATTACTTAAAAATAAATGTTATTATTAATCACGAAATAAAATTAATGAGAAGTTTTTGATTTCCTATGTTTTGAGAATAAATACTGTATAATCAAATTCTAGCTATATTGTATTTTAGGTGTTTAATAAGTCTAAATTTTAATTAAATTTGATAAAGGACCTAAGGTAGCACAAAATGTAAAAAAAAAGAATATAAAAAGAGATTTTTTACAAGTTCTTAAAAGCTACTATTGCTAAACAGAAATTAAGTATTCTGATATAACGCTCAAAATGTTACTTTTTTATCCGCCTTAAAGAGAGAAATTTCTTTTATTCAATCCTTAAAGTTTCTACTTTTATCAAAAGAAACAGTTTTTAGAAATGGCAGAACAAACACGGAAAAAGAATTCTGGGATACAGTAGTTACAGCTATTTATGAGTTGCTCGTTAAAGTTGCGAGGGATGAAAAGTTATTTCACGTTTAACAGAAAAAAGGAGGGGCTATTCTCTTTCTTCTATTTGCTTGAAATGTCGGCTGAAAAATTCAGTAACGTCAGGCAGTCGGGAATTGAACGAGAATTTGGATTGGTGTTAGTGTAGATAACGACTGTAGAAGCGAAAATTTTGCTCCGAATGGATAACTTCAAAAGAAAAAACGACTATCGTTAAATTCTTACAAATGATACTAAGAAAGATTTTTTTTTTCTGAAGAATAAAAAAGAAATTTAAACCCCGCAATTCCATTGAAAATCAGAAGTATATTTTGCTGCAGATTTTAAATAAAAATAAAATAAATATTTAAAATGTAGCTAAAATATCAAAATTTTCTCAAAAAAAAAAAAAAAAAAAAGAAAAAAAAAAAAAAGAATAAATAAAATAAAATAAAAATAAAAATAAAATAAATAAATAAATAAATAAAAATAAAAATAATATATATATATATATATATATATATATATATATATATATATATATATATATATATATATATATATATATATATATATACATATACATACATACGATTTTTATAAAATAAAATAAATATTTCATTTAAATGCTTTGATTAAAAATATGTTTCAAAAAATCATAAATAGGAAGTAAAAGAATTCAATTAAATTTGTAACATTGTATATTGGATTCGTATTTTTCCGCCCATTGAGTAGTACTTTTTCCCTTAATACACTATTGTCCATTGCGCTGCACTAGTGTGCCATAAAACCTAACCAACCAACCCTTAATACACTTAAAATTAAAAAAATACAAAATTATAGACCCTTATTATTATTATTATTATTATTATTATTATTGTTGTTGTTGTTGTTGTTATTTATTTTATTTTATTTTATTTTATTTTATTTATTTATTTATTTTTATATTTTTTTTAAAGTATGAAAGTCAAATATAATATTAATGAGGTTTATCTTACCATCCATAGTCCCTTTTTTAATTTCAAACTGAAATAACTATTGTTTTAGGATATTTTAAAAACCATGTAGGGAAAACAACATTAAGATTTTGCCCTTTTAGAAGACGCTCAGTGGGCTTGAAAACATAAACCACTGTAGACAGTTAAATAACGAGAGAAAAAAATAACAATAAATATAATAAATAAATAAAATAAAATAAGTCACACATATAAGTGACATTCCAAAAATAATTTTTTAAGTCTATCAAAGGGGAAAAAACTATAAACAAATTCTTTCTTTCTTTTTACTCATTGCTTTTATTTTTCATTTTTAAACTTCTAATATATTTTGTTGACTACGAATCATTAATATTTCTCTTTAACTGCAGTATAATATGTACTTTATAAAGCAATTAATAAAGCATTAAATGGCATTAAAATATTAGAAAGAGGAGGAAAAAGACATAACTAATAATATAGATAAATAGAATAAATCACAATAATAAGTTCTAAAAATATTTCTTTTAAATTATTTCGTATACTATTTCTCGTTATAAAATTCCCTATAAAGGTATTACTATAAGTATCTTTCCATAGCCTCCTAAACTGGATGCCTTCCGCATGGCTCGAAAACTTGGCAACAGTTCAAGCGGTAGACAGCGCCACCTGGTATAGATAGCGCGAGTTTTTTATTCAACTGTCACCAATAATTTTAAGAAGTGATATATGATACATATAATCGACGTTTCTTCGATTTTGTTCGCCTTTTATGTATATCAAATCCCACTTTTAAAAATTTTTGGTGACCGTTGAATAAAAAAGTCTCGCAATCTGTACCAGGTGGCGCTGTCTACCGCTTGAACTGTTTCCGAGCCACGCGGAAGGCATCTAGTTTAGAAGGCTGTGATCTTTCATACAAAATTTTATAATGAGGAATATTATGCAAAAATACGATTTTTTTTTTTTTTCACAAACTTAAATTGCAATATTTCAAGAAAAAAAAAGTAGAATATAAAAATGTAGATTAAAATAATGCGTTTAGGATATAATAGCAACACACACACACACACGCGCAAAAAAAAAAAAAAAAAAAAAAAGACCAACAATTATATATTTTTAATTTAAATTTATTTATTCATTTGAAACGTATGGAAAAAATACCAAAACGTATATTAATAATTGCGCAAGCTTTCATCTCAACGAAAATTATATTGAAGTCCCCGAATTTCTAAGGGAACATTATGAATTCATTTTTATTTTTCATTTTTAATGTAGCGATATAATAAGAGATATAATAAATAAAATATTATTACTAGAAATTGAGAATTTGAAGTTCAAACAAAACAACTAATTAAATAAAAAAATAAATGTAATTAACAGATTATTATGAGCATTTACAAATTAATGATGCATGGACTTTTTTTTCATGTTATTGAAAACTTTTAACTTGCTAGTTAGTAAAATATTTAATAAAGATTATAAAAGTAGATGTTTGAAATATAAACTGCTAATTCATTTAAAAAAAAAAAAAAAAAAAAAGTTTAAATATAGGCCGAAAGGAAACTTAGAATTTACCTTATTCCCATTGAGTGAAGGATATTTACCTAGAGCAGTTGGGATACAGGTAAGGAAACAACATGTACAGGGTAGATAAATAATGCAGAAATTGCAGAAATAAGCAACCAAATAGCATTGTTTTTGTTTATGAGAAGAAATTATGCATATTTATAAATGTATTGCATAATTAAGCATTATTATGTAAAATAATTTGTTAAAAAAGTCTGCATTATTTGAAATGTACACACTTTGAGGCTATTATTTACAGCGAAAAAATAAATAAATAAATAAATAAAAGTATTATATAAGAGTACAATAATGCATTTCAACCATAATATCTATTAAAAGACTAATTTCAAATGTGAAAGTAAGTCCTTTTCCATGTTTCTATAAAACTACCATAAAAAATTTCAAATTTTGAAACTATCGTATTTGTAAACAGTCCAAATCCCATGCAAATAATTCTGAATATGAATAATTATGAAAATAAATTTTCCCTGTGACATGTAAGAATTTATAGTTTAGTTAATATTTGTTTACGATCAAATAAGTTTTGAAATATAACTTTTATTGCGTAATTACTAGATTTTGTGAAGTAGAATATTAATTACAAAGGTAATTAAGGATAAGATAAAATTAACTTAAAGATTATTATTACATTTTAAATATTAAGGATGTATTAACTTTCTTTTTCAATTCATAAAGACTTTAATTGATGGTAATTATGAAATTAAATTTCATAAAAAATGTGTATAAAAATGAATTATAATAAATGTTACTTTAACAATACAAATAAAATTAATGTAATTTTATTTCCATCGTAGTTTAAGTTATATATTTAGACTAAAAGAATATTGAAACTTTTCATTTATAATTTTAAAATTGTTTTTACTTTAATGTCATTTTATGTTTTAGATACCAACGCATAATGCTGAAAAAAGGAATACAAAATGGTTTACACATCAAAAAATTTGCTTTATAAAATACCGTATTCTTACCTATTTCCTACTACTAACTTCTTCTCGAATTAACCATTACAGTTAAATTTTAATTGAAATAAAATTATGAAATATGATAAAATTTATTTTAACAGTACAAATAAATTGATGTAATTTTGCTTTCATCATAGTTTAAGCTTTACATTTGAACTAAAATTATATTGAAACTTCTCATTTATAACTTAAGAGTTGTGTTTTAGATACTGATGAAAATAAAACAAACCTAGTTCGCATTATTCTTATTTAGTAAAGGGTATTGCCCAGTACAGTTAACACACGACTAAGGAAATAATAGCGACAAGATGGACTAAAAATATGTTAATCGCCCAAACAAGCAATAAAAATAGATATAGTTTTTTTTTTTCTTTTTTAATTAAAAATAAATTATGTATGTAATGATTTTTTTATTGCATGGAAAGGAAAGATTGCATGCCGATGGAAAGAAACAGAATGTTTTACGCCTAATTAAATGATTCAGATAAATTTTCTTTTTATTAATAGAAAAAAGATATCGTTTTAAAGGTATTTAATATAAAAATTATAGAAACACACTAAATTGTATTTGAAGTATAAAATGCATAGATGAATTATATAAGTATATATTTTACATATATTTGTTATAGTTGGTTAGGAATTTTTTTTTTTTTTTTTTTTTTTTTTTTTTTTTTTAACTCTTTGCTATAAATAGTGTTTTCAGATAGACATTTTAATAAAAAGTTTAGTTATTATTTCATTCATGTAATATCAAATTAAAAAATATTTACATTTATATACATATTATAATTTCGATGAAGATTTTATAGCAAAATGATAGTTAAATATTAAATGTAAAGACGGAAACAGAAGAACACAAAACAGATAGCTGTTTTGAGGATATCAGCATCTTTAAATGAATATTAGTTTGAATAGATTTGCTTTGCATTGTTAAATAATATCTTGAGAAATTAAAATTTTATAATTAACTTTATTTATTCTTTATTTTGTTTTCTTAAAAAGTCAATTTATTTATTTATTTATTTAATTGCTTAACTTAAAAAATAATAATAATAATAAAAGAAGTATATAAAAATAAAAAACTTAAAAAGCAGCTGTTTGGAATATAAGCTTATAACTTTTATTTATTTATTTTAAATTTGTTTTAGATACCAGTGAAAAGAAAAACTAGTTTGCCTTATTTCTACTGAGTAAGGGATATTGCTATAGTTGCCACCATTTTAATTTATTCCGGACCATTTTTAGCTCCACCTTTATTCGATATCACTTTTATTTGTAAAGTAATTCTTTCTTATTTTATCGCAATTATATATTGGAGAAAAATATTCTATAAGTAAAGAGATGTGATGTAGAGGCTGATATAAAAATGCTCCGGAATAAATTAAAATGTTGGCAACTATGATATTGCTAATAAACGTTGTTATATGGGTAAATCAATAAGATATACAGGATAGACTGAAAATATGTAAATCGCGAAATAATTAATGATAATAGATATGTGTTTGTTTATGAAAAGAAATGACCCAATAAATTCAACTGTGCAAATGGTTTGTAAAATTTTACATTTAGTGTTTAAAAGATATTGATATAGTACATGTAATGTAATCTAATAATTGCTTTTCCAAAACCTGCTTTAAGTATGGGGAAAAGAACCCAGCTCGTCTTATTCCCACTGAGTAAAGAATATTACCCAACGCAGTTAGTATATGGGTAAGAAAACAACATGTACAGGAAGAAAGAAATCGCGTATGTTGTCAAAATAAGTAATCAAATTTTTTATATTTTTGATTAGGATAAAACATGATGGGTGCTATATTTTTTTATTGTGTAATTTTAACCGAGGAAATGCAATAGATAAAATATTGCAGCTTAAAATTTTTATTAAAGTTAAATATGAAATATAAACTGTATTTTAATAATGCGTATAAAATTTCTATACTTTTTATATTTTGGGTTTAAGTTTTATAACTGGCATTCGAAAAATATTGAACACCTTCATAAATCACATAATAATTTTTTTTTTCAAATGTTTTTTAGATACCAGTAGAAAAGAAACCTAATTTGCTCGATTTCCATTCAGTAAAGGAACCCAGCACAGCTATTATACGAGTGAGAAAACATGTATAGGATTGAATGAAAATGAATTGCTAAAATAAGTAATCAAAATAGTTTCTTATGTGATTGAATGATACACTCTAATTGAGAGAATACAGAATATTTTACATATAACTAAATAATTCTTATAAATATTTTATTCTTCTAAATTATTCATACTGTATATTGTAATAAAAAAATAATTAAATTTAATTATGAATTATAATAGTTGTATTTTAATTAAAAGGAAAACAAATTTCCTGATCAAATTAATTTGGAAAAACAAACATCATGAAATAGATATAGAATATTTCTATGAAAAAAGCCATCTCGAGATAAAATAGACAGAAAGGCATTTCACTGTTGTGTCTTCTCATACATTATTAGATAATTTAGATTTATGATTTTATGATAAACTTATAGATACGCGGAATTTTAACTAAATATGGATACATCTTGAGATTTTGAAATACATTTATTCATTTTGTTTAGACTTTTTGCCTTTTAAATAATATTGCATCAATGATTGCAGGTACTGCTTGACTCGTTACGAACAAAATAAATGAAATCATTTCTAAAGATAATTTTAAAAAAGGCGATTCTTTCCTGTCCATTGGTACCCGTGCTCGATTTACTCAGGGGTTATCAGAATTTCTCTATCCACCCCCACCTCAGCCAATTACATTCCGAGTTGAGAAAAACTGCGAGCCTAAAAGGAATTTCTAGTATCGAGCTCTACGATTTCACCCAATGGCAGTTAAAGTGTGGCATAAATCTAGACCCAAGGTAGAGGGGGGTTCACCCCAATTCCATTGATTTTTGCCAACCTCCCCCTCCCGTGCCGCTCGTTTTTATTATTTGTAGCGAAAAGCTCTAAGCGAAGTCGCGCCGGACACCAAAAGACTTTCTAAAGTCAAAGCCAAACAAAAGTTGATGCGAGCAATCAAAAGAGCTTAGGACTGCCCATTGCAACGATAACGACAATTTATTTTAAGAGATGCGATGGCTCTTGCGAAAAACTACGGATTGTAAATAATGGCCGCAACAAAAGGGCACCCGGGGAAAATTACCCCTCGCGGAGAAAAATCTTTAGTTTTTCTCCCCCCCCTTATTTTTTCTACTAACTCTTATGTTTTTTTGTTTTATTTTTTCTCTAGAAGAAGATATTTTCTTACTAATGGCTATGGATGCTAGGTTAGGGAGAGTCTGCATTCCTTTTCTTTATTGATTCATTAAAGGGGAATTCTTTTTTTAAAAATTCTAAGAAAAATATAAAGATAGATCTTAAGTTACTCTGTACACTTTCTATATGCTGTATTCAATTTTCATGGTAGGTATATTGAAAGTGTTACAAAAATGTTATCTTTCTAACAGAAAAAATATATAAAAAATAATATTAATATTATAAGTAAATTTTTTTTTTTTTTTTTTTTTTTTTTTTTACATTTACATACATTCCTTATTTCATGGATGGAACACGGGCGCAGAATTCATACCGGAATCCGTCTAAGAAATTTCCCTACTTATAATATCGTTGATGTAAGAAATAGACAATTTTCTTACATTGATAGTGGTATGAATTCTGCGCCCGTGTTCCATCCCTGTTATTTTTACTGTATTTTTATTTATATATTTATTGTATTTTATTTTATTCTTTAATAGGACGTAGGTACTATTTATTTGAGGCAAAATAGAACAAATGAAAACAGTTTTATGTATGTATATATATATATATTGGAATCAAGTTAAGGGGAGTAAATCCCTTTGTTTATTAAAAAATTCAATTTCTTAAAAACATTTACATTATGCATAAATAAGAATATTAGGAACGATTAGAAAAAAACATAAAAATAAATAAATAAACGCATCAAAATCGAATAAAAATTACTCTCGCTACAATTAAAAATATAAAATCAAATCCATACATGCCCATTAAAAAATAAATCTTTACACTTGAAAATTTCACTTGATTTAATCAGTTTTTGATTTTTACATTTTCCAACAAGATAACATTTTAAAAGTATACAGTAAAATCTATATTCTACTATCTAATTTAAACTAAATATTGCCTTAATTCTGTATACTTCTAATTTAAAATTTATCTGATATATAAATATTATTATATAAAATAAAGTAAAACATAATTTTGAAATTATTCAAAATTTTTTTATTGATCATGTTACAAAATAAAATATTTTGGTCGCATTTCCAAAACTAAGGTTCATAGAATTAAAGTCTATATGCCGTCGTACTCCTCGCCCTTTTTTAGGACATTTTCGGGGATGAGAAATTTCCGCCATTATTGCTACCACCATTTTTATACAATAATCGCTATCCTATTTTATCACGATATAATACTACAAAAATAAAATAATGATTTCTGCATGAAAATAGTGGTAGCAAAAAAGGCGAAAACGTCTCATTTGTGAATGCGTCCTGGAAAAACTAGAATTCTTGTATAGGTTTCTAGAACTTACTTAAAAGGGGACTAGAATTTTTAAGGAGGGCATGGAATTATTTTATTTAGAGCCACAATTTAGTTTCTCGATGTCAGCCGCAGAATTTTTTCACAGTGCAAGATATTGTTTAGAATTGCGAGATTCTATATTTTAAACAAATTTTGTCGTAAATGCATTTACTGTATAATGTTTTCATTATCCCGCACAAGTTTAATTTTTAAATATTTGAGTTAAATACCTTTTTTTAATTTTCAAATTAAAAAGTATTTAAAAACATGAAGCTTTAATTGTTGTTTTATAAGTTTGAAACCAAATTCCCAAACATATTAAAATAGAAAGTAAATAATAAGTTTAGAAAAATATGTGGTTAAATCCTATTTATACCAAATAAAAAACCAAAAATCACCCAAAATCCTTTTTTTTTTTTTTTTTACATTTAAATGTTAGTTTTGTAAATATTTGATAAAATGTATTGTTCCAATTCAGTCAAATACATAGAAAGTAAACAAAAAATTTAAAATTATGCGTACAATTATGAAATGTTTCAAAGCACAGTAACTACACTTTTAAATAAACAACATTTACAGGTTTTTTTTTTTTTTTTCTTTTTCTTTTTTTAAAGATAAGTATACAGACGATCAAAATTGACTTTTTTTTTTTTTTTTTTTTTTTCACCGTTAAATTTTGATTTTTACGATTGTTCTGACGAGATATTTTTTTATGCAGAGAATGGATACTAACACTTTCGCGACCGCACGATTTCGTCTTTTTGACAGTAAGGTCCGCCTGTGGGCGTTATTCTCTCAAGTTACAATATTTCAGAACAAAATTTTCTGTATTCTCATTTACAATACAAATGGATATACATTATAAATATAAACTTTCTAATCAATGTATCTGTATCCATAGCATTTTTCAATGTAAAAATATGAATATTGGGTATGTGCTAAAGAAATAAATAACATACAAATTGGGAAAGAAACGCCCACTGGTAGAGCGATACTTTACGTACGACATTACTGTGGTGTCGCCGGACGGCATAGTGCTAACAAAAATATTCCAAATGCATTTATTTTATGATTTATTTTTCATGATTCTGTATGACTTTATGCATAGGAGGCAAATTTTTACGAATTGTAAATAATTTTCATACCACTATTTACAAATAGTGCTCATCGTCTAATATAGTAGCAGATAATTGCCATAGAAGAATGTTATTTGAAAATAAAGCAGGGCTGCCAACCTAATCCGGCAAATTGTTAGTACCGCCCCTTTTTCTACACCACTTAATTTTTAGAGTATTTTTCTACTTAATTCATCATAGATACATTTGAAGAGAATTGCTCTAAAAATTAAGTGGTGTAGGAAAAGGGGCGTTTTTCAGTAGGCGTTAACAATTTGCCGGATTAGGTTGGCAGCTCTGATAAAGTTATGGGGATCACACACAATCCGTAATAACTTCGCCCCTACGCCATAGATGCCAAAATTTTAATTTATTCCGGAGTATTTTTAGCCCCGCCTTTTTTTAGCACCACTTCATTTATAGAAAAATTTTCTTTAATATATAACTTCGATAAAATAAGAAAAACATATTTTTAAAGAATAAGTGGTATGGAATAAAGACGGGGCTAAAAATACTCCGGTATAAATTAAAATGTTGGTATCTATGCTACGCTATAGTAATTAATTCTTTGTTTAAATTTTATAGAAAATAATATAAACAGTACCTTTTGTTGAGATATTTAAGTTTTAAAATTCCAATACCGAGTTCCCAAGCATATTAACACTTTCGCGACCGCTGACGTGAATTTACGTCATTTGAAAATATGTAATTCCTGTTAATCTGTAAAATCTGTTAATTGTTTTTTTTAGGTTACATCATTTCTATAGAATATACCCAATATTCCCATTTGTACAGACAGTGCACTATGAATACAAATGCTTTGATTAGAATGAATATAATTGTAATGTTTTTTTTTTTTTTTTTATAAATATGAAAGCAGAAAACATTGATTTAAAATAATGTATTTACAAATAATGCCAACAGGCGGAGCTTACTGTCAAAAAGATAAAAAACATGCGGTCGCGAAAGTGTTAAAATAGGAAAGAAAAAAAGGGGGGTGGGGTTAATGAAGTAGATTGTTGAACCACATTTCTGTTAAATAAATTATTAAATAAGATCTCAGTTAAAACTGTTTTAAGACTTACACGTTAATTCTGCCGACATGTGACAAAACAGATTATTCTCACTCAGTCAGTTACATAGATAAACAATGATTTAGTAAGATTAAATGCAATCGTTTCTCGACGCAGTGACTATGCTTGTAAAGAAACAACATTTACAGGTTATTAAAGGTAAAGATGGTAAAAATCTTGGAATGAAGATTAGTTGTCATATATATATTTATTGTATAATGTAAAGTGTTCATCATTTCATATGATTTTATTTGTTGAATATTAGTAATTAATGCTTTTATAATTTTTAAATATTCAAAATATTTTTTATTATATTAATTATTAATAATATATTATTAATATTAATAATTTATTAATAATATAAATTATAAAAATTTAAAATTTCCAATCTTTAATAGTTTTTTCATATTATTATAATTTTATAACTCTGAGATCAAATTCCCAAGCCTAATAAAATAGGAAATAAATAATAAGTTTTGAAAAATATGGTTAATTATGTAAATATTTGATAAAATGTATCATACCAACTGAATTAGTTATATATGAACGATTTAAAGTTAAATGCAAACATAAAAAATATTTCATAAACTGTAGCTAGACTTAATTTACTTCATTAAAGAAAAAAAAAAATACATAGACATTTTAAATTGACTTTTTTTTAATTGCTAAATTTCGATTTTTATTTATTGTATTGTTTTAACAATACATTTCTGTATATATTTAATGCAGAAATGGCTATTCTAAACAAATTTTGTCATAAATGCATTTATTGTATAATATATATATATATATATATATTAAAAATCATTAAAAATCATTAGCTTTTGATAGATTCGTTGAGGTATTTTAGTGTTATAACTTTGACACCTAATTAAAAATATAAAATAATAATAATTATAATAAAAAGAAAAGAAAAGGCAAAAATGGGGAAGGAGAAGTGCTGAAAGACATACATAAATGTTTTAATAAAATAACACCAAGAATTCTTTTCAGACTTTTTTTAGAGATTAAGTTTTCAGACGTTTGAGGAAACATATTCTATCTCATATTACTGCACAAGAATGAACGATTTAAATTGCACTCAAATTGTACCCATACAAATTGTTTAATTATTTCACCATGCATAACATAAGCCCGTAAAAAAAAAGATATAAAAATACTGAAATTAAAATAAATTTACACACCTTTAAAATATTAACAGATTTTGTTTTTAACTAATTACATTGTTATAGTGAGATATTGTTTTATGCAGAAAAAAATATTTTTTACAAATTTTGTCGTAAATATAATTATTATATGATGTTATCATGATTTCACATGACTTTATATGCTAAATATTAGTCTTAAATGCATTTTTAAACAAAATATATAAAAATATTAATATTTCATAGTTTCTTTGCTACATTTAAGTTTTATGTTATGATTCAGTTTTATGAAGAATTCCCAATATATATATATTTATATATATTATAAGATTTCTTGTAAGTATATTTCTTGTATCATGTTTTCAAGATTTCATATGACTGTTTTTGTAGAATATTAGCATCAAATAATCTTTTCTTATACCAGAGCTGCCAACATTTTAAACTTTTAAATCATAATTAACACCAGTAATTTTAAAGGGAATATGTTATATATATTTTCGACGATTAATATTACCCTAAACAGCTATAAAAAATTTCCGGTTTGAAGTCTCCCTTGAAAAACGGGAGACTTGTCACCTATGTTATACATATTGAAATTACAAAAGTATTTAAAAAATAACCTTTTAATAAATTATTTGTGATATTTTATTTTATAATTTTAAGACCGAATTCCCCCCCCCCCTCCTCCTTGGGCCGTGGTAGCCTGGTTGATAGAGCACCGGGCTCGTAATTGGAAGATTGCCGGTTCGATACTCGAGCCGGCCAAAGACCGTCATGTACACTCATGGTGCAAGTAAAATCTGTCGTGGCCGCAATGTCCTCCATGTTCCCATAAAAATTATTACTCTTGGGTCACCGAAGCGGGGGAGCGATTCCCCCCATGGAGGGTCAAAATTGTGATCGAATGTCTAAGGACTCTCCTTAGGGGTGCGTCCCAGACCATTGCCACTTACCAATTGGGCAGAACTAGTGCGACGTTAAACCCATCCAACCAGCCAACCGAATTCCCAGGCATGCTAAAATAGTATATAAAAAACAAGTTTTGAAAGATGTTATTGAATCATATTTCTATTAATTCAGACAAAAAAAAAAAAAAAAAAAAAAAAAATCTCATCAAAAACATACTGAGATATATTTATTTAGATGGTAATTTTATAATCTTTGATAAAGCATATTGTCACAATTCAGTCGGTTACATAGAAAATAAATCAATAGATTTAAAATTAAGTTCACCTTCACGAATGCTTCACAATGCATTAACTACACCTGTAAAAAAATATCATTT